>JAINUG010000004.1:70000-165000 GCA_029706075.1 Aldrovandia affinis
TCAGCCCTAATGTGGTGCTTCTGTGACACCATGGGATGGAGGCTGTGCCATGCGATGCCAGCAGCACTGGAAATGAGTGGTGTATTTAAAAGTCACTTTGAGTTGTGTTGTGCTCACGCGGAACCCAATGGAAACTGTTTCTGTTTGGACCTGCCAAAGGGTGAAAATCTATCTTGCGTGTATGCAGGGGCGTCGTAGCGGGGGGAAAAGGGGAACTGACTACCTAGGGCCCCAAGTGGGGGAGGGCCCTTGAAAAGCCTGGAATGAGAAAAAAAAACATTTGTCTGCAATTTAAAATTTCTAAGTAATTAGTGTCATTACTAAATTATATTGGCTGAATAAATAGGTTGAGAGACTGAACCTTGTATCCATAAAGTTCCCCACTGGGGCCACATATACTGAAAATGTATGCATTCACTACTGTAAGTCGCTTTGGATAAAAGCATCTGCTAAATGGCATATATTATACAAATATTGGAGGCTCTCTGGGCCCCCTCCCCTCTCCCCTCTCAAAAGTGCAAATGGTTTAGTCTGCCCCCTGCACTAAGATTCTTCGCCAAACACAGCTAATCACGCTGACTGGTGCTGATGCTGGAGCCCGCAAGTTTCAGTCAATCGTGTCTTTCAAGAAGAAAGTGAAGTCAGGGTATCAGAAAGAAAAGAAAGAAAAGAAAGAGAAAAAAGGCAAACTGAGGGAAAACAACTGCTCACTAATTTCTTTCAAAAGAAAGGTAAGCAACTTGCTAACACTGTTTAAGAGTGGTTTAAGCTAATATCGGTACGTTGTTTCGATTGAACTAGGGCTGTCAACGTAAACATGTAATGCATGAGATTAATTTCAAATGGATAACACGTTCTTTTAAAAAAAATCGCGATTAATCTCATTTCATTTCATCTCGCTACTGGCTGAAAGCAATCGCAAATGCGGGCAAACACTACTGGTGATGGTGAAATGCATTGAAACTTTGTTTTTGAAGACTCATTTAATCGTTCTATAACAAGACAAGCTAACGTAGCTAGCTACATTATGATAGTTAGCTAGCTAGCTGGTAAATTAAGCAGAATCTAGCCTGTAGCCTGTTTCATTGTATATTATAAGCAGGTTAAGTAAGTAAGTAAGTAAGTAAGTAAGACTTTATTTATATAGCACCTTTCATACAAGAATTGCAGTTCAAAGTGCTTTACACAGAATGCGTAATCAGAGAAGATTAAAATATATTTAGTGCAAGATCAATTTAGTAGTGCAAGTCAGAGTTAATCAAAAGCTTTGGTAAAAAGATAGGTTTTAAGTTGTCTTTTGAAAATGTCTAGTGTGTTGGCTTCCCTGATATTTATGAAGAGAAATAATATCAATCCTGTATGCTTCATGCTTGTAGAGGGGCCTGTCCTTGTAGCAGAGAGTGAGCAGGAAGAAGATGTGATCGAGGCAGAGAGTGAGCAGGAAGAAGAGGCAGAGAGTAGCAGTAGGACTCAATAAAAATAATTCTGAAGATGCGTGAGAGTCATGGATCAAGAGGGGAAGGGGGTCCACAAGACTGCATATGTATAGGGCCCATAATTGTGTGCTACGCCCCTGCGTGTATGGACCATTTACCTGGTGTTTTTTTCGGTACATCCAACTAAAATGAATAAATTCATACAATTTAATAACTTCCCTGGTGTTAATTTCCAAAAACTTTTTTTTGGAAAACATAACAATTATTCACAATCAAAAAATGTATTGGATTGGTAGAATGACAATTGATCAATGGGCTAGATGAGCTGTCCTACTTATTAAAACCACTGAGGGGATAGCCGCAGCTAAGCTAATTTTCCCCAAAAAACACTTTATAAAAAACTGGTCCCATAACACCCTACAGAACCACTGTTTTAATATTCAGCTGTCTCAGGGTTTGTCTTACCTGTGTACAGGTTTACAAAGAGGAGAGCATCTCCCCCTACATGTCAAATATGCCATTCAAAATGTGTTATGATTGCTTTGAAAACGATTGCTGCCAGTCCAAGCACAGCGCACAGCACTGTGGTACACTACAGCAGTGTTTTTTTACAACTGTGTGCCTGGCCAGTCAGCAGCAGAGTCTATGAGTTGTGCAAAACAAAGTAAGAAGCCATGGTTATTCTCTGAACTTCAGTTTCCACAACAGCGTGCCACTGTGGGAGAGCAGCGTGCCTCGTCTGCTGTTTGACAGAGTTTCTGTTCATTATTGTGAGGGATTACAGGCCCTTCAGCAGTAGACTTTGCTCCCTTCACATTCCACCAGGCTATGGAGTATCATTCTGGACCTCCTGATCAGAGACGCACTAGGTGACAGAGAACTAAACCTTCCTCCCTTACTCTCCTTTCTTCCCGCATTTTCTCTTTCAAATAACTCAGATTTTTTAAATGTCTTCATCAGTCTTGCATGAAATTGGCTTTTTAAATGACGACTCTTTTTTCCAGGGTAGGCTCAGAATGTCCCTGAGGTCACCGAGGATACCTTGTGCATCTAGTTTACAGTTTTGGCGCTTTGATATGCAAACGGCGAACGCGTGGATCCCAAGTGGTGTGCGCTCTCCTTATCGCCGATGCGCTTCCCCCTCTGATAGATGCCCGGCCCACGCACGTGCCTGAGATACAGAGGAACCACAGAGCCTTCCTGGCAGGGCCCTTCAGATAGTGGACCAGAATAGCTCACAGGAAGTCCGGTAGCGTAATCGTTGCGGGAGACCACTCTCAGTTTAAAAAATGGAATTGGTCAAGGCTGTTAGTAACCTCCTCCATGTCCTGTGTGACATTATTCTGGTTCTGTTATAGTGCTGTTATTCTTTAGTTCTTGCATTAGTTCTTATCTTACTCTTTAGTTCGTTAAACATCTTTTCCTTCCGCCATGGTGATGGATAACAAATGGATTTTACATTTGTGTCACCTCATTTTTATACCCCAGTGGAATAGGAAGCCCGGGAGGCCACTAAGATTTAAATTAAATTAAATGTTAAAACAGATTTATTTTTGTTGGATTTTATTTAAAATAATTATCTGGGGTGTGAATAATTGTGATGCATATATTATACTTGTTAAACAAAATCTTTTTTCTCTGAGCTATTGTATTAATATAAAAGAATATCATTTTCCCATTTCCATTTATTTGCGTATAGAATATGTCCTGAATTGTTTATTTATTTCATACAGCCTTCTTTTCTCATCTTTATCAAGGATGTGAATCATTTTGGAGGGTACTATATATATATATATACTGTGTATACACAGTTAAAATATATATATAAATAAAGTGTAATACATTATATGTGTATTTTTTTTTACCATCGCTGTTATTATTATGTATTATGTATTTTAATCTGAAGATAACATGCAGGTAGAGTTTGGGCAGAAGAACAAACTGCAGGTGAAGTACCCATAATGCATTTCACCTGTTTTGCAGCTCACCCATGAAGCATGTACCTGTTGAAGTACATCAGTGCTTGCCTGCGTATGAGTGGACGTTGCGACAGTCAGGTGATGGCAATTGGAGGTTACCGGCGCCTAGCAACCCAGAGAGGTTCCCTGCCTGAGCTCGCTTCACTCCATTTGAGTCTCAGTCTTCCTAAGTCAACCTCCCTCTCCGCCAACCATCCTCCTTTCCTCTCTTCCCTTCTCGCACCCGCTTTCCCTCACGAAGCATCCGTCTTTTTTCTGACACACCGAGTCCGTTGCGTCCCTTTTTCTTCTCTTTGCGTTTTTTTCCTGCTCGGTGGCTCGGTGACGTACCAATGAGGCGAGGGAGAAGGCTTTCTCATTTCGTTCTCTCTCCAGCAGGGAAAACTTTTTCTTTTTTTCATCTCCATCCTCATCTGTCTCTCTCTCTCGCTATTGCTCTCTCCCCACACCTCGAGACTGACCTTCACGTCTTTCCCTCAAGGTCAGTCACAGGGTGTTGGACGTAATAAAACATCTGCTATTGCAGTTTCTTTCAGCGTGGCTTGTGTCTGTGTGTGTGTGTGTGTGTGTGTGTGTGGAGGGGGTGGGGGAGAGAGGTTGTGCAAAAAAAGTTTGAAAGAATCTTTTGTTCTTTTGAGAAACTTGCATATCAGTCATCCAAGTGCATTCCAAAAAACATCACCAGAACTGCAGCCTTAGAGGAGTTTATTTTCAAGAGCACGTCTGATTCTCCCAATGAGACACATTTATGTTGCTCTTTGTAGTTGTATTTAAAGATACATTAAGTGAGGTCCCCTTAATACAGTACCCTCCAAAATGATTCACACCCTTGATAAAGATGAGCAATGAAGGCTGTATAAAATAAACAATTCAGCTAATGAGCTATATTGCATACTCAAATTATATTACTGCACAATAATACAATAGCTCAGAAAAAAATACTTTCCCCACAAAAAGATATGTTTCATAATTATTCGCACCCCTATAATTGTGCATCCTGTTACACTGGGTTGTGAAAATCAGTTAACACCCTTGTAAAAACCATTTGTTATCCATCACCATGGGGAAAAGCATAGAACTCTTAAAAACTCTTAAAGATACCACTTTCCACAATTATATCAATAAGTACGAAGTTTCAAACCACTGGAACAGTGGTAAACCTGCCTGCTAGAGGACATGAGTGAATCTTGCCCCCACGCACAGTGGTTTGGGAGGAAAATAAAACTCCAAGGGCCACAGTTAGTGATCTACAAAACGTGTTGCATCTTGGGGGGGAAAAAGTCTCAAAATCTATCATCAGATTCCACCTCCATGCCAATAGGCTTTTTAGAAAGGTTGCCAGAAGAAAAGACTATCAATAAAAATAAGGGTCTGGAGATTGCTTCTGTTTATTTGTTTCTGTATGGAGGAATGGTCAAAGATCCCACCACCCCCCCCACCACATTGTTTATGTCCCCATTTACGCTGCATTACAATAAATCTGTTAGATTTGATAACAAATGTTCAGCATCTATTTAGCATTGTACTGGTGATCTACATACCCAACAATGGCATCATGTTGTTAACATTAACATTGATGAGAGGAGTGTACAGGAATGGCGAGAGAATAATTTCCTCATACGGTCTAATTATGTAAAACAGGATACATCTAATGAAGCAAAATCCAAGTTAAAAACGGCAGGCTGCTAAAATGATGGTTCCCATTCCGATGGCAGAGGAGGCTACCCACGTTGGGCCTCCTGTTCATCCCGCCGTTATTGACTGGAAGAAGACATTGCAAATTTCCTGAAATGCGTTTTAAAGCCCTCCATAAAAAAAAGCTTCAAACTGCCAAGATGAATAAAGAGCGAGGAGGCCTCGGCCGCTGATTGACTCTGAGCCGCCACTTATCACGCTGCCTGGATTTATACCAAGCCCAGAGGTCACGACCCCGTCCAAATCCCGTTAACACAATCAGATCTGAGCTGGGCTCCACATCCCCCCCCCCCTCCTCTCCGCCCCAGATGGAGCGAAGGAGGCAGGGAGACTTGCAAAGCTCGCCTCGAATCGAGAAACAGGGAGCGAATCGTGTCCGCCGGGAGCCCCGTGGCGGGCGAGGGAGATAGGGCGGCAGCACAGCGGAGAGGTGAAACCACGGTGACCGTATCCTCCAGCCGCTGCCTCTTGATTACGGATTTGATTCCCCCCCCCCGGCCCCCCCGTCCTAATTAAGCGAGGGATTGCTTGTCTCAGCTAAACGACCTTGCTGCTGTAACGAGCACTATCAGTCTCATTACAGCGTTCTGTCTTTTGTGCGTTGACGTAATGGGCTTACGGGGCCGGCCGTGGCATCGAAGTGCATCAAGGGAGGTGGAACCAGGGTGGGGGGTGGGCAGGGAGTGGTTTGGGGGCAGATTAAGAGTAATGATCAGGAGGGAGTACAAGATGGTGACGGGCAAAGCGCTCTTCACCGCAAGGGCTAACCCCCCGCCTTGGTCAACAACACAAAGCACCCACCCAAGTTGTTCCCTTGTTGTACCCGTGGACAGAAAAACGTGGTGTCTGGCAAAACGGAGCCTCCCTCTAGCAGTTAGCGTGCTGCTACCTGGTTCTCTCTCTCACTCTCGCTCTCGCTCTTTCTCCACTTTCTTTAAATGTAATTAATTCAGTTTCCACTTCTCGCTCTCTCTACATCTCTCTATCCTCTAACCCCTTGTCAAAGTGGTCAGTTTCCTGCTCAGCCAATTTGTTAAATAAATTGTGGTTGAAGGTGGCGAGGGTTGGTGCTATGGCCGCACTGAGTGGAGCTCTGGGCACAGAGGCGTAATAATGGCGGGATTGGCAGTGGAAATGTGCGTTTAGCACACTTTGAGAGCAGAGTGAAGGCAGGCGCCTGTACCTAACCCACTCCACTCAAATCCTCACGAGCCCATAAGGGGGTGGAACTGCCAGGGGCCTGTCAATCATTGGCTTGTGCATGAGCCAATGAAAATACACTCCTCACACACTGGCAGAACACTATGATTGGCTCTTAAAGTAAATGATAGCTTCACACATTATGGGGTGTATGAAGAATTCCGGTGCCATTTTCAGGCTTCAAGATCTGTTTTTACTTCCAGGAAAGCAATCAGTCAACTCAGCTTTGAAACATAAACCTCTTTTATGGGGTATTGAAGGTTTATACAGTGTAGCGCTCTAGTATGAGAAATTCTACAGACTACAGACACACACACACACACACACACACACACACACAAACATATATATATATATACATGTGTGTGTGTGTGTGTGTGTGTGTGTGTATTCAGTCATATAATGAAATTAAAGTCTGAATATATACATATTTTAAAATAGGCTGCATTGAATTTAGACTGTGTGTGTGTGTGTGTGTGTGTGTGTGTGTTGTGTGTGTGTGTGTGTGTGTGTGTGTGTGTGTGTGTGTGTGTGTGTGTGTGTGTGTGTGTACGTGTGAGGAAGAGCGAGATAGAAATGTTTTCTAATTTACCGAACAAGTATCATCAAGATCAATATACCTCATTTCTTGAATATACTGAATGACACCATCCCAAATGCTAGGATGGGAATTTGAAATATTTGAGAGCTGAGCATCAAATAAAAATCATACTTTTTCAAAATAATAAAGCGCGGTGCCATATCTAGGAAGGGGAACAGCCTCCTGTGAGCAGAGAGGAAAAAAAGCGCAGCTCCTTCAGTTGAAAGGTTTTGTGCAGGGATGAGCTCACCGGATATTCGCAGCGTAAACGCGAGAGCCGTTTGGACTGAACCTGAACCACCCTGCAGGACATCCACAGAACCTCTCTCTCCTCCCACTAAATCAAGTGGCAGAGTGTCCCTGATGGAGGGCCTGAGACCACACTCTGCAATTTCCCCAGATCCAGCGAGGTCACATCGGTGCGATACAGCTGTCGCACACACGAGCGGCTGCGCGAGCGAGCGAGCACGCTGACGGGAGTCTTGATGTTCTCCCCTCGGACACACGGTGTAGTCGCTTCTTCTGCACGCTTTGCTTGAGGCTGGGGGAGGGGAGAAGGGAGGGGGGGGGGTTCTGTTTGTGGCACACAAGTTTAGCATTGTCAATTGAGAGCAACCCCACTGTTTTATGCCGCTGTACCACAATACTGCAACACGGCGCTTCTTTTTCATGACACAGCTCAAACAGCTCGATAAATTAATGCGTCCCTCCTTTCAGACCGTAGACTAAAACAATCAAACTCATCCACTTGTGAAAAGAGGCTTTTTTAAGACTGCTATTGTCTATCCTCATATGACACCTGCTTTTATGCATGAACGTTTATTTAAACGGATAGTTCAGCAAAAAAAAAAAAAAAACGTTTAATTAAACATGGCAACTGAGCAGCATCATTTTACACTTTCAAGCACTTTACATTTCAAGTGCTCAGGCTTCTGGCTCTTGTGCCCACCTCGATTACATTGAGAAGTTCTTTGTTCTCTCTTCATAGGCCGGTTGAAGAACAATGCCTACTGTTGAACACTTATTTAGCATGGCAAGGACCCAAAATTAGTCGTCCAAAATATATGCCTGTATTGTAATTACATTAATGGGTACATTCATCTCGGCTTAAACTCATGCAATTGTTCTCATTAAAATTCTACATCTAATTTTAGCTTAAAGCATGATGATTACAATGTCCTTTTTAATTGTAAAGTCTTTCGTTATAACTGTTAATGTCTGCATGGAGACCTGAATTGATGCCTACCTTCATCTCTTAGTCCCTTATTTTCATTGCATTTATCTATACATCTCAATATAGACTAGAATATAGACATAAAATGTGGAGGAAAAGAAAGACCGGTAGATACAGTAGATTTGTATTGCTAAGGATGAATACATACAGAATAATCCTTGTCAGACCCATTATTTTTTTATTCCACAGTTTGCAGAGTGTTTCGTATATTCCTGCAGAATCCTCTGTCACGTGATGGAGTCATACACTCACACTTGTGTCCTCCCAAACACGTAGCACCTACACCTACTATCTAATTGGTCAGCTGCAATAACAACAATAACATTTGTTTTTGCATTTATATAGCGCCTTTCATCTCTTGATCTTAAAGCGCTTCACAGTGAAGGGCGGAAACTCCCCTCAACCACCACCGCGAAGCACCCACCTCGGCGATGCATGGTAACCGTTTAACACCAGGAAGCTCAGCACACATCAGCTGGTGGACAGATGGGGAGAGAAGTATTGAGTCGAGGTGCAGACTAGTAGGTGCAGATTGAAAGAGCCATGTTGGGAATTTGACCAGGACACCGGGGAACACCCTACCCTTTTGCGATGAGTATTATGGGATCTTTAACGACCGCAGTGAGCCAGGGCATCAGTTTAACTCATCTGAAAGACTGTGTCTCCTACAGCACAGCGTCCCCATCACTGTAATGGGGCATTGGCCTTTATTCAGTCAGAGGGAAGAGCGCCCCTATTAGTCCACAAACACCACTTCCAGCAGCAAATTAGCTTCCCCAGGAGGTCTCCTATCCAAGTACTAACCAAGCCCCCACTTGCTTAGCTTCAGCCAATCGGCAGGAGCAAGGTACATGGTGGTATGGCTACTGGCTACTACACAACAAAAGCAGCTTGTGCTTGACCGCAGGTTCCTGTATAACCAGAGGGGGCGCCACATTCAATTACACATTACCCAGGGGGCCCTATTCCGCACCCCTGAGAGATGGGTGCCCCTGAGGAGCCCACCCCCCCAAATGCTGTATAATACCTTCACTACATTACTCCTTTTCCTTAGCCTATGACAGTGACAGTAATGATAAGTTATTGGCTGATGTGCAGCTGGATTGAGGAATTCAATCATCGGAGGAAACCCGCTATGCTCCCCTGTCCTTAGTTTTGAGCAACAAACCGGGTGTTCGTTGACATTATCTTTTTAAATTCCAGGACAATATTTTTAGACTAATTTCTGTAACCGCCGAACAGGCGAGGGCTGCGTGAGAGGCGAGGACGTGTCTAAATTGTGCAAACGTCAGCGTCTTTTTTGGACGGACACCACACGGAGTTGAGCAGGAAGCATGACTGGAGACTATAAATACAAGTACGGCTTTTGCTTTTTTTAGATACACCAGCAAATCACCTGTGTGCCTCTGTGTCTCTATTCACAATGAGCAGGCTGTGTTCCAGTCTCCTTAGAAAAGACTGTTTCGGTGTTCTGGTAGCTCAGTGCCTGTAGATTACGGAATTTTTTTATTCCCTTCCTCAAGGCTCCCTGCTCCGAATCAGATCTGCAAATTGTCCTCCGCTGATCTTCACTGTCAGCACAAAGGGTTCTGTTCTCTGGCTTTTTTTTTTACTGCATTTTTTGGGGGGGAATAATTTTTTTAATTTCTTTTTATTTAATTGCTGTTGACGTGAGAATGCAGTTTATGTAAGTTCATGCAGTTGAAATCTAGATATACTGCATAAATTCAATTGAGAAAATGTTAAATAATTTGAAACGGGGGGGCGGTGGAGCTGCAGTGAAATGGTAGTGGCGGTCTTAGCGGCAGCTCCCTGTAATTTTAGGACAGACGGTGGTTAGGCATGCTTGGTCAGAATAATGAAGTGAAGACAGTGGAGTTGTGCTTCTCCCCTTCACAGTGATGGAGACCGATAAGGCCCTCTCTCTCTCTCTCTCTCTCTCTCTCTCTCTCTCTCTCTCTCGGTAAGCCTCTCTATAAATAGTCTGCGTGTTGGGGAGCGTTGGGGAGCTGGCACTTCTGTGTTGAGCGCTCTCCATCACCTTTTCTCCTCTTTAGTTTTTTTCTTAGGATCCCCTTTGTTTGTTCTCTCAGTTCATCACTGAGGCAGATGTTTGTTTAATGCATTTTTAGTGCCCGTGCAAGGTCCATCAACCCTGGGAAATGTGGAGGTAATTATAACTACAGAGAGACCTCGGAACACAACAGGTGCCCCCCCACAAAAAAATAGCCTTTGTACCCTTGTCATTACAGTCTCAATTTCAGGAGGCACACAGACTGGTGGGGGTAGGGGATATGCAGGAATCTGGCTTAGTACATCAGAAGCCAGACTCATAGTAAAAAAACTCCTTCTGTACCCTTGAGCTTAGAATTAAACCTGGAGTCCTTCCAGCTCTACCTGTGTATGTGGATAATATAATAATTATCTTTTATTATCTCATATATCACTCTTATATTTCCCTGATTTGTATTTAAGATATCTTAGCATATTAGTCTCGTAAGTCACCGTGGATAAGAATGTCCGCCAAATGTATTAATTGATTCATTAATTAACAATAGATAAACCGTATGCCCCCTTCTAATAAAGCTGCCTGAGACAATCTGTGGGATAAATCTAAAGCCAATAATGTAATTGTGAATGAAAGTAAATAGTAACAATAAACGATGACAATAATAATAAACTTTATGATGTTTAGACCTCTGTGTCTCTTTGGTGCATGCGCCATTATGTACAGTAATAATCATTCACCTTCTCAAGTGCAGATTAATTACATCAACATCCTCACGTCAGTGTTCATTTCATTATTCATTACTTACGTCTACAACCTGTCTTCACCTGAAACCGTGATTTTGCAAGTTGCAAGAAAAACCAGCCTCACAACTCACATACCTGATGGCAGTTCTGTTTCCTTTGTTCTTGATCGAAATCGCAGTGCCTTTCCCCCTGACAGCCTGAAAGACACCACTGCGCTGGAACACATGGTGAACGGGAAGGAGGGGGTGTATATAAATAAGTCAAAGGCACAGATAATTAATCCTTGGCTTTTTGCTTACAAATGTCACCTTGATGGTGCACTTATGTCAGAACGTGTTGACTCCAGAAGGCCTCGGCTGCTGGTGGGGACACGGAGGGCCCGTCGGGCCAAGACAGGAGCCGTTTGGCAGGCAAGTCGTCCGCCGGCCCGCCAGAATGACGAACCCCTGTCAGCACGGCACGGCACCAAGATGAACCGCTCCCTGAGCTTTGTCGCGCACCACACCGGGACTGCTACGGTCTCGACCAGACTTGAGTGAAAAGGAAAATACATTTATTCATTCTCAAATAAAATGCACAAATAAGAATATAACTACAGTAGAACACATTTTGTTTTTTCAAAGTACATCCTAGCCTTGGAGGCTGGGGAGGGGGGGGCAGGGGGATTGTATTTAAGATAGAGGATTTTGGTACAGTGAACAAACAGGGCCAGAGGAGGTTGTTAATATTTCATCATATTTAATAACAGCCCCTGTTTCCTGCGAGAGGAAGTGTGCCGGATCCCGCCTCTCTCCCAGGGTGCCCAGTGAGCCCTCCCTAACTCTGGAAATGTCAGCGTGTGAGGGATGAGTTCCCTCCACACAATGCCGCGTTTACTATGCCAAATACACCCTTCCCACCGGGACCCCCCCCCCCGGACACACACGCACAATTTAAAAATTCATATATAAATAAAATGCAGACTAAAAATGCTGCTTTTCCATTTCTTAACCCTAACTTGGAAACCATAACTCTAGCTCCGGTCATTACAACTGGCCAGGAAGTTGTTGGATTCATCTAAAGTAATGAGCCAGTTCGACGAAACAGATAAAGGAGGGGAGGGAGAAAAAAAACAGCCGCGCACAGCCAGCGAAAGACTTATCTGCTACTTAGAGGTCTTTCCCTGAAAGTATTAACCAGCCTTTTTTAATTTGAGAAGCAGGAAGCTAGAAGGCGGGGTGAGGATGCACTGAGGGGGTCTGTAATTGAAACCCAGGTGGACGGGCAAAGACGGTTCTGCTCAGCATACTCCCCGCGCATAAAAGAGTCAAGGTGAAGCAGGAAACCATGGGTAGTCACACACAAAAAAGACTTTAAAGGCAGTCCCTAGCAATCATTCTCTTTTTTTTCTCTCTCTCTCTCTCTCCATCACTCTCCATCTCTCTCGCTCACAAATCTACATTCTTTTATCACATTTATTTCTAATCCTATTACATACATTACCTAGTGCATTATGGGTGAAAGGGATGGAGCGATGCATTTGTCACACAGTCACGGTGATGCTGGAGGGACAAAAATATCAGCTAATTTCTTAATACAGTGGCGCTATTATTCATGTTATCTGCCGCTGTTTACATTTGTTTCCCCCTTCCCGATTGGCCCGTGCACCCAGAGGAGAGAGATTATGCTTCTGGCTGGAGAGCTATGCTGCTCGACACAATAACAAGAAAGGCACCTGGAAGCTCTCCAAAACCTTTCCGGTGTACATCACCATGTGTCAGGGCTCCCAGAAGCCCCACCGCGGGACACGGATCCATCGCTCATGCTAAACCCGCAGACTCTAAAAACGACAAAAAACCATCTGCTGTGTGTCCAGCGTTAATCAGTTATTTCTCGGGGATAGAAATTTAAGTTGCCGAGGAAACAGTCATGTGGAAAGTGGAGTGTCTGTCAAAGTCAATTAAGGGCAGATTGGCGTCGAGTCAAAATGAGGGGTCGCAAGCTTTCAGGAAGCATAACGACAGCGCGTGCATCTCTCACTCTCAGCTCCCCTTTCCACAATGGCCCATCCCAGAGGATCATGGGAAATGGGTCATTAATCTACACTGCCTAGAGGATGATGGGTAACTTGCTATATCATATTGTAGCTGTTGTAATATATTGTAATCTATCATGCGTGGCCTGATTGCACTTATGAGTAAATATTCCAAGCAAATTGCACAGAAGGATTATATAACCTCTTTAGTTCTGTAAGGTTCTTGCATAATGGCATTATGCCTGGGTCGATTGATCAATATATATTTCAATTCAGCTAATCATCTAATCAGTTAATCATCCTCCAGTATAATCAGTTTAATAATTCCCTCCCTCTCCACCTCAGCTGAGGTGTGCTGAGTGGCACACATCACAAAATGTGTGCCACTGGCACAAAATGGCTGCTGTGCATAACCCAGGTAGGTGTTTACACATTTTGGGTGGCTGGGTCCGAAAGAGCTTGTCTCTCTTTCGAAGAGAGGGCCAATTCCAACAGTGTTTTTTTCCTCATCACAAACACAAATGTATAATTTTATATCAAGAGCACAATCACATGGTTGGTACATTTTTACAGCTCTGTAATTATTATTTCACAGCTATGAATGCAGAGTGTTGGGTTTATGGCTTATGTAATTTCATATAAAGCCATAGCCCTACTCAAAACCACTTAATACATGCTGAACTCTACCTCTAACCTAACCCTTTGTGCGATTTCACCATTTAACAACACCTGGCAGTTGGACACCATTTTCTCTGTACCGTACCCCTAGTGTGTTTCTGCAGATATATCACCTGTGTGACAGTACAAGCAACCATACACGGTGCCGGCCTGTGGGATGTGCCCTTTTCCAAACCACACCGCTCCCGAACAAATTGCAACCTTAGGGTGACATTTAGCATCACGCCGCGACTGCCATTACAGCAGAAATGCACCCTCGTCAGCACTTTGCACGCAGATAGCTCCTCCTGCCCGATTCTCCCATAATGCAATTTAGCTTTCATTTGCTAATGTTCCTTTAATCAGCAGGCCTAACACAGAGGAGGCAGAGGGCTGTGTGTGTGGATGTGTGTGTGTGCGCGTGTGTGTGTGTGTGTGGGTGTGTGTGTGTGTATGCACGTGTGTGGGTGTGTGTATGTGTATGCACGTGTATGAGTGTGTTAGTGTGTGCATGTTAGTGTGTGTGTGTGTGTGCATGTGTGTTTGTGTATGTGTGTGTGTGTGTGTACGTGTGTGGGTTGTGTTTGTGCATGCGTGTGAGGGTGAGTGTGTGTGTGTGTGTAAGAGTGGTGCACTGGGAGCTGGGGGGTAATAGCTGGGTCAGGAGCTTCCGTCTGCCCTGCTGAAGATGTTTGATTTAAAGCAGATACCCATAACCCCATCAGTCCGGGCAGGTTGGAGGAGCCATCATTAACATGAGAGATGGCTGAAACGCTGCTGTGCTGTTGGAGGACTAATATGCTTCTAGGTCATTCTCACCCGTACCACAAAGCGGCCATGATTACTTTATTTATACACCTGCTGCCTTTTGTCCTCCCATGGCTTAGCGGACAGAACGCTTTCTCCACACATATCTCACCCCTCTGACACACGTTGAGATACTTTGTGCCGTAAATACTCTACGCCAAGAGTATAATATCTTTCTGCATACGCAGCCGTCTCGGCCCAGTAACGACCTAGTCAGTGAACTTTGACCTTCCTCACAGTTCCTTTTTGACAAATCCTCGATGATTAAACACATTCACACTTGCGGTTTGTTTGTTTTTCCGTTCGTTTGTTCCATTAGTCGTAGGCAAGCGAGCCTGTAATTGTGTTTAACACCTGCATTCATCTTCTCAAGGAGGCTCACTAGAACAAATTATGTATTCATATCTCATCATCTTCAAGTCTTCAAAAAATATATATATAAAAAGAAGTTTCCCCCAGATATGCGTATGCATGCTGTGTTTTATATCAATAACAGGGGGAGAAAAAGCGCTGGAAGAAAGGAAATGGAGAAGGGGGGAAAAAACATAAATAAGCAGCTAAGCATGAGTATATGTTTGTTTATTTAAGTGTTTATTTATTTTTGAACTTCTAAATTCAGTGGCTCTTTTACTAAAGAACTCCACAGCCCCGCATAAACAGAGAGTGCTTATTTGGGATGTTCTGGTTGTTGAGAGACGCCGTTTGCTCTAATGACATGTTTGTCTACTCAAAACCTTAATTATAGCTTTGAAGTGTCTGGTTCACCAGGCTCTGCATAGAGGTCTAGCACAGCTTAACTCAGAAAATGAAGTACCATGATTTATTCTCTGTATTTACGCTCCACAGATTCTTAAAGTCATTTCAAGCTGTTTTGCGGTGATACAGCAAAAGGCCCTTTGATTGATATATATATATATATGTATATGTATTTATTTATTTATTATATGTATGATTTATTATCATTAGTTTAGCAGATGACCTTGTTCCACTGGTCTTTAGAAATGAGACATTAAACAACATTAAATGGCAAGCTTAGATGAGCCAAACGGGCTGTTCTTGCCATTATGTATTAATTTTTAGCTTTTACACTTTATGCATTTAGCAGATGCTCTTATCCAGAGCTCTTATCCTTTTACAGAGCTTGATATTCAGGCAATTCATGTACCTTGCTCAAGGACACAATGGCAGTGTCCCACCTGGCAATCAAACCTGCAACCTGTGATTCACAAGCGTAGTTCCCTAACCATTCTACTACAATGCCACCATTCTTATATATTCCACTCTTACTGTTAAAGTGCTGATTCACTCATTAAAGATCCCATGGCACTTGTCTCAAGGAAGCTGGTTTTCCAGTCTCCTGGCAATATTCCCAAACAGGCCAGTTAATCATCCCCCAGTATAATCAGTTTAATAATTCCCTCCCTTTCCACCTCAGCTGAGGTGTGCTGAGTGCTCTGGCACAAAATGGCTGCGGTGCATCACCCAGGTGGGTGCTACACATTAGCAGTGGCTGGGGTGAGTGTAATGTGCTTTGCAATTGTGAAAGGCGCTACATAAATTAAACATATACTTCTTCTTATTATTATTCTTATTATTATCATTATCATTATTATTATTATTATTATTAATAATAATAAAATAATTGCCCCACCTGGGACTTGAACTTGCTACCTTTTGGCAACACGTCCACCTACTTTCCAAAATGCAACAATGCATTTTCATCAGTATTGATTTTATTTCCCTGGCTTTTATTCAGACTTTTGATTCATTGTGCAAAACAGGGTGGAGCATTGGCTGCCTCTCTGCCATTGGCTGGTTCACATGACCCGTCTGCTGTAAACGTGGTGTGTAACACCAGCCAACCACAACCATGCTCTCCATCTCAAAGGAGAGACTAATCGTGTCAATCAACCAATCAAATGTTACTGGGTGCGGCACCCTCAACAGTGACATTGCTATAGGTGCTTTGTGAAAATAAGAAAGTAATAAATAAAAGAAAATAAATGTGCATTCATTTACATACATCAAAAAAGTGGTAGAATTGTATGGATAAAAAGCAAAAGGTATAATGATTGCCCATCATGGAAATGGAAACAGAAACAAAATAGCATGAAGGACAATACTGACATGACCTAAGGACGCAAATGTAATCACATTTCTGAGTCAATGGAAAGCACATGCAAATGAGAACCCATGTGGCAAGATGGAAAGAATGAAACAACAGCACTTTCAACATCTTTGATGCACAGTCTGCCAAGGGGGTGTCACGGTGTGAATGTGTTGGGTGCCTGCACATGTCGGAGTGGAAGGAAATGAAATAGCCAACGTTAGCCACAACAGCACTACATCTGCTTGGGAAGGACCGTGGGTCAAAGGGACCAAAGGCCAACATTTTTAAAGCATTCAGAAGCCTGTGGCAAGCAAGAAACTTGATTCGAAATGCAGGGAAGTTTCGGCGGCTGTAAGCTGCTTAAGATTGCGGCATGCTACACCGAATTCATCCTTAATGGTCTCTGTGAAGTTTGTCCCATCCCTGGATCAGTTGAACAGCCATTGCTCTCAGGCGCTGGTGATATAAATGGAAGGACGGTGTTGATAGATATGATGGGGGCACCAATAAAGAGACTTACGGAGAGTCGGTGGGATATTGGGCACTGGAGAGGGATTGGGAGCAGTGTTTAAAATCCTCTTACGTATAATCTTTGAGACAGGTCTAAGAGCCAGGATCCATGGCTGCTCTGTTCCACACCCCAGAACAGCAGGTGGCACTGTGCACCTTTTTAGTGTGTTTGATGACTGCCATTAAACCCAATAAGAAGAAAATGGGAACGTGCAGGTATATATAGCACAGTGATGCCAAAACAGGAAAGGTTACAAAAATAGTAAAAAAGAAAAAAAAGAAAAAAACTGCATGATCAGAATGTAATTAAAATTACCCCACAGTTCATTGCTTTTGTTCCCATTTTCAGCATGCCTGGTAATACACCTTTGCAGTGGTGAACAGCACACCTGTAATACACCTGGGCTCACACACACCCTGACATGGAAGCAGAGCTCAAAAGCACTAATCATGGACTTGAATCGTATAAAAATGAAATGCTTAATTAAATGTGGTGGGAAACCCTCAGACGTCCCCATTTCTGAATAGGTAAAATAATAACAAATGGTGTTTCATATGGCATGTGGTATTATACATACCGAACATACATCCGTTCTGCTTTAAATCTACTTATTCGGAGAACGACGGCTGACAGTGCTAAAAACGACTCGAAAAATCTCCATGTTCTCTCCGTCATACCGATGAGCGATGGGCCAAACGAGGCCGAGAAGGCGAATCTGAATCTAAATAAGAGTTTGTGTGACAGGTCAGACATCCTGGCTCCTCCATCAGCCTGTCAGGGGGGCTGAAAGGTGTTTAATAAAGCTGTGTGAGACCCTTCTGTGGCCCTGACAGGCTGACGCGACCAATCAAAGTCCTATTAGTCTGACATTCTGTTCATTTTACCTCAGAAGACACGTCCACCGCAAAAAGAAACTCTGCCACAGGCGGGCGGGCGGCTGCACGGGCGGTGAGTCGCATCGATCGTCCGTCCGTCACCGGCACCTCCGCTCGTTCCTTGCGCGGTAAATGTCACCGGCGGCCCGCCTGACTCCAAACCCAGGCCTGTCTGACAAACTTCAGCCGCAAATGAGAATGCACCTTCGACACCGCGCCGCATCTCACCTTAAACACTCCCTTCAATCCCCCCGTCTCACCTTAAACACAGAGGGCAACAAGAGCAGAATGTGTGTGTGTGCGTGATCATGTGTGTATGTGTATGTGTGTGTGTGTATGTGATCATGTGTGTGTGTTTGTGTGTGTGTGTGTGATCATGTTTGTATGTGTGTGTGTGTGTGTGTGTGTGTGTGTGTGTGTGTGTGTGTGATCATGTTTGTATGTGTGTGTGTGTGTGTGTGTGTGTGTGTGCGTGCGTGGCACATTGTGGCACAGTGTGAAGTTGACAGGAACAGGAGGAGCAGGAATTAGCTGCAGTCCTGTCATTTATTCTCCTTTATTAAGTGTCACTCAGGTGTGTTGCTGCAGCTGAAGGGCATCAACATACCACTGCGTATCCAGACCTGGCGCTTTCCACATGCCATTACAGCTATATTCTCAAATATAAATTCTCTCTAAAATGCCCCTCACACCATGAGAGTTGTTGATTTTCTGGGGGTGTGGGGGGCTTATCAAGCTGTTTTGAATTAATTCTGCCATGTCTCCCATTTACAGGTGATACGCCTTTCAGTTAAACAGTTCAACGCGAAGATTAAATGTCATTTAAGACAGGGGCTTTTCTAATGAAGAAAGCGAGCATTCCACGTTAGTGGTACAATCACCTTCCCCAGTGAGTCAGACAGCAAATCTTCTCACGGGAGAGCAGCAAAAATGAGAGTCAAGCCATGACAGTCGACGCAGAAATGTCCTGATTGAGCCCCGCAAATACCGGCAAATAAACAGGGGCTCCCCAATCTGTTTATGCATGAAATTATTTATCATTCCCTCCTGTAAATTTGATTTTCATCTGGCCACGGTGTGGTGTGGTGAGGTCTGGCCATGACGTACTGTCTCACACAGCCAACCCACCCACCAAAGACACTGTTATCAGCCTCCCGAAAGTTCGCCGAGAATAACAAGGAAGAGTGCTGAAAGAGGCCATCCGCAGACCTCAAACACAGGAAAATATAAAGCACATGAATTTGTTGGCAGAGGGGAGGGGGGTGCGGGTGTGTGTTGGGGACAGTTCCCCGCTGGTCTGCCTTTCAGACAATAAAAGACCATTTGTAATCATGTTGTCATTGGGGACCGGGAGCGAATAAACTCTATTGTCAGATAAATCCAAATCCTATTTTATAAAAGGAAGGGATGTAGTGGGTTGTTTTTTTTTCTTTTTTTTTTTTTTTTTTTTTTAAAGGAAAGCGAGATCAGCAACTCGTGGGAGAGCTGGGTAAAGTGTTTTCAGTCGTCTCTCCCTCGCTCCGCATAATAGCGCTTCAGATCTACTTCGGGAGACAAAAACACGAGCGAGCCGCAGCCCCTCCCTCGTAAGCCGCATGGGCTCACCGATCTGCATTCATTTCGCCTCACATAAAGGCTGCTGGTGCCATGTTACTGAGCACGCCTGTCCCGTCCCCAGCGCTCCCACAGCAGGCAGGCAGGGAGCAGCCGGGGGAAGCTGAGGATTAGTTTGAAAGTGCTCCGGGGCATTTGTATCAACCACTGCAGAGCTTTCAGATCAATGTCATTTCAACTGGAAATAAATACATACTTAGTGCGCTCATGCTTCGGTTGCATGTGTTATCTTTACCTCCAATGTGCCGTGATGGTACGAAACAAAAACATTAACGTAGCATTGGTATAGCATGGTATACTACGTTAATGTATTCGTATGCTGTTCATATTGTTGAGAGGACTTTGCGTGAAAGTGTAGGCGGTTGGCGCTTCAACTATAACCGGTTCAGAGTGGAGTCAATGACAGAACACGGTTTGCCCACCAATGGGGGGTTTCATGATTGCTATTTCTCCGTAACCCACCTGATCCACCACCACTGTCATTAGACAACGGAGCGGAGAGTGCTTGTGCGCCTTTTAAGAAGAACACTCCTACTTTTCTAAAAGTCAAAAGCTAAATTAAATGTGTGTGTGTGTGTGTGTGTGTGTGTGGGGGATGACGACATCAAACCCAAGTTCTGATCTGTTTCTTTGCATAAAATGGGAATCTAGATCAGCAAACACTCATTAATATAGCAGAGCGTGATGGAGGAAGGTAAACAATGGGTAAGAGGTAATTTAGGGCCTGTTTTCCTGACAGACACCTCCTCCATTATGCATCTCCTCTTAATTAAAGGCAAAGAAACCGCTCTCAGTATCGCCTGACCTGATATCGCCAAACCCCATTTGCATTCCTCAAAGAAGAGAGCAGAAGATAGACCGGGGTCCTCTGTGGCTCTTCGGCTGACAGAATTCACGGCAGAGGAGAGGCTCCCGACACGTCTGCCCGCTTCCACAGCCCTGAAACATTTATGGGTGACATTTCGCTGAAATGGCGGAGCGTGACAAAGACAGCTCCTCCACCGGAATCGTGTTCTTGTCCCGGTTTAACCCTCCCGCTCCTCCTCCCCCCTCACCCCTACCCGTCCGTCTCCATCCCCCCCGACTCTCTTCTTCACTTACACACCAGGTGAGGGTCTTGAATTAAAAATTTAGCATCATCATTTTTTTGTGCCGGTGCACAGAAAGGAAAGAGTGAAAAAGAAGAAGTAGGTCATCCAAAGATTTTTCGTGTTCACAAAGGTCATGTCCCTTTGTGCACCAGAGAACTGCTTTCACATTATGTCTGAGTGGAAAGCCAATCTGTAAAAAATAAGACTGTGGCACCTGTACCCCCACACCCTGCCCATTGTGCCCCCCACACCCTGCCCATTGTAACCCCCACACCCTGCCCATTGTAACCCCCACACCCTGCCCATTGTAACCCCCACACCCTGCCCATTGTAACCCCCACACCCTGCCCACTGTATCCCCCACATATATGAATCTCTATTTATATATTTGAACTTGAGCCCTTTCTATGTCAATATCCTAAACCTTCATTTCTTTTATTTCTGTTCTTTGTAGTATTTTCTACCATCCTCCAGGAGCGTTCCTGGGGTCAGCTTTCTCCCCTGGCTCTGGAGTTTCCGGATTTGCCATTTCCTCCGGAAAACACACTTTTACTCAGCGACAATTTAATTGTAAAAAAGAGAGGTGCAAAAAGGAGTGCATTTTCTTTGATTGATTGATTAACACACACAGCCTTCCAAGAGTGCAGATAGTGCAACTGGCTAGAGCCCATGCTCCCAGGAACAGACCGCAGTTAAAAACGTTCCCAAGCTCAACGGCTCGAGCACCTGACACGGCTTGTCGGCACAAGTTGGGGGATTTCTGAGGAGGAGCAGGGGAGGAAGTTACCCCCCCACACACACACACACACACCGCCCGTCTCCACTCCCACCAAAACCGTCCATCAGCCCTGACTCACTGAGGCGCTGGGGCCCTCAGCACTAAAAAGCAGACCGCCCCCCCTCCCTCCGCTCACACAGGCCCGGTGAAGGCCCGGCGCGGGTGCGGCAGCCAGCCTGCGCGACAGATGGAGCCTGCGGAGAGAGATGGCGGGACGGGCGCAGGCGAACAGACGCGGCGCTAACCGTACTGCAGATTGCTCTGCCGCCCTGATGGATCTGGGGTCTTGTGGGAAGACTATAATCCCCGGCGCGCGCCACTGAGTCTTTAATTCACAAGCTACAAGATCTGGGCGCGCACGCTTTATAAACGCGCACAACGGCCGATTCTCAAAACAACAGGCTTCTCAGGGAGGCAGGCTCTTGTCATTTGTCACAGGTGTATGAATTACATAAGCATTGATCACAGATGAATCAATCGACCAATCAGCAGATGGGCACCGGTGGCATACGCGAGTGCATCCTGGATCTCATTTCAATGGTGATAGCACAGTCAACTCTCTTTATTTGCATATACCGGATAATAAAATAACATTCTGTTTTATTGCATGGTATACAATAATGTCCCAATTTAAGATCTGTTATGTGCTGTTATATTCTGAGTGTTTGTTTCTGTCACGTTCTGCTCTCCCGTCTGTTATCGTTCCCGTTCCGTTTATTTCTAGATCCACTCCTTGTCTTGTCATGCACTTCGGGTGTTTAGAATTTACGGGTTTCCTCTGCCTTCGCTTATTCTCTCGTTTTCTTCTTTCCTACTTTCGTGATCGCACTTTGTATATATTAGTTAGATGTGTACAGTACTAACTAACTAATCTACTAACGTTAGGGATTTAGATTTAGTTACTAACACTACTAATCACTAATTATCTCACGCTTCCTACTACCGGCATTTCTCTCTCTCATTATCCTATCCCTGCTTAGTTTTCCGTTCTCTTCCTCATACGCACGCAACGTTTCTCCTTGCGTACCTCCCCTTTACTATGCACGTGTCTGCCTGCTCTCCCAGGTCGTTTATTGTCTATATGTTTGTATGGTTCAGTGTCCGTGTCTTACGTTTCCCTCTTGTTATGTAATTATCTCTTCCCTGTGTTCCAGCCTCTCTCTCCTCGTTGTCTCACCTGATTTCTATTATGTCTCCCTGTATATATGTTCAGTGTTTTCATTTCCCCTTGTCAGTACGTTGATTCTATTTCCTGAGCCTACCTTTCCGAAGCCAGAGTTATTAGCATTTTCCGAGATTACCCTTTGATTACGACCCCGAGCCTGCCCAGTGATTTTGTCCTTTTGCCCTTCTGATTCCTGAGTATCGACCTTTTGACTGCCCTATTACTACTTCTCTCTGCCTCACGATTTTGTACCTCTGATTCCCTGATTCTTGGTTTTGACCCCTGCCTGTTAATAAACAACTCTTTTGCCTAATCCCTGATCTGCGTCTGGGTCCTTACCGCGGTCGTCACAGGACGTACTGACCAAGATGGACCCAGCAGATCCAGACCAGCTCCGCTTCGCCCTCGAGCAGCAAGGTGCCATGCTCGGAGCGCACCAGGACCATCTGGAGCGTGTGACTGAACACCTGCAGTCTCTCACCTCCGGTTTGGCTGAGCTTACCCTCACGCTGCGAGCTCCGGTCATTAACCCCGCACCCCAGCATGCCGCGGCGCCACTTCAACCCGAGCTTCCTCCGCGCCGGTGCGCGAACCACGTCTGCCTCCTCCTGAGAGATACGCAGGTGAACCGGGAGGTTGTCGTGCGTTCCTGAGTGAGTGCCAGTTGATCTTCCAACTGCAGCCATCCACGTTTCCCAGCGAATTATCCCGGGTCGCCTCGTCATCACCCAACTGACTGGTCGTGCCAAGTCCTGGGCTACCACCGCGTGGGAGGGCTCTTCCCTGCTGTCAGAGCTTTGACCGGTTTTCCGAGGAGATGAGGAGGGTCTTCGACCGGTCTAAGCAGGGTCATGACGCGGCTCGAGAGATGCTCTACCTACGCCAGGAGGAGGGTCGGTGTCGGATTACGCCATTCGTTTCCAGACCTTGGCTAACGCCTGTGGCTGGGGAAGGAAGGCGCTGTACGACGCCTTCATCTGTGGACTCTCCGAACATCTTAAGGACGAGATCCTGACTCGTGACCTGCCAGAGTCCTTCGATGACCTTATCAGCCTTGCCATCCGCGTGGACTCCCGGCTTCAGGAGCGTCGTCGCTGGCGTAGTTCCGGAGGTTTTCCCGGGTCTGGGAGGACCGGGGTCAGGTCACCGATCGGTGCCTACAACCACCCTAGGGCAGCTCCATCTACTACCCCGGAGCCTGAACACATGCAGCTGGATCGGACCCGCCTTCCTCGTCAGGAGCGTGACCGCAGGATGGCCAACCGATCCTGTCTCTACTGCGGTGAGTCTGGGCACTTCATTTCCAGCTGCCTACTAAGGGGAGCCAACGCCCACTAGTTAAGCGAGGAGCACTAGTGGGTGTCATCCCTGTTGAGCGATCCTCTAAGCAACGGACCTGCCTGCCGGTGACGATCGAGTGGGAGGGTCAGAGGCGAGAGACCACCGCGCTCATTGACTCGGGTGCTGAGGAGAGTTTCCTGGATGCTGGTGTGGTCGCGAAGTGGGGATTCCAGTTTCCAGTCTGTCACACCCCTTATTGCCAACACACTCAACGGTCAGAGACTGGCCCAAGTTACCCAGATCAGTTCCCTCTTACGTTGCGTGCCTCCGGCAACCACCAGGAGAAGATAAGGTTGCACATTATTGACTCCCTCACTCACCTATTGTCCTTGGCCACCCGTGGCTGGTGAAGCATAATCCGTCCGTGGAATGGAGCAGTCACAGGATTGTGGGTTGGAGCCCACAATGCCTTTCGAATGCCTGCAGCAAGCCCATTCATCTGTTCGAGTCCCCTGTCTTCTGTCCCGAGTCCCCTTTCTTCCGAGATGAGTCTTGACCTGTCGGGCTTTCCTTCGAGTACTGGACCTCAAGGAGGTCTTCTCCAAGTCCCGAGCCACCTGCCTGCCCCCACCGTCCCTATGATTGCGCCATTGAGCTCCTGTCTGGCGCTACCCCTCCTAGGGGGCGTCTTTTCTCCTTGTCCCGTCCCGAGACGGAGGCCATGAACACTTACCTTCAGGAGTCCTTGACCGCTGGCCTCATTCGGCCATCCTCATCACCCGCTGGAGCGGGGTTCTTCTTCGTGGGGAAGAAGGACGGTTCTCTTCGCCCCTGTATTGATTACCGTTCGCTCAACGACATCACCGTCAAGAATCGCTACCCTCTCCCCCTCATGACGTCCGCATTTGAACAACTTCAGGGAGCTACCGTCTTCACGAAGTTGGACCTGCGCAACGCCTACCACCTGGTGCGCATTCGTGAGGGGGATGAGTGGAAGACGGCGTTCAACACTCCGACAGGTCACTGGGAGTACCTGGTAATGCCTTTTGGGTTAACCAATGCCCCTGCCGTTTTCCAGGCATTGATCAACGATGTCCTCAGGGATTTCATTAATCAGTTTTGTTTTGTCTACCTGGACGATATCCTATTTTTTTCCAAGAGTATGGAGGAACATGTCACCCAGGTCCGCAGAGTTCTACAGCGTCTCCTTGAGAACAGGCTTTATGTGAAGCCAGAGAAATGTGACTTCCATTGTCACACCACCACCTTCCTGGGCTTCGTCATCTCGGCGGGGAGCATCCAAATGGATCTCGCAAGATCAAGGCTGTCTTGGACTGGCCCCAGCCAGAGTCCCGGAAGGAGTTACAGCGCTTTCTGGGATTTGCCAATTTCTACAGAAGGTTCATCAGGAACTACAGTACCATTGCTGCTCCACTCACCGCCCTCACCTCCATCAAGATCCGGTTTCACTGGAATCCTCAAGCTGAACTAGCCTTCCGGTCACTCAAACAACGCTTCACTTCAGACCCCATTCTCATTCACCCTGATCCCACCGCCCAGTTTATCGCCGAGGTCGACGCTTCCAACATTGGGGCAGGTGCCATCCTTTCCCAACGCTCCGCCAAGGACAAGAAGGTTCATCCCTGCGCCTTCTATTCCCATCGCCTCAGCCCTACGGAGCAGAACTACGACATTGGCAACAGGGAACTGCTCGCAGTCAAGCTCGCCTTGGAGGAGTGGAGGCACTGGCTGGAGGGGGCTGAGGTTCCTTTTCTGGTCTGGACAGACCACAAGAACCTGGAGTACCTGCAGACTGCCAAGAGACTCAATTCCCGCCAGGCTCGTTGGTCTCTCTTCTTTTCGAGATTCAATTTTGTTCTCTCCCTATCGACCTGGATCCAAGAATACCAAACCTGATGCCCTTTCTCGCCCGTTTCGAACCCATATCCAGGGTTTCCATTCCGGACACCATCCTGCCTCAATGCTCCATCAACAGCGTTCAACTTCGCATTGAGGCAACAGTGCGCTCTGCCTTGGAGGGTGAGGCCGGCCCCAGTCGCTGTCCCTCGAACCGCCTCTTTGTGCCCAGTTCTGTCCGATCCCAGGTGCTTCAGTGGGGTCACTCCTCCCGCTTGTCATGTCACCCTGGCATAAACAGGACTATGTCTTTTATCCAGAGACGTTTTTGGTGGCCTGCCATGGTCCAGGGCGTTAGGAGTTTTATTTCTGCCTGCTCTGTCTGTGCCCAGAATAAGGTTTCCCATCAGCATCCCTCTGGTTTGTTACAGCCCCTACCCATCCCTCACCGCCCTTGGTCCCACATAGCTCTTGATTTTATTACGGGTTTACCCTCCTCCAACAGCAACACCACCATTATGACTGTTATTGATCGTTTTTCCAAGGCTGTTCATTTTGTCCCCTTACCCAAGCTTCCTCTCCGCCAAGGAGACTGCCACCCTCATTATCCAACACGTTTTTCGTTTACATGGCATCCCCAGTAACATTGTTTCCGACAGAGGTCCCCAGTTTATCGCCAGGTTTTGGAAGGCTTTTTGTTTACTCCTTGGTTCGTCAGTCAGCCTTTCCTCAGGTTTCCATCCCCAATCTAATGGCCAGACAGAGCGGGCTAATCAGGTTATTGAAACCGTTCTGCGATGCTTGTGCTCCCGAACCCTTCCTCTTGGAGCCAACATCTTCCCTGGGCAGAGTATGCCATCAACTCCCAAACCTCTTCCTCATCCCGTATGTCCCCTTTGAATGCTGCCTTGGTTACCAACCACCCTTATTCCCTAGCCAGGAGAGGGAGGTGGGTGTCCCCTCTGCCGAGGCGTTCATCCGTAGATGCCGACGTACCTGGAACCTCACACGCCGCAACCTCCTCCGAGCCAGCGCCCGCATGAAGGAGACGGCGGACAAGGGACGCTCCAAGGCTCCCGTTACCGGGTTGGGCAGCGGGTCTGGTTGACCACCAGGGACATTCCCCTCAGAATGGACCACCGCAAACTCGCACCCGTTTTATTGGCCCCTTCCCATTTCCAGAATTATCAGTCCCACTGCCGTTGTTTTGAAGTTACCCCACACCATGCGTCGTATTCACCCCACCTTCCATGTTTCCCGCCTCAAGCCCCTTGTAACCCACCCTTTGTGTCCCGCCCTGAGCCACCCCCACCCCCCGCCGTATTGATGGTGGAGATGCCTACACGGTCCGTAAGATCTTGGACGTTCGCCGCAGGGGCCGTGGTCGCCAATACCTGGTGGACTGGGAGGGCTACGGTCCCGAGGAACGTATCTGGGTCCCATCCCGGTTCATTTTGGACAAAACCCTTATCAGAGACTTTGAGTGTTCCCGACCTGTCTAATATTTTGCCATGTGTTTACCCTGCCTGTCTGAGATTCTGCCCCGTGCCTTTACCCTGCCTGTCTGAGATTCTGCCATGTGTTTTGACCCTGCCTGTCTGAGATTCTGCCCCGTGCCTTTACCCTGCCTGTCTGAGATTCTGCCATGTGTTTTGACCCTGCCTGTTCTGAGATCCCGCCACGTGCTTTGCCCCCGTTCTGCCTGGCTTTCCCTGCGTCTTCTTTGTTTATCTGTTTTTGTTGTTCCTCCTGTTAAACGCCAAGAGGCGTTTCTTAGGGGGGGGGTCCTGTTATATTCTGAGTGTTTGTTTCTGTCACGTTCTGCTCTCCCGTCTGTTATCGTTCCCGTTCCGTTTATTTCTAGATCCACTCCTTGTCTTGTCATGCACTTCGGGTGTTTAGAATTTACGGGTTTCCTCTGCCTTCGCTTATTCTCTCGTTTTCTTCTTTCCTACTTTCGTGATCGCACTTTGTATATATTAGTTAGATGTGTACAGTACTAACTAACTAATCTACTAACGTTAGGGATTTAGATTTAGTTACTAACACTACTAATCACTAATTATCTCACGCTTCCTACTACCGGCATTTCTCTCTCATTATCCTATCCCTGCTTAGTTTTCCGTTCTCTCCTCATACGCACGCAACGTTTCTCCTTGCGTACCTCCCCTTTTACTATGCACGTGTCTGCCTGCTCTCCCAGGTCGTTTATTGTCTATATGTTTGTATGGTTCAGTGTCCGTGTCTTACGTTTCCCTCTTGTTATGTAATTATCTCTTCCCTGTGTTCCAGCCTCTCTCTCCTCGTTGTCTCACCTGATTTCTATTATGTCTCCCTGTATATATGTTCAGTGTTTTCATTTCCCCTTGTCAGTACGTTGATTCTATTTCCCTGAGCCTACCTTTCCGAAGCCAGAGTTATTAGCATTTTCCGAGATTACCCTTTGATTACGACCCCGAGCCTGCCCAGTGATTTTGTCCTTTTGCCCTTCTGATTCCTGAGTATCGACCTTTTGACTGCCCTATTACTACTTCTCTCTGCCTCACGATTTTGTACCTCTGATTCCCTGATTCTTGGTTTTGACCCCTGCCTGTTAATAAACAACTCTTTTGCCTAATCCCTGATCTGCGTCTGGGTCCTTACCGCGGTCGTCACATGTGCGCTCTTAAGCGTATAATCCCAGAGCGTTTGCAAATGACCAGGGGTCGGTTGTGTAACACAATATCAGATGTAAGGCTAATGCAACGACTGCAATAATATTAGCCGCTTTAGATGCGTGTGTGTTTGTATGTGCCGCAATTCTGGGGCTGAAATGCATTTCTGTCTCGCCTTAACACACAAACATTGCGCGCGCACACACACACACACACACACACACACACACACACACACACAGAAACACACAGAGACACACACACACAGACACACAGACACAAAGACACAAAGACACACAGACACACAGACACACAGACACACACACACGTGCACACACGTGCACACAGGTGTGTACATCTATGCACAATGTTTGTGTGTTGCAGGCGAGACGAAAGTGCATTTCAGACCCAGATTTGGGGATTCCAGAATCCAGCCAGCTCTGAAGCACAGAGCTTATTCCACACCCTGGTGGCACCAGGCCAACATTTACTGGAACACGGTGCCAACACCCTATAATCCAGTACCTATAATGTAACACTGTTCCTCTGGATGTGCCACAGCAGGGAGAGATTATTTCCACAGTGTGTCTGTGAATGCACCCCAGCTCCTCCCCGCTGGGTCATCTCCCAGCAGGGCCCCAGCAGGCGTGCCGCGGTGAAGCCGTGTACAGAAACGCACGCTTCCGTAAACAAGATAGACAGGCACGGTCACTAATTAGACCCTCGGCCGAACCAGTTACCAATTCAAACACAGCGCTCTTTAAAGTCCATCCACCATAACAAAATCTTAGCACTTGGAGTTATTGTACAAGTATATATAAATACGATTTCCGAATAGAATTTGTAGATACAGCATATATAAAAATATGTATTTATTTATTTGTCAGGGACATAGCAAAAGCATTATTACACTGTTTAAAAAAACAAGCATCAGAGGCACTGCATTAAGCGTTTTTAGCCAAAGGCTAATTTCCACAATAAACTACAGAACAGAAAAGTATGTATTGAAAAACACTTTATAATAACTATCACAGTCAGTAGATCATGAACAAACTATTCAATTTATAAATGTCTAATTGTCATGTAGAAAATGTTTGTAACTGATTAGCAACTGTGTTACTTGTCCATTTCATTGATGAAGGTGTCTCCTGGCCTTTTGAAATGTGCTAATAAGGCCAGAAAATGTTGCAACTTTAGAGTAGGGTCCACAAAAAGCATTATAAATTACTAATATATTATTTATGAATACATTTCATGGATAAAAACATCTGATGAATAGTTGAAACTTTAGAATGGGGCCCAGATGTCTATAAATGATCATTATGGCCTTTACAAATGTATTACTAATCATTCAATAATACAAATTAATCAATAATGACCAGTTACCAATTAACTAATGCTTTATTAAAAAGTTATGAATGAGTAACTGAAGTTATAAGTTAACTAATAATTTATAAAGTATATAGTTATTATACCAAAAATGTAAATAAATGAAAGAAAATACATGCAGAAATGCATATAGGTATACGCATATAGTTGACATTAAGTTCATAAAATATGCATATAATATATTATTTAGCCTGCGATTCAAGATTGATGTGTAAATTGCATCCGATAATGAGCTTGATTTGTGGAGCGATACGGGGAACGTGAACCATCCCAAGTGCTCATTTAACGGGATGGTTTAACCTAGACAGTCAGTGGACATGGCATTGCTTTGATTATTTATTCATGGTTCTCTATCAAAGTCTCTCCAGACTGGCATGTACATTCTGTATGCACTGTACACATCCTGCTAGCTGGGGTTACCATTCTCCATTACCATTCTCGGGTTTGAGAGGTTTCAGACTACAGAGTATGGTATAACTTTTTAACTATATATATATATATATATATATATACAATGGGGGAAATAAGTATTGAACACATCAACATTTTTCCCAGTAAATGTATTTCCAATGAGGCCATTCAAGTGAAATTTGCACCAGACTTTGGTATTAACTCAAGAAATCCAGACAAAAAATCTAAACATTAAAGTCCATATGTAAATAAAGTTATGTGTAATAAAGTGGAATGACATAGGAAAAAAGTATTGAACACACTAACTGAAATTAATTCAATACTTAAACCCAATTGAACATTTATGGAAGCATCTGAAGATCCAGATTCACAAGAGGGCCCCCCGCAATCTTCAAGATATAAAGACAATCTGTGTAGAGGAATGGGCCAAAATCACACCTGAATACTGCGGGCAATTAGTTACTTCATACAGAAAGCGCCTTGAAGCTGTCATTACAAACAAAGGCTTCTCCACTAAGTCAGGTGATTGACTGGGCCATTCCAACAAGTTGATTTTCTTTCTCTGAAACCAATTGCGAGTTTCCTTTGCTGTATGCTTTGGATCGTTGTTCTGCCGGAAGGTCCACCCACGTCTCATCCTCAGCATCCTGGTGGATGGCAGCAGGTTCATCTCAAGAATCTCTCTGTACATGGCTCCATTTATTGTTCTTTCAATTATATGAAGTCTGCCAGTACCACGAGAGGAGAAACAGCCCCACATCATGATACTTCCACCTCCAAACTTCACTGTTGGTATAGTGTTATTCGGGTGATGTGCAGTGCCATTGGAGTGCTCCTCCAAACATGGTGTGTTGTGTGACAGCCAAAAAGTTAAATTTTGGTCTCATCTGACCAGAGTACATGCTCCCAGTAGTTCACTGGCTTGTCCAAATGTTGTTTGGAAAACTTTAAACGAGCTTCAACATGTTTTTTTTTCAGTAGTGGAGTCTTGCGGACTGAGCGTGCACAGAGGCCATGGCGGTGGAATGCATTGCCTACTGTCCTTTCTGTCACAGTTGTACCTGCTGCCTCCAAGTCTTTCTGGAGCTCTTTCCTAGTGGTCCTTGGCTCTTTGGCTACTCTTCTAAGTATCCTTCTGACTCCCTGATCAGAAATCTTGCGAGGAGCTCCTGTGCGTGGCCGGTTGATGGTGGAGTGATGTTGCTTCCACTTACGGATAATGCCCCCAATGGTGCTTACTGGAAGATTCAGACGTTGTGAAATACGTAGCCAATTCCATTTTCATGTTTTGCAACAATCTGGTTGTGAAGGTCTTGAGAGAGCTCTTTGCTTTTACCCATCATTAGATGTTTCTTGTGTGGCACCTTGATAACAAAAAAAAAACCTTTTATAGCCCATCAATATATTCTAACCCAGCTGACATTAATTAGCACAGATTGGAGGTAGAGTTGCCTCCTAATTAGTTATGGTTTTCAGCTGGTTCCTTGCCTTTCCTTGCTGTGGTGTTCTGCTTTTTCTTAGTGTGTTCAATACTTTTTTCCTGTTTCATTCCACTTTATTACACATAACTTTATTTACATATGGACTTTAATGTTTAGATTTTTTGTCTGCATTTTTTGAGTTAATATCAAAGTCTGGTGCAAATTTCACTTGAATAGGCTCATTGGAAATACATTTACTGGACAAAATGTTGATGTGTTCAATACCTATTTCCCCCATTGTATATAGTATATATATATAATTTCTTTTTATTTTATAAATACCACGGCTTGGATGAATACTCGATTCTGATTGGTTAACAGCCGAGGTAAATCCTTCTCACTTCGAAAACAAGTTCCATATTTAGTCGTCAAAACAGACGCGCTGCATAAACAAGGATCAACGTTCAGCACTGGAACTTCAAATTCAAACGGGCATGACGGCTCATCTGCAGATCTGTCAAGTTATGAAAATTAATATCCAGACCATCAATCAATGAGACTGTGTAGGAGTGTACTAAAGCAACAGAACTCGTTTGATTAGATAAAAACATTGCAATGACTTTGTGGAAGTGTTTTAACTCAACCAGACTCCCACACCAACTTGGGTTGTGTGGTAATGTTATGGATAACTTGAAACCATTAAATAGTTTAACGTTATACTAACAGTTTTTAGTGTTATACAGTGGGGTATAGTGTGAAGGGTGTGGGCGTACAGTGGGGATACAGTGGGCAGGGTGTGGGTGTACAGTGGGCAGGGTGTGGGGGGTACAGTGCGCAGGGTGTGGGGGTACAGTGGGCAGGGTATGGGGGGTACAGTGGGCAGGGTATGGTAATACTTCAAACATGCTCATATAAGCACCAATGTGTATAATATAACTTTTATCGAATTGTATTATTAAAAAATATATAGATTTGTTTTTCCTTTTTCTCTCTTACATTTTTCCTCTGCTTTCTTTTTCTTTAATTAGTGGGATGAATACATCCTGATAAGTTTATAGGCACCTTCACTATTTTACATTATTTCTAAAAATTATTAAAATAATAAAAAGTTTAAAAATGTCCTGTTTCTTTACTTTTTGTATAATTTTGCACTTAACTTCAGTCATTCTTTTTTCATATTTTCACTTTCCTGTAAAATGTCTGTGTGACAGTGCCCTGTAATAAGCACTATACAAATAAAATAAAAGTGAAGTCAATAAAACAACTTTTTTCCCATTTTAAAAACCTAATGGAGTGAGGTTCACTGATGAATGTAGGCCTCTGGTGCTTCTTATACTGTGTACTGTATGTTGATTGTTTATGCTTTATTGTACACAAGTGTGGAAAAATGTTCTGCGTCATTGTACCCAACAATCAAGGGGGAAAACAAAGGGGATGGAACGGTAAAAGAGAGGAACAAAAACAAAAACATTGGCCAGTACTATCAGTTCAATATTGCACAATTCATTAATAAAATACTTTTTTTTACCCCATCCATTGCACTGCCCCCCCCTGCTTGAGAAAGATTACCTCAAAGCATTTTCTGAGCTGTTGTGTTGATTGAGCAGCATTATGGAGTATGGGACTTTTTATATTTAATATTTCTGTAGTTAGGCACCTTGAAGTATGTGTGAAAGTACATAGAAGTACAAAGGACTGGTATTGGCATTAATAAATATGTTATAAATAATCCCGTCTTCTGTTGCATGATGGTGCTTTTTCGTCCAGAAGAGAGATCTATTTCTGGAAATAGCTTTAATTTGTTTAGCTACCGCTATTTATCATGTTGCACATCTTATCCAGGAGTATAAATATAACTTTTGTGCAGCTATTAGTCTTGTTTAGCTAATAGTTGTCTGATTCAAATGAAGTGTGCTAATTGGGCCTGGGCCGGATCACCATGAGAATGAGAATCTGTAAAAACCTAAGAAAGTAAAACTTTAGCGTCTGAGAGGTTAAACTGATTAGCTGGTCTCTAAAGATCTTAAAATAAAACAAGGTAATAATGTTCTCCTTGGCCTGTTTTTATAAGAAATGGTATTTAGAAGGTGTGAAAGGTGAAATTATGACGGGGAAATTGGGTACTAGCTTTAATTACTCATAATCTGAGCTCCGCCGTTCCCGGCCCGCGGTGCGTCTATAGCCAGACTGCCGTTTTGCGCCATGAATGAATTAAGAGACGCAGGAAGGCCTTCACACAAGGGGCGACACAATACCCAGAAAAGGTTAAAGTGACTGTATTAAAAATGAATTACAAATTAATTAATTAATCTTCTGAAGGGGCTGAAGACAGAGACTCGCAGCGAGTCTGTAAAGTAATTACTTGATGGTGAAAGCTCTGTCCTTAATGTCAGTTCAGTTCAGTTCAGTTCATTTCAGTTCATTTCAGTTCGGAAGGATCCTATCTACAAACAGTGCTCCATGTCTACATTCCAGGCTTTCAAATTTATTTAAACCTTTTTTTTTTTTTTATCAAGGCAAACGTTACCCCTTCTTGTAATTTCCTCATAGATCATAACCCCTTTTGACCGAATCGAAACAAACAAAGGGGGAAAACATTAAAATACAAAATAAACACCGGTGCAGTGATTAATTCCTCGGGAATAATTTGGCGCCAGCTGGACGTTAGCTCCTGATGTATCACCTTCTATACAGAGTTCGGGCAGAGCACTGCATTCAGAGACTAAACCTGCAGCTGTTCCCCCTCTTCCTCTCCTCTCAGGTGTGTGTGTGTGGGGGGGTGAGTTCTCTTCAGCTGAGTGACGGATTCAGACTGCAGCCGAGACAACCACCTGTTAGCCCATTGCTCATTATCAAGAAAAGCATCCCTCCGAAACTCAAGGTGGGGGGGAAGATGGCTGGGCGTGGCACGCTAAACCTGATATGTGTCACCAGGGTCAGGGTGGGGCTGGTTGTGGTAGGGTCAGGGTGGGCCTGGCAGGGGGCTGCGGGGTGGGGCTGGGTGTGGCAGGGTCAGGTGGGGCTGGGTGTGGCAGGGTCGTGGGGCTGGGCGTGGCAGGGTCAGGGTGGGGCTGGGTGGGGCAGGGTCAGGGGGCTGGGTGGGGCGGGGTCGGGTGGGGCTGGGCGTGGCAGGGTCGTGGGTGGGGCAGGGGGGCTGGGCGTGGCAGGGTCAGGGTGGGGCTGGTTGTGGTAGGGTCAGGGTGGGGCTGGGTGGGGCCAAACGTTTGATGCTTCTTCCCCCAAACGCTTGTGGTCCAGAGAGAAAATAATCACCAATCACTGCTGGACTGCAGAGAAAAGTAAAAATATGTTTTCAAACCGGAGACTGCTGTAATGCACGGACAAGCTGAGTTCAATCCCACTGGGACCACATATACTGAAAATGTATCCACCACTACAACATGAAAAAACACTGTGTATATATATTTACATTCCATTTTTAGCATTTAACATGAAAAAACACTGTGTATATATATTTACATTCCATTTTTAGCATTTAGCATAATGTTCTTCACCAGAGTTTCTTTATGTACAATTAATTTATATAGTTAAATATTTGCTGAAGTAATGTCAGGCTAAGTATCTTGCTCAATGGTACAACAAAAGTTCCCTAACAATTATATTACACTTATAGTATATATATATATATATATATATATATATATATATACAGTGGGTATAAAAAGTATCCACTCCTTTTGCCATTTTTCACATTTTATTTTCTTACTTCATGGAATCAAAATTGATTTATTTGGGATTAATAATATAAAAATAATAATAAAATTTGTATACTCACTGTGTATATAGGCAGCAGTGTTGTATAATGGTTAGGTAACTTCCATTGTACCCACTGAGTGTGTGTGTATATATATATATATATATATATACAGAAACAAAGGCCCTCTATTTGACTGCCTTTCCATCTCAATATCACAGACCTTGCCATTTACTGTTTTTTCACATTGTAAAAAAGGAGCAATTGAAACAGAAGATTCCAAAAGGTATAAAAATGCTCCAAAACAATTCTGGGTCGTGATAAATTGATAAAATGATGTTCTCTGCCAAACTTCCTCCTTCTCATTTCAGGAGCGTAAGACTGCACATCTAACTCCCCATCTAACCCGGTTTGAATTGGCCCAGGGACACATAGTCACGGCTATAAGACGTGTAGTCAAGGAGCCAGTAACAGTGACCAAATTAACTTAGGAGAGGTTTTACAGACATTAATCTGACTATACAAGTTTTACTTATTTTTTTCTTCTAAATTCTTTCACAATATCACACAATAACATCATGTAATAAATATTAACAAAGTTCGGTTGGTATGTCTGTTCACAAATAAATGAAAAAAACAGCACACATATATTGCAAACATTTTTTTAAAGAAATAAGGAACATGCACTAGAGCCGTGAGATTGAATGGCTAACCCCCACCCCCTCCGTCCCCCCCCTCTGTCCCCCCACCCCCCATACACTCCCAATGTTGATTTTAGAGACTTTGGACAAACTAAGTGTAAAATCAATGTCCTATGCCTCAGGGTGAGATTAATCTCCCTCACATAAAACGTTGGGTGAGAGCCCGGAGCCTGAAGAATCCATTACTAACTCACCACCAACAGCAGCCAAACGGCAAAGGCAGGAAAGAATGTTAGCCCTCTCCGCAGAAATTCGAGAGCCAGGAGGAGCGCAGGCCACGCCCTCGATGCAGCCCCTGAAACCGCGCGGCCAGCGTGGCGCGAACCGAGCATCTTTCGGTTGAGACGTTCTGAAACTAAGGTCCTGACTCACTGTGGTATCATTAAAGAGCCCATGGCACAAATCACAAGAGTAGGGGGGTTCCCCGGCGTCCTGGTCAAATTCCTAACATGGCTCTTTTCAATTTGAGCACCTAATCACCCAACGATTTAATTGGCTCAATCATTCAGAAAAATGGCTGCCGCACATCACCCAGGTGAGTGCTGCATATTGGTGGTGTCTGAGGTGAGCGTCACCGTGAAGTGCTTTGAGTGTGATGAACAGGACCATATAAATGCAGTCCATTAGCATTATTACCTTTCTGCTACGTTCCAAGAGCTTCCAACTGAGCTTTACATTTTCGTTTTTTAAAAAGTGGGGAAAAAGCACGAGTCGCCCGTGAGAGCCAGACAGCCAGCACAGCGGTGGCGATGTTTGATTAGTATTTGGAGGGGAACATGGACATGGAGCATTATGTATTTATATTTTATATATACAGGACATGTAATTAGGGTGGCACGGTGGTGCAGTGGATAGCACTGTCGCCGCACAGCAAGAAGGTCCTGGGTTCGAATCCCGGCCAGGGCCTTTCTGTGTGGAGTTTGCATGTTCTCCCCGTGTCTGCATGGGTTTCCTCCGGGTACTCCGGTTCCCTCCCACAGTCCAAAGACATGCACGTTAGGCTAATTGGAGAGTCTAAATTGCCCGTAGGTGTGAGTATGTGAGTGAATGTGTGCTGGGATAGGCTCCAGCCCCCCCCCCCATGACCCTGACCAGGAATAAGACAATAAATGAATGAATGAATATACAGTACATGTAACTGCCAAAATACTAAATAAAGGCAACACTTAAGTAAGGAGGGATCCTTTGGTTGTTGGCCCATTGGTACTGGCGTTACTGACTCTTCCCAATGAGCCATCTCCCCCTCCCGCCACTTGGCTGTACTAGGCCAGGCCAGGGCCATTATAGTGTATAGTCCCCTGAGATACCAAAGTGTTGCCTTTATTTTGGTTGTTACCAGGGCCCATTCAGTACCAGGGCCCGTGTTCAGTACCAGGGCCCACGTTCAGTAACAGGGCCCATTCAGTACCAGGGCCCGCGTTCAGTAACAGGGCCCTTAAGTCACAGGGCTCCGGAAGCTGACAGCGGCCCAGCGTACAAACCCTTCCGAAAATAGGGAAGAGCAAACAGAGAGCAGCCGAGGAGGTATACCCTTCCGGAACAATAAAAACACTAACCTCTTCACCTCTCGTTGGGATTATGTTGTAATTGGGTTTGCCCGGTTGTGGTTTGTTCTCTTCAGTCCCTTCTTCCCCAACAACAGAAAAAACTATACTTATAATCAGCTTCCGAAACGGACGACCTGTCAACAGTAGCCTGACCCGCCATCTCCCAGCTCTGCTCGAACCACCGTGTGGGTTAAAGGGGTCCAATAGCATTAGGGAGGGAGGCAGAGGGGTGGTGCTTAGAGACTATGTGTTGGGACACTGAATCCTTTCACTTCACCCCTTTATTCCTCCTTCTTTACTTATCCCCACTACTGGAGCGTAAAACGCATGATGCACAGCACGAGTGGCGTGGGTGCACATGCACATGATGACAGCTGCGTGGTGATTCTGCAGCATGGCTGTCATCGTGTGCATGTGTACCCACACCACTCGTGCTGTGCATCATGCGTTTTATGCATGAAAATTAATAAGTCGCTTGCGATACGATGGCGGGACTGTCGCGTACTGTAAAACGAATGGTAGGATGAGGGGAGAATTGTTTTTGTTTTTTTAGGGATGAAGAGAGCGTGTCAGCGTGCTTGTGATTCACAATCGTTAAAAAGACTTGTGTTCTCTCTCCTTCCTCCTCCCCCTTCGAGATGGGCATCTGTCATTTCCGTGTGAGAAGAGTCATCCCCGCCTCCCCCCCGCCCACCCCCCGAGGACTCTCTCCCACCGCCAGCCCATGAAGAGCTGAAGCAGAGAGACATTCAAAGAAGGAGAAGAGGAAGGAGGAGTGAAGGACAGGTCTGTGTACTGGGGTTCAGGTTGTATAAACCTGTGATGAGCCAGTCGCTAAAGGCAATTTAAACACGCCTGAACTCTGGCCTCTGACCTCTGACCTATGCTTGGACCAGAGGGCCTCCTATGATTGAGGTTTCTGTGCTTCATTCATAAAGTACAACAACAACAAAAAAAAATATATATAGGACCACAGTTGCCTCTAGATTATGTTTTTTTTTCTCAGAAAGCCAACATCACCTCAGGCACTGTTCCTCGTGAAGCATCAGCAAGTCGAGCTGTCTTCATCACTGAAGCTCCTGCCAAACGTGCCCCAACAATCATCCCTCGTTCAAAGTCACTGAGATCTCTTTTCCTAGTATTCTGCAGTATTTATGTGTATGTATATATATATATATCTCATCTCATCTCATTGTCTAAGCCGCTTATTCCTGGTCAGGGTCGCGGGGGGACTGGAGCCTATCCCAGCATGCATAGGGGCGAGAGGCAGGAATAAACCCTGGACAGGTCGCCAATCCATCGCAGGGCACACACACCATTCACTCACACACTCATACCTACAGGCAATTTAGACTCTCCAATTAGGCTAACGTGCATGTCTTTGGACTGTGGGAGGAAACCGGAGTACCCGGAGGAAACCCACGCGGACACGGGGAGAACATGCAAACTCCACACAGAAAGGCCCCCGGCCTGGATTCGAACCCAAGACCTTCTTGCTGTGAGGCGACAGTGCTATCCACTGCACCACCGTGCCACCTATTTATATATGTGTGTGTGTGTGTGTGTGTGTGTGTGTGTGTGTGTGTGTGTGTGTGTGTGTGTGTGTGTGTGTGTGTGTGTGTGTGTGTGTGTGTGTGTGTGTGTGTGTGTGTGTGTGTGTGTGTGTGTGTGTGTGTGTGTGTGTGTGTGTGTGTGTGTGTGTGTGTGTGTGTGTGTGTGTGTGTGTGTGTGTGTGTGTGTGTGTGTGTGTGTGTGTGTGTGTGTGTGTGTGCTAACAGGCAAGTTTTTCATCAGCAGAGTTGGTTTATTGTTATTCTCGGCCTTAAAATGAGTCATGAAGCCTCAATGCAGATTCATAAATAAGGGTGAAGCGCGCGAGGTAAACCCGTTAGCTCTCCCAAGCTCCCGCATCGATAAGTGTGATATACTGATGAAATTAAAAACTTGGAGAATAATGTTTGCGCCTGCCTTTTCTATTTTATTTTTTTCTGTTCTCCTCTCAGGTTAATTCCTTGGGTCATTCAATTTGCACATGAGGAACTTCACCTGTCAGGTGTGTGCTTCGGAGAGAGAGAGAGAGAGGGGGGAGAGAGACAGAGAGACAGAGAAAGAGAGAACATGACGAAATGACTTGTTTCTGATAATGCATCTATTTATTCTGTTGACCTTGAACTGGCATTCAACTGCGAGCACAGCCCTGGAGTTGTACACAAAGGTTTAGTTTTATTTTTCTCTCTCTTTTTTTCAAAAGCAAATGGTTGTTGGCTCAAAAGCATTTTTTCTTTTTTGGGGGAGAGTTGCTGAAGTGCTATTCCTTGTATGGCAGCATAAGAGCATCTTACCCAGGAGGGATGAGAGTCACCTTCTCCAAATCTCATTGAACAGAAAAGTAACATAAAAAAAGAAAAAAATCTATACTATATATTTTTTTTCCCTCCTAACACACAAAGTTCAAGCTTAGCGGGAGTAGGCCTGCTTCCTTTTTCTCCCTCCGTCAGCAGGAAAAAAGAATAAAAAAGGAGGGAGAATGAAAGAGAGGAAACAGGTCAGGGAATTATAAATAACATTAGAGCCTTTTTCTCCTTTACAAAAGGGTTGTTTGGGCCGGCAGACTCCACTCTTATCCACCCTTATACTTCAAGGTTCCTTTTCAATTCCTCTCTTCAGCCCAAACCTTCGGATAAATATATATATATATATATATATATTTTTATATTTTATTTTTTTCTTCTCTTAAATAAAAAAATTAAAAATAAGATAAATAAATATAAACCAGCCTAAAAAACGATACGGTGTCACATGATGATGGACTTCGAATTAAATTCACAGAATTCATCATTTATATGCAAACCCAAAAAACAGAAGAACAACAGCAACCACTGTCTATGTTCAACACCTTTAAAGCCATACCCCCACTACTGCCCTTGAGATTTCAAAGAATCTTCCAGATCTGTGGTAATAACCGTCCAGCTCTGACTGACATACAGGCCCGAAGGCCGAAGCTGCATACAACACCCCACATTAGCTCTGCTCTGTCCCACGACAAGTTAACTGCAGAAACCCATCGGTTTGCCAATTACACGGGTATGCAGAGGGCAGGGTTAAATATAGACTTAGGCAATCAGCAGCTTCACAATGGTTTCCATGGGAACCCGAGTGGCCGTTTCAGTGGCTGATTGGTCTTGGGGAGGCTGACGTGTTTGCATAGGTGGACTCGTGCTAAGCCTCAGTCTCCAAGCGCGCCTCAACGCCGCATGATATCTCACTCTCCTTTAGACAAACAAAGGCGCTCGAGGAGTGTCCGTGTCACTTCCTGCTCGCACAAAGACCGCAACGCGTCTTTGTTTCTCAAAACTCCCCGTGTCGTCTCTCCGCTTCCACCGCCGTTCCCCGTCGCCTGACCCGGGCATGACGAGCAGCGTTTTAAAATAGCCGCAGCACTCCGCCGTGAGTGTCTGAGATGTCCTGCTCCAAGCGTGTCGTTTGATATGCGCTATCAGCCCCAAAATCATAACGGTCATGTTTCTGACGGCCCTCGTTCTGCAGAGGCCTCACCGTCTGTTAATGTGCGCAGCCTACACGGGCTCAGAGGAGTGTCCTGCATCTTTCACGTCACTGATTCTCCACAGGCTCACGACGTTGTTGAAAGGAGGGGAAAAAGAGTCATTTAAGGTTTTTTATTTCATCGCGGGAGAAAACGAACACAGGAAAGCGTTCTCTTATTTGTCTTTCTACTGTAGATTTGAAAGACAAAAGGGCAACCCTTTGCCTCTCAATTGCCTGCCCCCTCCCTCCCCCCAGTCACCACCTCTACTCACCACCCCCACCAGCCAGCACTCCCCCTCCCCCTGCATCCCCCAGCCCTCCAGGCCCCCTGCCCTCCCCCCCTGCCCACCAGCCCCCCTCCCCAGTCCACCCTACCAGTACCCCCTCCCCCACTGACAATAAATGAGGAGGATGTTAACAGACTGTTCAAGAGTCAGAAAACCAGGAAGGCACCTGGCCCAGACTCTGTTTCTCCATCCTCCCTGAAGCAATGTGCTGACCAACTAGCACCACTCTTCACTGACATCTTCAACCAGTCACTGGTTCTTTGCTCTGTTCCCCTCCTGCTTTAAAAGTTCAACAATCGTCCCAGTCCCCAAAAAAACAAAAATCACTGTCCTAAACGACTACAGACCCGTCACCTTGACCTCTGTGGTCATGAAGACCTTTGAGCGGCTAGTCCTGGCCCACCTCAAGGCCATCACCTACCCCCTCCTGGACCCCCTGCAGTTTGCCTACAGGCCCAACAGGTCCATGGACGACGCAGTCAACATGGCTCTATACTTCATCCTGCAACACCTTGACTGCCCAGGTACCTACGCGAGGGTTCTATTTCTAGACTACAGCTCTGCGTTCAATACCATCGTACCAGCGCTCCTACAGTCAAAACTTTCCCAGCTGACTGTGCCCGACCCCATCTGTCAGTGGATTATGAACTTCCTGACGGACAGGAAACAGCAAGTGAGGCTGGGCGAGCACACATCAAACACCATGTCCCTCAGCACTGGAGCACCACAGGGCTGCGTGCTCTCTCTCCTGCTCTACTCTCTCTACACAAACGACTGTACCTCCAAGGTCCCCTCTGTTAAGCTCCTCAAGTTTCCGGATGACACAACGCTGATTGGTCTCATTTCCAACGGTGATGAGTCTGCATACAAACATGAGGTGGAGCAGCTGGTGGCCTGGTGCAGCAAAAACAACCTGCAGCTGAATGCTCTGAAGACTGTAGAGATGATTGTGGACTTCAGGAGGAGCCCCCCCTCTCTGCCCCCCTTGTCATCAGTGGCTCAGCAGTGTTGAGTCATTCAAGTTCCTGGGTACCACCCTTTCCCGGAACCTCAAGTGGGAGGTGCACATCAACCTAACTGCCAAAAAGGCCCAACAGAGGATATACTTCCTACGACAATTGAAAAAATTCAACCTGTCACAGGCTATGATGGTCAAATTCTACACGGCCATTATTGAATTCATCCTCACCTCCGCAATCACAGTCTGGTTTGGGTCGTCCAAACGCATCACCCGGTCAGCAGAGAGGATCATTGGCTGCAATCTGCCGTCTATCCAGGACCTCTATCACACAAGGTCCAGGAAACACACAGCCAAGATCATCGCCGACCCATCACACCCTGGCCACCACATCCTTCAAGCTCTGCCTTCCGGGAAGCGTCTTCGGTCAATCATAACCAAGACAACAAGACACAAAAACAGCTTTTTCCCTCATGCTGTGGCTCTCATGAACAGCTGAACTGTCACACCCAGAGACACTATATTTATTTCACGCACTACTCCGGATTAAAATATACATATACTTTTGTTGATGTTTTTTGCTTATATTTTTGTTTTATATGTATATTTATATTCTCTGCACTACTCCAGACTCACATATACATATTCATTGCTGATATCTTTTATTTATACTTGTATTATGCCTACTTTTATATAGATGTGTATATGTGAGCAATTATATCAAGGAAAATTCCATGTATGTGCAAATATACTTGGCCAATAAAAACCTATTCTGATTCTGATTCATGGGTATTTTTTGGCCTTGCACAAACAGGGAAATATGGATGCCGTTGTGTTCAGCCACAACGTGCAAGTGGGGAAAGGTCGGCTGCAATCTGCTGGATACGGCATAGTTAGTTTAACTTAGCGACTTTTCCACATTTTTGTTGGAATAACTCATCCCTCTTTCAATCCATTTCACTAACGATAATGATCAACAGGAATTCAGAATTTGTTTCCATTGACAAGTAAACACAAAAACGCAACGTTTGCCAACCTAAGCCCCTGGGTCATTTGCATATGATTTGAGCCGGACTGGGCGCTTCTGGTGACTGGAGTGCTTCTCCATCTTAAGGAAGAATTGGGGAAAAGGAACGAGGAACAGTTGGCGTGGTTTCATGGGCCCAGGATGTGCCTGTGGTCTTGGCTTCCTCTGTACGACTCGAGACTTATTGCTGACCATGTTCTACGCCTGCCCATGTATCCAGAAAATCTGCCTGATTGTCTGTTTCTCAATTGACGCTGATTATACGGGCAAACAATGTGTTTACCAAAATCTTAACATAATGGGCTCATGCTAAGTACAACATTGTCAGCTTAATGAGATCTTCAATGCAATATGCCGCCATTCGTTAGCAATCAGCAGGCTGGGCATAATTGATAAATAGGCTGGTGGTGTGGGGGCTATAATGGACCATAACACAGGAAATAAAGCAGTGGGAAGGAGCTGTGTTCTTCTGGTCTTTGGTGTGTGCAGGTGTGTACACACACTCATACACACACACACACACACAGCTTTACACAGCCACCCCACACAAATACACACACACACACATACACACACAGACACACACAAACACACCTGTACATAGCCACCCACCCCACACACACATACTGTGGCGTCCCCAAGGGTTGGGCGACACTCACTGACCTTTCAGAGGGCGTAGGCAAGTGTAAGAACACTGAGGAGGCAGTAATATCAGCAGAAATTATGATTTATTAAACAAACAACACAAAACGCAGGGTGGGGTCTTTTGGGGAATACGAACACAAAGTCCACAATTCTTGTCTCTTTGTCGATGTCCGTTCCAAATCCGCAATCCAGGTCCAAGTTCCGTTGTCCAGTCCGTAATCCAATTCCAAGTAATCCAATCCAAACACAAAACAAACACACTTTCAAAACTCTCTCTCTCTCTCTCAAAACTCTCTCCAAAAACTCTCTCCAAAAACTCTCCAAAAATACAAAAATACTCTCAAAAATACTCTCCAAAATACTGGCTACTCTCAAAAATACTGGCTGGTCAATAGACACAGTTATCTTTTCTCTCTCTCACTCACCAACTCCTCACAACCACGTTCCTACTCCTCTTCCAAGAACAATGGGATCGAGTCCTTTAAATAGGCCTTGCAATGGCCTTCAGCTGGTCGTTTGCTCCCCATGCCTGACTTCGTTCAGGTGTTGCGGTGGCATGCTGGGAAATGTAGTGAAAATGGCTGCCATGTGTTGTAGGCCAGGCAGCCATTTCCTAGTGCAGCCCATCCGGCTGCCACACACCCTCCTCCTCAGCTCTGACCTTGGGAGGGCTGAGCGGCCTATTCCCAGCGGCCACCAGGAGGGTCCCCCTCTCCAGGTCCACTCAGGCAGTTTTCCACCCGGGTCAAACGTCCAGATCCCATCTCCATTCGCCTGAAAAAATGTCTGGCAGACATTAATGAGTGACGCAAGTTGCTCACCTTTTCTGCCACAAAATGGCCACCAGTGGGTACAGGCTCTGGGCTCCACGGACGGAGCGGTCACCGCTCCTGTTCTGGTCTTCACCAACGTTCCATGGCTCCACCAGTGCACGTGATGCAGCTTCATCATCTGGCGTCCTCTCTTGGGCCTTTTCCGCCACTGCCACGTTGCTTCCATGTGGTCAAGTGGGGTAACTGGGGAAAACACACTCTTCAGATGGTTAGCTTTATTCTTTACTTTATTTTTCATATTGGCATCTCCTTTCCACAGACGCTTCCCACGGTCCTTTCGTTTACAAGTCAGTCTATTTTGTTTCCCTTTTCTCTTCATGTGAGAGCTTCTGAACTCCCATTCTTTTCTCTGTCCGGTTAATGTTAGTGAGGGAGATGGACTTACCACGTCAGGAGATGGTCGGGTGCTCAAACAGGCCTCGGCCTTAATTAGGAGGCCTTCCTCAACCCTCTGGTCCCCCCATAGCTCCTCTAGGCTCCCTTGAAGGTCCGGCAGGCTGAGTGGGACTGAGGACCATTGTCCCCACTCCAATGTCTGGTCATCCTCTCCTGCTGGCTCCATTGGCTGTGAGAACTCCACCTGTGTGCTAGCGTCTTGGGTGACAGGAACACACTTTACAAAGTCCAGCTCTTCACTCATCCCTTTCAGTCGGGCTTGTAGGTCCAGCACAGTCTCGGCTTGGACCTTCAGTACTTCCCGAAATGCATTTTCTGTGGCCCGCTGCTGGGCTTCCATCTCCGCCATTTTCCCCTGAAGCTGTGCGGTCTGCTCCAGCTGCAGCTTCTGGACTTGCTCCTGGTGCTCCAGCGCACTCTTCTCCGCCGTCTCATCCGCCTCTTTGAGTCTGCGCTCGAACCATCCCTTGGTGCCCTCCATGGACTGGATTTGAGCCTGCAGCTTCTCCACCGTCGGCTGTAGGCTCTCCAGCTCCCGAGTGCGGGCCTTCTCGTCACGGAGCTGTGAGCGGATCTCCTCCTCGGTGCGGTTCTTGTCCTCGTGCAGGCCGCGCAGCTCCTTCTCGTAGCGCGCCCGCACGCCCAGCACCTCCTTCTCGTGCTGCAGCCGCACGTCGCTCAGCTCCTCCTTGTGCCGCGACTTCTCCTGCGCCACGTCGATGGCCAGCTCGTCCAGCATGGCCTGGCGCTTGTCCGCCGTCTTCCTGGTCTCCTCCAGCTCCTGCTGGAGTTTGTCCTTCTCTTGGCCCAGTTCAGTCACCTGCTCCAGGAGCCGGCTGTTGGCGCGGTTCACCTCCTGCAGCTGGGAGCTGACGTCATCTCTCTGGGCCAGGAGCTTCTCCTGCTCGGTCTGCCTCTGCTGCAGCTCCATGTTCAGCGCCATTTCCTGCTCCACACTCTTCTCCAGCTGGGCCAGCTGCTCCCGCAGGGCGTTGGCCTCGACCTGGTGCGTATCCCTGCTCTCCTGCTCCACTTGGCACCGGAGTTGCTCCGCCTCGGACGCATGGTTCTCCGCTGCTTTCCTTAGCTCTGCCTCCTTCTGGGCGAGCCTGGTCTGGGCATCCCCAAGGCCCTGGCATACTCATCTGTGGCCTGGTCCTGGGACTCCTGCATGTCCAGACAATGTCGCTGCTCATCCTCACGCATCTGGGTTAGGGTTCTCACCTGCTCTTTGAGCGCCAGGTTGTGGGACTCGACACGCCTCATCTCATCGCCATGGGACGCCTTCTCCTTTTCTATCTCCCCAGCCATGATTCTCACCACTCCCAGGGAGTCCATGTGGTGCTCCTCTCGCAACTTCATCATTGCCATCAGGTGGCGCTCCTCTGAGGTGCTCACCTCCAACTTTGCCTTGCACAGCTCAAGCTGGGCACTCTGCTTCAGCTGTTGGACCTCACGGAGGGTGACACGCCATCGGTCCTCCACCATGGCTGCCCGTCTCTTCAGTCTCTGCATCTCTTCCATCGTGGAGTCTGTTGCACAAACCAAACAAAACCCCTGCTGCACTACCTCCTCTTGCCTATCTGTGCTGCCCTCTGCCCGCATTCTCCACCATATGTGGCGTCCCCAAGGGTTGGGCGACACTCACTGACCTTTCAGAGGGCGTAGGCAAGTGTAAGAACACTGAGGAGGCAGTAATATCAGCAGAAATTATGATTTATTAAACAAACAACACAAAACGCAGGGTGGGGTCTTTTGGGGAATACGAACACAAAGTCCACAATTCTTGTCTCTTTGTCGATGTCCGTTCCAAATCCGCAATCCAGGTCCAAGTTCCGTTGTCCAGTCCGTAATCCAATTCCAAGTAATCCAATCCAAACACAAAACAAACACACAAAACAAACTCACTCTCTCAAAAACTCTCCAAAAACTCTCTCCAAAACTCTCTCCAAAAATACTCTCCAAAATCTCTCCAAAATACTCTCAACAAAAATACTCTCCAAAAATACTGGCTGGTCAATAGACTTCACAGTTATCTTTTCTCTCTCTCACTCACCAACTCCTCACAACCACGTTCCTACTCCTCTCTAAGAACAATGGGATCGAGTCCTTTAAATAGGCCTTGCAATGGCCTTCAGCTGGTCGTTTGCTCCCCATGCCTGACTTCGTTCAGGTGTTGCGGTGGCATGCTGGGAAATGTAGTGAAAATGGCTGCCATGTGTTGTAGGCCAGGCAGCCATTTCCTAGTGCAGCCCATCCGGCTGCCACAATACATACACTGAAACAAACATACACACACCTGTACCCCCCCCACACACACACACACATATGCAGCTACACACACATACACCCACACGTTTGCACAAAGCCCACTGTTCCAGGCTCCAATCAGTGCAGGCGTTCCTCTCTGCCTTTGTATTCGAGGGGCAATTCAGCTTGTTAGCGCCAGTGTGTACATGAACAACGAGGGTTTCACACAGGCAACCAGGGTCACGTCCAACAAGTAAACGTCCTGCCTCCCTCCCTCTCTTCTTCCCTTTCTCTCCTCTCTCTCTCTCTCTCTCTCTCTCTCTTTCTCTCTGGCCTCGGTGGGGGGTGATTCTGCACCGTTCTCTCAGCGGTCGACACACTTCCTCCTTCCCTTCACCCCCTGGCCCAGCTGTTTTCAGTGGGAGGTCAGGAAACCGGAGACGCCGCTACGAATGTCACGTGACGGGGGTTTCAGCCGCAGGAACGTGGCACAGCATTGTAATGTGGACATTGTAAGATTTGGAGGGGGGTCAGGGGAGTGCAGAGAGCCCGAGCAGGCGAGCACACAGGTGAGACAGGTGAGCAGCAGGGCACCCTGCTTGTTATCCTGCCATCCGCTGACCCCTGAGGGGCTCAGGCAGGGGTCACAGCCACTGCCGCTAATAAGGAGGGAGAATTATGGTGAATAATAGGTGAATGGTGAAGGGTGAATTATAGCGGCATTTCAATCTGCAACTCCCTCTCTCTCCCTGTTTCTCTCTTGCCCCCCCTCTATTTCTCTCTGTCTCTCACACTCTCTGGGAGGGAGGGGGTGGCTCTACCTACTCTCCAGCTATCACTTCAGCCCCATCCATCCAATCATCCGATCAGCACACCAGGCCCTGAGCCCCTCTGCTTGAGGCTCTGTCTTTGGCACATTGCTGGGGCTGCAGAGGCTTAAGAGAACTTGACCACACTGGCAAAATAAAAATACTCCCCTGTCATCTAATTAAAAAAAGCAAACAGAAATAAACTATTTACTAACTCTCATACTGATGTGCAAACATAGATTCATTGCAATGCCAAAAGCAACTGTGAAATGCTGTTGAAAGATCTCAAAAAAGGACATTGCAGCCCTACTCCACTGCTTATCAACACTTTTCTGCTGCTCTAAAATCACAGACAGACAGAGAAAGACAGGGAGGGAGAGAGAAAGAAATAAAGGAGGGAGGGAGGGAGAAAAAGAGAGACAGAGAGAGGGAGGGAGGGAGGGAGGGAGAGAAAGAGGGAGCAAGGGAGAGAAAGAGAAACAGACAGAAGAAGGGAGGGAGGGAGAGAGAGGGAGAGTAAGAGGGAGGGAAGGAGACAGAGAGGAAGAGAGGGAGAGTATTTACTAAATGGCAAACAACCAAAACAATTTTTTTTTAAATTTGCATGCTCAGAAAATTCCTAATGAAATGGCATTCCAGACTTTAAAGCTGTTTTAGTTCATGTTGCCCCCAATTAGCAGCTCTTAAAATGAGGTGGGATCGATTATCCTCAGCTCCACCATGAGACGGGCTGAGGAACAGCATCGCTTTGTCCGCTCAGACCGCAGGACACCGGATTCTCCTGTCCTGCCTTGAGCAAATGCGCACCGCAATTTGGGCCTGTAATTACCCACACCATGAACAATGTTAGAGCACTTGAAAATCCTTCAGCGCTGCACCACCAAATGGCACTTAAATGCCCCCAATCTGGCATAACTGATGTCGTAATTGAGGCAATAATCCATTTTTTCCGGCAGCGGTAGCAGGAGCACGGCCTAAGAAAGCCTTGGCTTATGAACTCGGCCACAATGCCACAATTTGCTATCATATGAGCACACGGGCCTAGATTCAAACAAACAGACTTAGACTAAATAAGGACAAATGCAATTCAAACTGACAAGACTTGGTAGTGGCTAGACAGTAGTGGCTAGACGGAAGCCACTCCTGAGTAAAAGGCATATGACAGCCCGCCTGGAGTTTGCCAAACGGCACTTAAAGGACTCAGAGCATGAGGAAAAAGATTCTCTGGTCTGATGAGACAAAAATTGAACTTTTTGGCCTGAATGTCAAGCGATACCATAAAGGCCTGATTGATGGAGTGCTGCAGAGATGTTTGTCATTCTGCCAGGTTCTCCCATCGCTGCAGAGGAACTCTGAAGCTCTCTTAGAGTGGCCATTGGGTTCTTGGTCACCTCCCTGACCAAGGCCCTTCTTTTCCGGTTACTGAATTTGGGCGGACGGCCAGCTATAAGAAGAGCCGTGGTTCCAAACTTGTTTCATTTCACATGATGGAGCCCACTGTACTCCTGGGGCCTAATTTATAAAAAGGTTGCGTAGAAACCATGCTACATTTGATCTAAGATCATTTCTGAAATGTGCGTACGCCACTCCCCCATGTGAAATCTCTAAATCACAAATGATCTTGAAATTGTGCGTAGCTGAATGGTTTTTCTCCGCCTTGTAAACGCCCCCTAATTAATAGCATTTAACATATAAAGGAGCTCGAATCAAAGCACAAATCCTCTGCTTGATAATGGCGAGCTGCAAGAAAAAGAATTTTAGCGAGGCCGAAATCGAGGTCCTGTTGGCGGAGTTGCAGATGCGTGCAGGGACGCTGTTTGGGAGCCTTTCCACTGGCTTTACCAGTAAAACCAAGTACGTAGCCTGGCAGTCTGTAGCCCAGGCTGTGAACGGGGGGCAGCAAAGGTCCCTGAAGGACGTAAAGGAAAAGTGGTCTGATTTAAAACTGAGGTCAAAATCTCAAATGACTCGTTCCCTTCTTATTGCGCGGTTGGCAATATCTTCGAGAAGTGACAATGCTGCCATTCTTCCTCTTGCAGACATTTTATAGCCTATAGATTGACCAAAATGTTTTACACGTGTGGAACCATAATATGTATATTAAATCAATTTCCTTCAAGGATGTGTCAATTATGCTAATATGGGTAGTTTTGGAAAACCAATGTGTGTTTCTGTTTTGTTTTCCACAAGTAGCCTAGCTTATGTTTTAATTTATTAATAACTTTATTGTGCAAACCATTACTTATAGCCTAAGCAATGTGTTCAATCTGGTAATACAACTACAACAGCATCTACTACTACTACTACTACTACTAATAATAATAATAATAATAATAATAATAATAATAATAATAATAATGAGGAAACAACTAGGCAGCAGATGACATGTTGGCGCTCTTAGACTTCCGAATACATTTTACATTACATTTACATTACATTTACATTTTAAGTAGGAACAATCATTTAGCAGACGCTCTTATCCAGAGCGACTTACAAGATGTGCATAAATACATGGTAGGAACAATCACAGTTCGCGGAAGAGATCAGTGCAGTAATACAGCAATAAACCATTGCAGGCAACTGCATACCGTACCTGTAACACTGGGAAGGAAAAGGTTAGTAAATTATTTATTTTTTTAAGCAATGTTTTAGCATGCTTTAGCAATGTTTTTATACCCTTTCCCAGATCTATGCCTCAACACAATTCTATATCTGAGGTCTATGGGGAGTTCCTTGGGCTTGGTTTTTGCTCTGACATGCACTGTGAACTGTGGGACCTTATATAGACAGGTGTGTGTCTTTCTAAAGCATGTACAATCAATTGAATTTGTCACAGGTGGACAACAATCAAGTTCTAGAGACATCTCAAGGATGATCAAAGGGAACAGGATGCATCTGAGCTCAATTTCGAGTGTCATAGCAAAGGGGCTGAATACTTATGTAAATGTGATATTTCATTTTTTACATTTAAATAAACCTGTTTTCGCTTTGTCATTGTGGGGTATTGTGTGTAGATTGAAAAGGAAAAAAATATTTAATCAATTTTAGAATAAGGCTGTAAAATGTGGAAAAAGTGAAGGGGTCTGAATACTTTCTGAATGCACTGTAAATATATATATATAAAAATCCTCTTCAAGTGTGAAAATTCCCATATATTGTTCATGTAGCCTGTAATAACCCTCATTCAGAGGCAGAGACTAAAATATGCAGTGTGAAACCACTATTGGAATTTGGTAAATAAAGCAATAGGCAATCTCTACTGGCAGCTTAGTGTCTGGGCCCTGTGACTGTGAGGAGCCAGGGGGGCTGGACCCTCTATCAACAAGCCCAGGGGTCCCCAGCGAGCCCTGAGAAGGCCTGATAATGGGCCCTCGGGCGATGACGACATCATCATCATCATCATCGTCGTTGTCTTCTTCTTCCCACCACCCGCTGCTGCGTTCCGACGGCCGTTTTATTTGCTTGGAGGCGCCTGTCGTGAGTTTCATCGACATCGCGGGAGAGCAGGGTCTGTGAGACTTGTACCTGTGAGACTTGCAGCATAAAAGCGCTAACAGGAGGCATGTGGTTCGGTTGTTCAGATTTCCCTGCACACATACCCCTCCTCCCCATTCCCCCCTATTCCCCCAATCCCCCAATCCCGTTTCCCTGCACACACACACCCCTGCCTCTGCCCATTCCCCCCCCTCCCTCTCCCCCAGCCCTGTTTCCCTGCCCCCCACCCCCCACCCTGTGTGATCTACACTGCATTCAAATGAAATATGAATAGCGGGATGTATTCTTAAGCCTCCCTGACAAGGCAGGAAAAATCCTTCCGCAGCTAAGTATGGTGGGCAAAAAACTCCATTTGAAAAACTGAACTGTGGGAACTGGGCTGTGTTAAAGGTGTTATTTTCATATTTCGCTCTGTGGAGTCCCAGCGTTTGGTCCTCTCCCCCCAGACTGGTATTTAAACCGTAGATATGCAGTTTGGCTTTGTTCATTCAGGAGGCAGGGTGAAAAGGGAAGAATGCAGGAGGGGAAGTAAAGAACATCACATTGCATCTGAGACTCTGGTTCTGCATACAGTGTGTGTGTGTGTGTGTGTGTGTGTGTGTATATGTGTGTTTGTATATACGTATGTGTATATATGTGTGTGTGATTGTATATACTGTATATGTGTGTGTGTGTGTGTGTATGTGTGTGTATGTGTGTGTGTGTGTGTGTGTATGCACGCATGCATGTATGTGTGTATATGTGTGTGTCACTGGATAATTTGTGTTGAGGGAAGCATGTTTCCAGTCCAGAGATTAGAACGCTCATGTGCAGGTACACTGCAATTAAAAATAATGATAATGAAGTTTGAAAGATTCAATCTCTGTACTTGTTTCTGTCTCAGAATGTTGTAGGGAAGAGGATGTACCTGGTGTAGTTAATTCATTACCTGTCTGCACACAGCAGCGTACGCAGCTCAGCGAAGGAAGGGAGCCCACGCAAACCTCTGTCATATGCAAACACTGAATGAAAAGACCCGCGATAATACATTTTGTCACAGATTATGCATGCTGTATGCACCTCCTTCACTTTGAGTTATAATACATCCACTTTACTTACAAATTTAGTGTGCGATGTCTTTTGATTCTGTTTTCAGTTTTAAACATGCTGATTTGCGCTGATGCAGATACATTTAAAAGTTGCTCTTAAATCATTAAGAGACACACCAAACTACATTTAAATGTATGACCGTATAACAGTGAACATAAGCAAAGAGACACATAATACAAAACAAGTCAAACTAAATCAGAACGTCCAGCTACAGTAGATCATTCCATTCAAGAGGACACATGCTGCAAACAAATTTCCAGATACAAATCATCTTAGAGAGGTCTACCTCTTTATCAAAATAATAACTTTTTAGTCACACTGGACCACACAGCCTCACTGCACCTTACAATCTCACTGCACTGTAGTCTCACTACACAACACAGTCTCACTGCACAACACAGTCACACTGCAGTATAGTCTCACTATACAACACTGTCTCACAACTACACAGTCACACTGCACCACAGTACCACTTGATGTTACTCCCTGCTACTTAAATAAGAAGTGTCAGGAATATCCCCCAAAAATGCATGCAGAACATTGAAGGAGTGTGCTATTCTGAGTTGGAAATTCAAAGTGTCTGAAGTCCTAAAAAATATATATAATAAAGCAAATTACATATGCTGATATCTTTGCACAGACCATTTTATCCTGCAGTATGGGGGAGGAGCTTTGCATTACCCTGTCAATCAACAAACTCCTCCTTCATGCAGAAATCCAAGGGTAACCCAAGAAGAGAGAAAACGCAGACACTTGTGCCAGGTCGAAGAACTATCAGCCATTTGAAGCGTAAAGGATTCCACAGGGGAATCTGCTGAGGAGGTGTGTGTTGCGATTCTCCCGATCTCAGATTGTGAACACGCGTCTCTCGCGTTCCATCAAGGCCATCAAACATGGGCCCTGCCGTCCTATGTCACAGTGACCCCTGCTGGACAGACAGTTCCTGGGGCGAGGAACTGACAGATGAATATCATATTCAAAATCCGCGACAATTATTTCTCATTAAGAATCCATAATAAACACATAACTGATTATGATCTGTAGCTGATTATGGAGTGTTAACAACAATCTCATGAGCACACATTGTGCCAGTGAGTGTGTGTGTGTGTGTGTGTGTGCATATGTTTATATCTGTGTGTCAAATAGTGTTATTGTGTATGTGTGTGTGTGGAGGGGGGAGAGAAAGAGACACAGAGAGAGAGAGAGTGCGTGTGTGAGAGAGAGATAATTTGTGTCTGTATGTGTGTGGTTGTGTAAGTTTGAGAGTGTGTGAGTGCTTGTGGGTGGGAGAGAGAGAAAGAGAGAGAGAGAGAGAGGGAGAGTGTGTGTATGTGTGTGTGTGTGTGTGTGTGTGTGTGTGTGTGTGTGTGTGTGTGTGTGTGTGAGAGAGAGAGAGAGAGAGAGAAGAGAGAGAGAGAGAGAGAGAGAGAGAGAGAGAGAGAGAGAGAGAGAGAGAGAGTGAGTGAGTGAGTGAATGTGTGAGTTAATGAGTGTTTCTTGACAATCGGGGTCGGTACATATCACGGGTCAACGTGTCCATCATCTCCCTTTTTCCTCTGTATCTTTCTCGCGAGTTCATTCACCGCCTGAAAGGAACAGCCAGGCGTTGTGTGTGAGGTAATTACTTTCATCAGCACAAGTTGACACAACAATTACGAGCAAAATATAAATCATTCAGAAATCATTACTTTTCACATAATCGCCAAAGTGTAGCAGAAAGCATGACAATATGGCATCAAGGACAATAGACTGCAATTCACTGCGTATGAATGTGTCATTTAATAATGAATCAACACGCGCCGCCTCAGATCGGGGGGGGGGGGTGCAGAGACACTACCCCCCCCCCCCAAACCCCCAAGCCCAGGGTGTGCCTGGAGCATGTCGCATTCCCTGTTCTCATTTCCACACTACGGATGCAGACAATATGTTCGTGTTGCAAAAAGGCTGAGGATTTGCCATAGCTCAGGGAAGACTTGTGGCAGCGCTGAAAGAAACAGAATCCAATTGCTCCTCCTCGTGTCCGGATAGGGAGCGGTATTAAACGAGGCAGCGAGCAGACATATGGACAAGGGAGGCTGTGCCTCCTCACTCAGGCTAATTCGAGCACTAGGCCAAAGCTGGCAGATATGAAAGGGTAGATACTCGACAAAGCCGCGTAGTTTCTTTTAGGTCAGATGAGTACACGTGCCTCGGTCCACGGCTGAGCGGGGGATATCGATGTTCCTCAATTGTGTGCGAGACCCAGACACAACGCTCCGTGTCCTGCACTCTAAACATCCATTGACTGCAGCTAAGTGCATGACCTGGCACAGGCATCGCCCGGGATCAGTCAAGTGGGCTGGGAGACGCGCGTGCAGGCCGTTGCTTTGTGGCGTTGCAAAGCACAGGCCGTGCAGGTATCACAGGGGCCAGAGGGCGCCTTGTCGTCACATGCGTAAGAAGCGGACCGACGTGTAGAAGTCTCGAGGCGGCTTTGTGAGATGAAACGTGCACATTTGTAGATATTTTACAAGGGGGGGGTAAACAATAAATAAATATCAGCTGGGTGTAAGGCAAATGGATTTACACCACTGGCCGAAAGACTTTAAAACCCCGAACATGATGTTTCTCAGATCTGTACTTTTCTCATTTAGTTTCAGAGTGAAAGCTCAGGCGTGCCAGTCAAGCAGAAAATGAATCAAATCTGTTTGCCTTCGGCTCCGTTCAGATTTCCCAAATGGTAATATTTATTTGTTTGTTTATTTATTTATTTAGGGCATAATGTGTTTCTTTTTAATAAGCCATGTATCACCGGCAGTAGCGCTGGCTTCTGACTGTCACTTGCTGCTGACGTTTCTGCTAAAAATGACCTGATATTATTGCAAAAGAAAGGGGATTGAGTATCAGACGTCCATATGCTTGTCGTAATGGGGCTATTCTAACCAAATCTACCTTGTAACACATTCCCTGTGACCTCAACCTAGTGAAACATTGATCAATTAAGTGGAGAGGCCACTCAAATGCTCTAAAGTTAAACCATCCGTGACTGAGACTGCTAACGATCATAATCTAAAAGCACAGTGTCAGCCAAAAAAGCTCCCTCTCCCTCTCTCCCTCTCTCTCCCCTCTCTCCCTCTCTCTCTCTCTCTCTCCTCCTCTCTCCCTTTCTCCCTCTCCCTCTCCCTCTCCCTCTCCTCTCTCTCTCTCTCTCTCTCTCTCTCTCCCCCTTTCTCCCTCTCTCTCTCTCTCTCTCTCTCTCTCTCTCTCTCTCTCTCTCTCTCTCTCTCTCTCTCTCTCTCTCTCTCTCTGTGTGTGTGTCTCTTTCTCTTTCTCTTTCTCTCATATATATCTTCAGTCCAACATTTCATTCAAGGGAAGATTTAGTTTCCTCCTGTCAACTCCTGTGAGAAGCTATTAAAACATGGCAGTACAGGAACATGACTGAAGAAAAGGGTGAGGGGAGGGGGTGGGGGTGACGCTCCCAGTCCCTTCTTTATTATAAGAGGGGGAGGAAAAGATTACGCCATGGCCTGCGGTCCTTCAAGACCCATCAGGGAATTCCCACAATGCTGCGGTGACAGTTATCGATAGTCCTCGCGGGTACCTTTTAACCTCCGTGTTTCACTGGTTGTCTCTGAGAAGAACATCCTCACAGGCCTGTCAATTGTTAATGGGGCATTATCATTCTCATCAGGACAATACCCAAGGCAATGTGTAAGGACAACCGTCCGCAGATCCAAAGTCACAGCGCTCCCTGAAAAAGAAGTATACCTCTAACACATTGGAGAGTTGTCGGGAGATTGTTGATTACATCTGAGACTAATTTGACACTAATGATCAGATAGCATTCACGGCATCATTTCACTCTGTTGCCCTGCATTACACAGCACGTGGCATGTTAATTAGTAACATTCCAACCTGTAACATTCTAAGTTAAAGGTATAGGTGTATGGGTCTCCTACACTGCGTTACTGCAGCCGTTATGCTGTAATTGCATAAAACTGCATTCTGTCTGACACCAGTGACAGCGGCCGGCTAAAAATGGAAGATTATGCACGGCAAGAAAGCAATTTTGCATGGTTCATACTTTGCTGTAGCGGCGACGCTAGCTATCGCTTTCATGTGGTGTTATTTCAAACGTCCAATTATCATGTAATCAGCAGCCAGTAACTGGGGAGTCATATTCACATGCATCAGAGGAACAGATGTTCTCCGACATGTGTTTCTGTCACACGTAACTTATCTCTCACACACACACACACACACACACACACACACACACACATACGCGCACACACACACATACAAACATACACACACACTCACACTGTGGTCTCTTAGCATCCGTTCATAAGATTTTTCACTCAACTGCACCTCTGAGGTAGCACTGCCCTGATCGTTGTGAACCTCCCTCCCATCGGTCAGAACGTATGGAATACCAATGAGAAAAACCCCACGGATTCAATAAAACGACTATGATAAGCCGTCCAAAACAGCAAATACGCTCTCAGTTAGAATGGAGGGTTAGCACGCGTAGCTACAAGACCTCCAAGCTGGGGTTGAGGGCAAAAATTATTTAAATGATTTATTATTTAACGGAGAGGAACAGAACTGGATCTAATTTGCACACCGAGTTTCATTCCAGCACGCAGGCTCGACTTCATGCATATCCATATTTATCATCAAACGTTTTCAAACGATGGCATTTTTTTCCCGTCTCCCTTCAAGTCAGAGCAATAGCAGAGACTTTTGATCAGCGTAGCACATGTAATAAATCATGCAACATTTTGGCGCAACAGAGTAACGCTGAAAGTGTAATTCTTGCTAGCGTAATTATTTTATTGTGCCAAGGAGTGATGATCAATTAGACATCTGTCGCTAACAATTCCGGTCAGGCTTACACGCTGAGCTTCTGAACTGTGGAGACACCTTGGAATTAGAGAAAGAGAGAAAAATGTCGGCACGCTGGAATTAACACCACCCCATAGTCATTACGCTGCATTCACAAGTCATCTGTCATTGGATATTGAATACATTACTTCCACTCCACAGGGCTTCCAAAAAGGGCTATTTCCAACGAGCCTCAAACATGCCTTCCCACACAGAGGGTTCGGAATTAAAAATCTCCCAAACAAAATGCCCCCCCCCAGTACTAATTAGGTTGGCAAGCATGAACAGAACAAGATATTAGTTTGTAAAAAGAGAGGAGAGAAAATGACACTTTGATGTGGCATAAGAGGACGCAATGGAGGAAGTGTATTGTGCTGAGAGTCTTTCTGTTTGCGTTGCGTCGCGTTTGACCTCAAAGAACGACTTTGGGAGATGCAGCGGCGGAGGCCTCCCGCTGAGAATGCGAGGGCGTTCCATCACCATCTCCGCCACAGCCTCCCTTCCTTTTGTTATTTCTTGTATACTAATGACACTAACTAAAGACACTCATGAGCTTGATAAAGCAGAGGCAAAACCCAAAGCTTTTCGGTGGTCTTGCATCACAGCATCAAAAAAGCCCTTCGGTTTTCATCCGCCACGGGAAAAAGGTGGGCATATTCTTATTGCTGAACGATCTACATGTAAATCTACACTTAACTTTCCTTTCTTTTAAAAATAAAGAGCAGCCTTCAAGAACGCATTCGCTCAATTTGATCCTTTATGCCCACACATTAAAATAACAAGAAATAATAAAGGTGGACTTTGTAGCTGTGGCTGAAGCAATTTATTTCTGGGAGAAGAACTCAGTATGCTATAAAAGGTGAATCATTTCAATCTGTTCAAGCAGCTACTGTGGACTGTAGACAGGTGGTAGACTAAATAATGGAAACACCGAACGAAAAAGGACTGTTCTTTTGAAGTAGCTAAATCGCAATCGAAAAGCAGTCTACGCGTGTGTTTCATATGGCAATACTAATTACCAATGTGTTTCTGCTAAAAAATACATTTTAGAATCCACACTTTAATATGTGAGTTTCTAAAGAAACGTGAGAGATCTAACAGATTTGTACAGAGGTCAAATCGCAGGAACTAAAAAGCAAGATGATTTAATGTGTCATACGCATCATGATGGCATACACCAAACAAGGACAAACTGCATCAGAAAAGAGGAACAGCGGTTGCAAGTTGAAGCTCACCAACAGGTATAGACAGACACCTAACAGGATAGTTAAAAAAAACACAAAACAACAGCTTAAAAAAACAGTACGTCGTGAGCTTCACAAAGCTGATATTTATGGTGGGGCTGCTATTCGGAAGCCGCTTGTATCCGAGGCCAAAGCGCTACAACCCATAACCTGGTGCAATGAGCACAAAGCCTGGACTTCTGAGCAGTGGAAGATAGTAATATGGTCTGACGAGTGGTCTGTTACTATTTTTCCTACCTCCGGATGGGGTTTATGTTTGGAAAAAGCCAAAGGAAGCCTTCAAACCACATTGCCTGTTCCCAACCATGCCATGGGATCATTAATAGCCACATTGATTTCGACCTCTCATCTGAATTACGATATCTCCTACAACACAGTGTCCCCATCACTGCACTAGGGCTATTGGCTTTCCCACTTTGCCTGAAGAGAGCACTGTCCTCTACTGAACTGAAAACACCACTTCCAGCAGAAACCTAACTTTTTCCAGGAGCTCTCCCATATAATTACTAACTAAACACAGTTGCACTCAGCTGTAGCTGTGGGCAGATGACAGATGTACTTGAGAAAATGTGCTTGCCATCAGAGTGCATCTGTTTGCATCTCAGTGCATTACAGTTGGTGTTGGGAGCATGACACCAAACACTCTTCACCTTCCTGTGTGTTATAAGTAAAAGTTATAAACTTTAAATGTTGAAGTTTTAACCAGGGGAAATGCAACTGACCTCTCTGAAGGATGAATTTTAATAGATATTTATCCCTTTGAAAAATGTAGAAGACAGAGGGGTTTGTCATTCTCTGATCGGCTCGTAACTGACACAGAGAAAGAGGACAAAATGCAGAGCTGTGAAGCAGCACATTTTTAATGGCCACAGTGTGCGAAGGCAGAAGAAAATGTCATCCAGTTGTCCTACACAACCTGCAGAGGATAATAATCAACGTTCCGGCAGGCAGTCAGTCCACTCTGTGTTAAAATGCATGACGTGCTTCCCTTCTCCTTAAGAAGTGATGTCTAGTTAGTTGAGGCAGTGGTTTGAAAGTGTGCACCGCCTACTACACTGCGGAATGCGTCTGAACGCCTTTGTTCTTCCTCTCTTTTTTCCGTTCCCTCTTTCTTTTAGAGATGTTTCAGCGTCCCCCCGGTCTGTGGACGAGGCACAGACCACGGCCCCCGTTGCGCAGTAAAATACATTTAAGGGGTAGAAATGAGTGCTTGTGAACCAGACCAGTATACCGCGCTCTTTATGTGGCACCACTTCCCCTGTGAACCCGGGCTGGCGAGCAGCAGAGGCGGGCTCATAAAGTCCTGCACAGCACCCCACCCTGCGCATTAACGGGCAGGAGAAACAACAACAGGCTGTAAATCAGGACACAACTAGGTGGTGGAGTCGCGGAGAGTTATCACCAGACCCCGCGCCTATTCCGTTCACATTGCGTTCGCCCTCTGCGTTTTGTGATAAATTATTTTATTCACCTTGCTCGCCCCCCCAACCCCACAGCCTCAGGTCCTATTGGTTGTCCCAGCCGCCCTCCAAACCTGAGCTCACTCTCAACTGCCCCCCAAAAAAAAATAATGAAATGATAATTATATAAAAGGTAAGTACACTAATAAATCTATTAAAATCCCCTTCAAAGACGTCTCCGGCATCGTGAAGCCGACGAGCGTCACAACGCACGTACGCTCTTACACAGTATTTTCTTCACAGCTATTTTAGGAGATGTAAATAGGATCTTTTGTGACAGATTGTCACCTTGTGTGGGGGGGGGGATTTTGGATTGTTATATTTCGGAGTAGCAACATTGCTTTCCGCTTGTTACAGGGATAACGGAGAAGAAGTTGTCACAGAAGCACAAGAGCAAGACAAAAATCTTTCCCTTTCTCTCCTTCCTCTTGTGTTCTCATTCTTAGATTAAAGACCCATCCCGCAGCGTCGGCTACACACACTGAGCGTAACCAGAAGGGCTGCGGCCCACGGATCGGCTCCCGGTTTGTTAAAGATGGTCGCTCTGATGTGCCGATGACGTGGGCTTAATCACCAGTGGAGGTTAGGGACATTTCCTTCATATATAATTCATCAGAGCCGCGGGCAGTCATCTGTAATTTGTGCCCCCTGAATTCAAAACATGGTCATAAACCTTACGGCATTTGAAGAAGAAGGAGAAGAAAAAAAGAACTCTCCAGCCTTAAATGGGCATTCATCTTTATTTGTCTTTTTAGCCTTTTTCAGATTCTCAAAGCCGTAGCCGTCCTCTTTGAGGACCGACTCTTATTATCAATATTGGACATGAAATTATGAAGAGTAATTTAGCGCTCTCTCTGCACCCCACGGGCACTTCGGTGAACACATAAAAGGCCAAATGCCGCAGATTTATTTGTTGATCGAAGGGGAGGAAAAGAACGTCGCAGGGAATGATTATGGCCTCCAAGCCATTTTGCCTGCCTCCACCTCCCCCACTTTTATTTAGAAAGAGAAAGAGGGCGCGTTTCATAATGTGGTCTGGAGTGAGTCTTCGCCTCGGGGGGTAGGGGTGAAACATCAGATCACTCACATGTTTTTTTTCTGTTTGCTTTTTTCCTCTCTTTGGCTGTGGGCTGCATTATCAATCAGAGGAAAGGAAGGGGGAATTATAATGATGTAATATACGCACAGATACACACACACACACACACACACACACACACAACCACACACACACGCACATACACAAACATGCATACGCACACACACGCACATGCATATGCATGCACATGCACACGCACACGCACAAACACAAGCACACACACGCACACACATGTACACACACACACACACACACACACAACTGCACACACACGCACATACATAAACATGCATACGCACACACACACACATGCATATGCATGCACATGCACATGTACACGCACAAACACAAGCACACACACACACACACACACACACACATATGCACACATGAACCCGCACCCACACACACACACTCACACACACTCACGCGCACACGCACATGCACACACACGCACGCACACACACACACACATGCACACACATACGCACACATGCACACACAAATACACATGCAAACACAAGCACACGCATGCACACACACATGCATGCACACACAGACCCACACACACAATCTATGTCCTAATGGCTGACAGATGATGGACCATGACTATCATAGCTATAGTGAGCACAGCTATCGCCTTATGGCTATCACGAGCGCGGCTATCACGAGCGCAGCTATCACGAGCGCAGCTATCACGAGCACGACTCTCAGACACAGACTGGCGACATGACAAGGGCCAGACCCACTTCCAGGAACAGCAGAGAACAGATTCAGAAGTAAGCCGCTCTTGTGACGGCCCGCACACAGTACAGATAAAACACACTGTTTGAGGTGTACAGGTGCACATACCTTCGGGACAGAACTACCGTCGCCGTTGGGTTGCAGGGTTTCCATGTTCTGGCTCGGCCTGACGGCCTCTGCTTAGAAGGGATAATGCAGCCTTTGTTTTTGTGGAGAAAAGCAGATGTGCAGTTGCAGATGTCTTTGCAGATGTGCAGCTGAGCCATTTCTCTTGCTCCACAGCGAGTCTGTAAAGCAGGGCTGCTCAACCGGAGGCCTGGGAGCCAAACACATCCTGGCATAGACGTACCCCTGGCCCTTTGATCAATGAGAAGAAAAAAAAAAAGAATAATTCAGATGCATCAATAATTGTGGCATCTGCCCTGTGTCAGCATACCTCCGACTAGAAAGAAAATAATAAGTAATAGCTATGCCTATTTTAGCCATTTCATTTGTTTGCGTACATGCCACACGTCTTACGCAAACATTGTTTTATATATAGTGCATGGAAAGTGTTTGGCATGTATGCGCAGTTTGAAAAAGGAATCCGGTCCCCTGGAGAAAGTAGATGAAGAGCCCTACTGTAAGTCTGCATGTCTGATGTCAGTCAGAACTGCATGTAACCTGCCCCTGAAGGAACAGAACATTCAAAGCTTATGTTTGTGATTCTGAGTGAATCAGCTGGTAAAGGCTTGCCAAGGACGCAGACTGAGCCCTGTAGCCTACACCAGCCATGGTTGTTCAATGGATGTGTCAGGGGGGGCAGATTTTTTGTTAAAAGAGTAAGTAAGTAAGTGAGCCAAGGCTCTTCAGGTTACCATAGCAGGAGTGCCCCCTAGCTACACACCAGGGTCCTGAATATTATGACTTGTTATAGTCATCTCCTCTCCTCTGATCGGCGCTGGCTGTCCTGTCGTACTGTGTGTGGCCTGTAGGCTGTTAAATAGTCACAGTCTTTTCTGTAGTACTGTGTGTGGCCTGTAGGGTGTTAAATACTCACTGGCTCTCCTGTAGTACTGTGTGTGGCCTGTAGGGTGTAAAATAGTTTCTGGCTCTCCTGTAGCACTGTGTGTGGCTTGTAGGGTGTAAAATAGTCACTGGCTCTCCTGTAGTACTGTGTGTGGCCTGTAGGGTGTAAAATAGTCACTGGCTCTCCTGTAGTACTGTGTGTGGCCTGTAGGGTGTAAAATAGTTTCTGGCTCTCCTGTAGTACTGTGTGTGGCTTGTAGGGTGTAAAATAGTTACTGGCTCTCCTGTAGTACTGTGCGTGGCCTGTAGGGTGTTAAATAGTCACTGGCTCTCCTGTAGTACTCTGTGTGGCATGTATGGTGTAAAATAGTCACTAGCTCTCCTGCAGTACTGTGTGTGGCCTGTAGGGTGTTAAAAAAAATGCAGTGGCCTTAGGAAGTGTTTGACCAGGGATACCTGCTGCCAGTGCCTCTCAGGCCTTAATAGATCTCATCAGTCAAACTTCTGAAGGGTAGTGGATAAAATACAGAGGGCTGCAGCATGACGTTTCATATGCTAATCTCATGTCCCATTGGTTAAAAAGCCTGTCAATCAAGTTGAAGCCTGGTAGATTTGAAATGGAGAAGGAACAAGTTTTCAGACCAAGGTATCTGGCATATAAATGTACATCACAAAACCGCTATCACAGCTGGGAACAGTAGAACTGGTTTTGACGGGCGTCGTTCTTAATTACTAATGTAGTTATAATATCGTTTTTAATGTAGTCATTAATGTTGGTTGTGTTTTGGTTTCATGTTAAGGTGTGAGGTTTGTGGTTCAGCTGGTTCAGTGCTGAATTTAGTTTTTTTTGTGTCATTCTGTACTGTGGATTGGTGAAACATAGTTTTAATGGGCAGGCACAGACCTGACTATGGAAACACACCACACTACTGATGGGCAGATCTTCTATTCCAGTGTGCATTTTTCAACACTTATGTAACTTTATGACTGGAGAATGCAAAGTTTAAAACTCAAAGTTAAGTCTCACCCCAAAACAGGCTGGACTGGAGGGGGCCCCAAGTGCCCTGGCTTAAATGTATATATCATTAAGGTGTTCAATGGCCAAATGCTCTCTAGCAACAACAGAGTTGAAGCGCTAATCTAGACCATGGCGTAGGGCACAGTGGTGTAGTATGACGGGGAGAAGCTGCAGAGTCAGGGTACAGTAAGAGTTGGAGGGAGATAATCGTGGCTGGGGGTTATAGTGTGGTGTGGGCATGGCAGTTCCACCAGCCCCCACGCTGTGTGTCAGAGAGGGCCCTCTCCATAAACATTTTCCCTTTACTTAGCATCAAGGGAGGAAAGTCAATTTTTTGGTTTGTTTAACCTTTGCTGTTGTACACAGAGGCTCTGTCCGACGCACCAGAACTGGACCAGATGTGTTTGGAGCCTCGGGGGCCAACAGCTCTGCGGTGGCCTCAATACCTCCGAGTGTGTCTGCAGTAATTACCCTGCTGCCATGGCAGGAAGTCAAAAACACAAAAACAGGCCCGGCGCTCCACCATGGAGAAGGGTCATTATTCCAGCGGCCTCAGAGAGAGGGAGGGAGGGAGGGAGAGAGGGAGGGAGCTACTTCACAGCACCCTGTCAATTTACCCACAAACCCACGCTTTTAATATGTCCCACCAGGGAATGGCTAACTAGACCATCCCCGCCCCTGTCCAGGGGGGCGTCCATGCCAAGGGCAGACACCCGTGGGGTCACCACACAGGCATGAGGTAACCGCCTCATGATTGTGCTCTTTGTCTCGACTTCAAGACTGATGGTTTTTCTTCTCTTCCTCATTTTTCTCTCCCCCCCCCACAGTCTGTTCTTTTCCCCATCCTTCCTGTCCCCTCCCTTTCTGCTCCCGTGCGGCTGAACCCAGTTTGGAGGCGAGGATTTTTATTTTATTTTTCTCGCAGAGCGGTGAGGGCTGTGGTAAGGGTTGATGGAGGGGGTGATGATGGCAGCGTTGTCAGTGGAGACAGATATGACAGTTTAATGGACTTGTGTGGAGGGGAAAGAGAGGCGACAGGGAGGAGGGCAGAGAGATGGGCACCCGCCCCCCCCCACACACACACACGCACACACTTCTCCATCAACCCACAAACACAGTGGCCCCAGGGGCTGTTTCCCCCGATGGGGTGCGGAGACGACGGGGCTCCTCTGAGATGCTATGCGATTTGACACAGGGAGGAGGGATTAACAAGGCTAAGCACGCAGAGAGCAGAGCAGTCAAACAGAGCCTGCCAAATAAACACGGCTTGTATCAGGTTTACCTCATCCCTCGCTATCAAATTATATAGTGGGGGGGGGGGGTGAAGTTTTATCCACAAGCACAAATATCCACGAGCACCTTGACTCTCCGGAACTCTCTTCTCCCATTCGGCCAATGGTACGGGAGCAGGCTCTCGAGGTAGGGGACAGTGCGCCGATCCCGACGTTATCACCGGCCTCGTGGGACGAGATGGAGAGGCTGTTTGAGTTCCTTTATAAAAACAAACAAAAAAAAAAGTTGTGTGTGTAATCCGATTAGCACAGAGGTCACTCTTCTCCCCAGGGCACGGTTTAAGACTCGGCGGCAGCGGAGAGACAGTATTCCAGATCACCTGCCGAGGACACTTATTTCAGATCAAACGCGTTTGATTACGTCGGGACGTCTGGCGGAAAAGCCGCAGCAGCTCGTAAGCCCACGATGGCGAGAGAATGTAAACACTGAAGAGGGATGATAATTAAACCGTGTTCCCTCTCCCTTTTATTTTCTTCTACAAAGTCTCACAGAATTTCCCCTGCAGAGGTGGTTTATTGGCTTGCTTTATTTTATTTATGCATGTATTTATTTATTTATTTACCTTTCTTTTATCCCAGCTGTATCAAATCGCTCGCGTTTTCATTACATTTCCACTTTAACTGGTTTATTGTGGAGTTTTATTCAAATGCCTCTGTCAATGTTAGATTTTTGCAGGATATTGTATTTGCTGTTTTATTTATCGTACGCCTTGAATGAATTTTGTAACAGCAACAAAAAAAGCAACAATATTATTATTATACAACAACTTGTTGTCATTATCTGTTTTTTTGTTAGTTTTTTTTGGTGGCAAAGATAATTTTTGCACAACTAGACAGAAAACGACATCACAACGTTCTGGTGAATTACTATTTGTGATGGCGAGCGTGATGCGAGTGAGGAAGTGTTGCCAGTAGCTCTGTGTGCTGAAATGCTGGACAGCTCCATGTGCTGAAATGCTGGACAGATCTGTGTGCTGAAATGCTGGACAGCTCCAAGAGCTGAAATTTGGACAGCTCCAAGTTCTAAAATGCTGGACAGCTCCGGCTGCTGGAATGCTGGACAGCTCCAGGTGCTAAAATGCTGGACAGGAAAGCCCATCATGAAGCTTCGATGTGGCTCAAATAATAAATCAAATCAGTGCTAATTTTGGCCTTTCATTTACTCCTCCCTGTCACCTGTGAAAACACAAACCTTGTGGGAAGCAGCAAAGCTGAGCTGAGCAGGCATCTATGGCCTCTAACTCAACACATCCCACCACCAAAACTGTGGGACAAACTGGTGGGTTGTGAGATTCACATGGAAAATATTACTTGTTGTACACCAGGGGTGTCAAACTCATTCCATGGAGGGCTAAGTGCATGCAGGTTTGTGTTGCAACCAATGCACTACACCAGGTGATTTTAATTAGTTCCTCTCCTTGGTTGAAGGCGTGAGTAAATTAGTGAAATCACCTGGTGTAGTAGATTGGTTGCAACACAAACCTGCATACACTTAACCCTTGATGGAATGAGTTTGACACCCCTGCTGTAGACTATATTATTCACAGTCCATCAAAATTCACATCCACTCTAAATTAAAAAAGGCACTAGTTACATGCTCCACCTAGTCACAGTGTGAATGCAGTTGTTTATTTGAGCATGTTGAAAACAGCAGGAGGAGAAGAGAGATGACGTTACAGCAGAGAGATAATGGCGATGTCTTGACATCTTTCCTGTTTCTTGGTGAAAAGGGGAAGAACCCTGGCTAATTACTCAAAGGACAGCCAGGATTGTGAGGACAGTATTTAGCAGGAAACCCATTCCTTTCCTTCTTGTGTGGGATTTGGAGGGGGAAGGCTGTGTTGGACTTAATAGCTCAGTATTTGGCAGGGGTACAGTTGGGCAGAGAAGTCGGACCGGCTGAACCCTTGACAGCTGGAGCGAGGGTGGGGGGCAGGAGCGGGGGGGGGGGGGGTGGATGTATTGGCACAGTGGCCTGATCTGCAAATTGTGGCCTAGTTTCAATCAACATGCGCCCTTAATTTTTAAATGAATGACTTAGAAATGAATATATTTGAGTGGTAACACAGGTATGATGGTGTGTAACATGCACATGATGTTGTGTAACAGAACAGCCAGAGTTACTATAACTAGGCATCACATCAAACTGTGAGGATGATGAAAAACACTGAATAAGTACAACCTTTTCTGTTTCATCCCTGACATACTTTCCTTCAGCATATTGAATATACTCATTTAATATGCACTCTTAATTGTACGTTTGTGAAAACCCACATGGCCCTTTCTGTATGCGGTATGCAGACATGCTGTAAGTTTGTAACGGGACTCAAAGAAGCACATGAGACCAAAGCAACGCTGTGCCGATGGTGCTGTTCATTTACGGATGCAGGTGGTTCCATATTTACAGTGGCGGTTGAGCAAAACAAAAACAAAAACAAATGTTTTTCACAGAGCTGTGCTAGACTCACAAAGCTGAGGCCACTTGTGTGGGGAGATTTTCACAGCAGATGTGAGCAGCGAAACAGGGCCAGCTCAGGGCCAGATACACATTGCTACAGCTCCCAGCAGCTCCAGTTCTCCAGCCACCCAAAAGCTAAAACAAACTGACCCACTATATTCACCTTGGATAAAACCAGCCCAAAACCTACAGGGGCGATACCCACTCTAGCATCAATACCAGATAACAATGTTCACATAAACATGTTCAAACTTCACAAATAAACAAAATGCACAAAAAATGGATTAAATAATCGGAACCAAAAGTACATTGCTTTGTGTAACTCAATAATGAACAGCCTGAAAAGGGCAGTACACAGGACAGGAATGGCACCGCACATAGCAGCTGTGTGTAGATATGTGGAACCAGGAAATGAGTGGGAAGTAAGTTAAGAAGATAACTCGCCACTGTCAACGACTAGACCAGATCAAATCTGAAAGATATTTGGAAACCTATAGCTATAGGATCTAAATGTAACTCCAATTATTTGCTACATGTCTTTGTATGAACTGTCCTATACAAATGAATAAAAGTTCTAGTTCAATTTTTGTGTATAAATTAGTAATTTAGCAAGTGTCAAAGCAAGGTTCCAGCCATTTTTTTATGATGGCTGTAAGACCATATTCTAATTTGTTCATGTGCAGCTATAAATACATTCATATTCCGTGGGGCTGGATTATCATCTATGAAGTTAATGAAGGGTGTCTTACAGTATCCGACATTCAAAGCTGAACTGCAAGAGAAGTTTCAATAAACAATTTCTACAATGCTCCCCATAATGGGGTTGGAGGTGACATGAAATATTTTGTGGCTTGTGAATTGTATTAAACATTATTGCAGCGATCTTGAATCTTGGCTTGAATGAACGATTAGAGTTTGCCTACTGTGCAAAGGGGCCAATATTAAAGGGATTTGGTGGCACAGGCTTTTCAAATGTAATTCATCTGTGGCCATGCAGCAAGCAGCTTTAGGAAGTAACAAAATGTAACTAAATGGTAGTGGTGTCAGAGTGCGATGGGGGGGGCATTGCATAGCATTTGAATTCAATTAGTTTCACTTAATTTCGGTAAATAATGTTCACAGGTTGCAGTGCCCTAAGAATACTCTCATTTCTTTTTTTATGTACACTGGTAATTGCTTCCTCCAACTGCAGTTTTGTAGATATGTTGTGTGAACAAAATCAATTTGCTTACTCCAAAAGTGTGAGAATGACTATTTTCAAAACTATATCCTCACTTAATGGGATTAAAAATAGTCCACCACAGAATTTCAAATGACAAAGATTAAATATAATAGACACACACACACACACACACACACACACACACACACACACACACACACACACACACACACACACACACACACACACACACACACAGAGAAACTTTTAAGCTCCTGAATGCACAGCCAAGATATATTTTCTTCTTCTTTTTAAAAAGTATGGGTTTTCAAATGATTATGTACAAATGCAAAAATGCGAAATTCTTTTCTCGGGGAAAGAACTTCATTCTCTCATCCAAGTGAGAGACGTCTTGCAGAACCTGGCCCGACTCCCATTCAGTGTGAAAATTCAAACCATGAGTCCAAGCAATTGGGCAGCCGGAGAGGAAGTAGGACAGTTCATTGATGTGGACTGACAGGCTGAATCGGTGTAGACAGGCAAAATCTGCGGTTTCCTTTTTGGCCCATTTCACTGGGTAGGCACGCGGTATCCGAGGGTTAAAATGTGCATTTGCAATAAACCACAAAGCAGATGCAAATAAACGTTGCAGTAGACCTTGTGATATTGTGTAGACTTCATTAACTTTTACATGAACTTTTACAGAATAAATGACTTAAGATATCCAGGCATGCATACAAAGTATTTAGCCATACCTAAAAAAAGGATACTTTTTTCTCTTTGACTTTACTGTAGCAGGCAATGCAAACATGTAGTCCATGGCACTGCTAGCTAATAGCGTCTATGCTATGGTAGTTGGTTGATATGGTGGTTCTGTGTGGCTCAGTAGGTAGAACATGGCACTGACAATGCTTAGGTTGTGGGGTCGAATCCCATTGGGGCCACACATACTGAAAAATGTATGCATTCACTACTGTAGGTCGCTTTGGATAAAAGCATCTGGTAAATGGCATATGTCTTCTGGGCCTGCTGTCTCCCTGTGCACAATTTAGCACTCATCTCCTCAGTAAAGGCATCGTTTTTCTGGCTAGACACGGAACAAACGCTTTCCTGCATATCGGATTAGTTCCAAAATTGGTATTCTCCACCATAAATATCATAGTCACGAATCATATCAGCTCAAGGTCTGGCACACAGTGCACATAGGAAATATAGGCCACCTGTGAGACGGAGTTACTGTGGCACTCTGCTCGTCGCTCACCTGGAACTTAACAGAGGAGGCCGTCAGTGTCAGCTGCCTGTCGGACTGTAAGCCCCACACAAATGCAGAGAAGCGGAGAGAACGTTCATTGTCAGACTGCGGGAAGGAACAAGATGAGAGGTATTTTCAAGGGATGGGATTGTCTACATTGAGAAGGGTAAAGGGATGAGATGGGTGAGATTGTGAGGGCACAATTCAAAAAGACACAAAAGCCAGAAACAGATTATCAGCACAGTTACACCATGAGAGAGAGAGAGAGAGAGGGGCAGAGACAGAAAGAGAGAGAGAGAAAAAAGAGATAGAGAGACAGACAGAGATAGAGACAAAAGAGAGCGAGAGAGAGAGAGACAGACATAGAGAGACAGAGACAAAGAGAGTGCGAGAGAGAGAGAGAGAGAGAGAGAGAGAAAGAGAGAGATAATTACTGTAGATATTCTGAACTAATTCTCAACTCATCAAAAACATGCATGAGTACCATTAAAGTACAGCAACAGCTTCTCAAACAACAACTATCGTGCTCCTATTTGCAGAACAGTAGTGACACATGCTGACCTTCTTTGTGCAGTTACGGTGGAACTTATGTCAGGCCACGTGGAAAAACCTGTCTAAACCTGTCTAAAACTACAGTCACATGAGTTCAGAAGCAAGTCTTTATGAATTGAATTGAACCCAAGAGAGGGTGGACACGTTTTCAGAGAGCAGCTGTCCAATAACTACGCAAAAAAAAAAAAATTCATAAGGCGAAATTATCAGGTCAACCGCAATATCAACTCAATCATCAATGACTTCATTGTTACATCAGGACGGTGAGTCAAAATGGCACTGATAATTCAGTTTGCCGGACACAAGTGTGATAACTCTGCATGAAATAGTCAGCGACTCGAGATTAACGGCAAACAAAGTCTGAAGCAAATAAAATCATAGCTGAGGACGTGAAGGGAATAACCCTCAACTTCTCTCATGGGCACCTTTGACAGGTGATCGGGCTTCACTCCAAAGCACCGTCTTTTCCGAGAGACAGCACGACCTCGCGGGAGAGGCACATAAAGGAACATGACCCCAGATCCCGCTTAGTGAAAACACCGCTCGATTGGAATGTCGGTTGTCGATTTGTTCATATAAAACAAAAAATTGATCAGTAAAGTATAAAGGCCCTTAGTCAAACATGGGATCTCTACTTTTGGCATTTATTTAGCAAGGACAAGTGTAAAGCCCTGCTAGGAAAGTGCCATATTGTATGTTCCATAGAGCTCAATCCTCACATTTGCATCTGTTGGAAATATTCCTGTATTTATGTAATTTCCCTAAATGACCCCCTCTGTGTGTTTGCTGCTGTGGCTCGGTGTTCTGTCCAATCATCGCCCATAAAAACACCCATTAACAGCCATTATTTCTTAGCGGTGGGCTAACCTGCTGGCAGCACGATCGTTAGCGGCTCTCCGAATGGCCTTTTGAGCGGCGGCGCGTTTCCCGGGACCGTTTTCCGCGTGCGCGCGCCGCGGGGGACTGTTGTCATCCGTTTCTTTCAGTCGTCGTGCCGCAATCCACCTGAGGATTTTCAAAAGCGTTAAAAGGGGGCATCGCGGCTCGCCAGATTACGGGGAAAACTACCGCCAATAAATGTCAGGATGGATTGAAAATGACATTCTTCAGAGCAAAGGGGGGGTGGGGGTAGGGTGTTTGTGTGTGTGTGTGTGTGTGTGTGTGTGTGTGTGTGTGTGTGTGTGTGTGTGTGTGTGTGTGTGTGTGTGTGTGTGTGTGTGTGTGTGTGTGTGTGTGTGTGTCGGGAGCGGGAGGTTAAAGCTAAGAAAAGGTTATGTGCCAACAAGGGAATAAAGGAAAACACACATCAGTGTGAGTGAGAGACTATCTGGGTGAGAGAGAGACAGAGGCAGACTGAGAGAAAGAGAGAAAGAGAATGGGGAGAGAGGCAGACCCTCTTTTAGTTTTAGTTTCCGTCACTACGTCTGAATGAGCTCTGTTAGTCAAAAGTTCATCCTGCCTTTCCTTCCTTTTTTTATTTTCATGTTTTTTTGGTTCACGGCCTCTCATCAAGTGCCAAGATAAATAAATAACGAACAAACTGCATTACATTACAGGACTTCAGCAGACTCTCACCCAGAGCGACTTTCACAATTTCTTTACAGGCCCTAATACCTGTGTTACTACACTGTACCATTACATTACATTACAGGCATTTAGCAGCCACTCTTATCCAGAGCGACTTACAGTTTACATTTCTTTACAATCCATTTATACAGCTGGATTTTAACAGAATCCATTCAGGTTGAGTACCTTGCTCATGGGTACAACGGCAGTGTCCCACCTGGGAATCGAACCTGCAACCTTCACATTACAAGCCCAGTTCCCTAACCATTATACTACATTGCCACCCCATAGTCAACAGTCCACCACACTGCACGTGTTACGGTGATAGGGATCTGCTGCAGGTTTCAAACCACGGCCCACACCATTAGCACCACGGTCCCCAGCAAAGAGAACTAATCACACCATTATTCAGGGCTGCTCCCGGGCTGACGTCACAGTTTGCAGCGGACGCTAGCACACTGACTTGGACTCCGCTACACACAGTGCGTTTACTGCTTGGATTGGTGATATGCTCCACAAGACAAAGGATGCGCAGAGTTCCGTGAGAAGTGCCGCCCCGTGACAGAGCGCATGAGCATTCGGCAGCTCGAGGCCTTAATGAGGGGGCCATCAAATAAACTCTCCTCTACGCAGCTAGAACACCCTTCAGATCCATCACTGTCGAAGCCGAGCCCCAACGCGCACCGACTCATGTATATTTCACGGCGTCGTTGGGGCCCGGACCCACCTCGCTGTAATCAAGCCAGCCGCACACTCATCCATCTTCTTTCTCAGTTGCCACGTCGGTCTCCAACCGCAGTGGGACGCCATGTGGCCGCACGCCCCAGGCTAACAAACTGTTGTATCTCACACTCAATATTTTATGTTCTATCTAAATGTATGCAGGGAGTCGCACTTGTTGGTTGTTTAACAGGTGAATGTAGCATTCATTTTCAAAAGAAACGGTGGAAAAACAAGAGATGCAGTTAAAAGGTAGGGTATCTTTACGGAACAAGGAAGCCCATGGCAGAGAAGGTGAGATCAAGACAAAAAGGCTTCTCCGCCTTTGACAACTGCAGTATGGCACCACGTCAGGGCCAAAATTCAACAGCGCAGGCAAACGGACATTGTCACCCATGTGTTAATTTACACCACTCAGTTTACAATGTTGTCACACCACTGCAGTCTCATCTCAAGTCTTGTCCCTCTGGCATCTCACCAGAAACTGATTCCTGGATCACCCAGACAGCCCTGGTTTCAATGGCGCGGTCGCCCTAATACTCCTGTACAAGAAACCTGTTTCCCAAAGAAACACACTTGGATTGAGGCTCAAGCCACAAGTCACAGATAAACTCTTTCATTCCCACAGGGAGGCGGCTCTGTTCAGTCACTAGTACTGAGATTAAAAGAGATTTCATACTGTATAACCTAGTGTCCTCCTCGCCCACCCTAAACACACACGCATGCCCTGGTCTTTGAGGGGAGTGCCAGAAAACCGCACCCCTCCTTGTTGTAACAGACTCACAAACACACTTTTCCACATAACTGCAGATGCTAAAAAACACAGTGCTGGAGTAATCCCCAGAATGGCAGGGGATGTGGAGGAATTTGTTCTCGTGGTCATGGATCCTCCCTCGTCAGCTCATACATTCCAGACTAATTCATAGGGTTTACACTACATACATACATACACTACACCTATTATGCATTTCCAGATGCAGCTCATTGATAGTCATAATAATCATAATAATGTTATTTATAGAGCTCTTTTCATACATTATGTTCAAAGCACTTCCCAACTAAAAGAGCAATGTAACAATAAGACAAGGAAAAATAAATGATTACAATTATAAAATAAAATATATTATAGAAATGAACAGTGACGGCATACAGTTAAGAACAGGAATTAAAAGCAAGTTTAAAAAATGGCATAGGTACCTCCCTTTATTGCCCGATTATCTATAACTTCTGGTAAGACGGAAGTTATGCATATATTTGATTCCCCTCTCAATAGTCGCACTTTCCTGTAAATGATGGTGTCAGGCTTCGTTTATCGGTTTCAAGGTCTCAGCCTTAACACCAGCAAAACAAGTATCATTTTAAAGCTGTGGTTTACCCCAAACCAAGTTCGGTGGCTATCTTCCGGCTATAGTTATCTTTGAGCGCTCTACAGCCACATTACGTGGTGCTAATTCTGAAAGTACGCACTCGTGGACGTGTGGATATTACTGAAGCTGTAAGAGGTCTGTAGAATATTGTGGAATATCACTCCACCCTTTATGGTTCCTTTACTTTTAGCGCATGAGTCTCTGGCTTTCCCTCAATTCTGTAAGCTCAAGCGTATCCCCTGCCACTTCAAAAACAATCAAATGTTGTTCACAAAAAAAAACATACAATACACACATTCAGTGAAAACATATAGTTCTCTCTCTCTCACACACACAATTATACACATAATTCCATCATGAAAACTCAAATGAAGGCATGTACGGGACACACAACATGAATGCATGCTTGTTCTGGGTAGTGGAATGTGGAAAATGTGTTTTCTGCAAAGTGCGGAAAACACACAACACAAAACGATATGACGTCACCGATCCGCTGCATCGTTCACGATACGAATGGCGGCACGTCGCGCAACTGACACTTTGTGACAGCCTGTCGGTTGATTAAAGTGCTTACAGACGCCCACGTTGCTCTGACATATTTATTAATGCATTAACGCGCGTATTAATGCGTATGCTCTTCAAAGCCCTGACGAGGGAGAGGCACGAGTCCGCCATAACTCAGACGAGCCCCCTCATTCACCCCTCTTCACAAAAGTGGTGGGGTGCTCAATTTCACCCGGCCCATTTATGTAAATCCATTACGACATATGATTTATAAAGCATTACTACGAGACATTTATTTAGCGTGGCGCATAAATTCAATAGAAATAAAATAGTTATTCTGCATTATTTGAATGTCCTTGGGGGTTGTTAATTATACTAAATGTTTACCGCCTGTTTGCTGTCTCACTACCGTGTCACCGAGATAAATTCAGGGGGAAAAAAATGACTCAAATTTATAATCCTACCTACCTCTCTCAAGCATAATGGCTTTTTAAAGAGCACGTATATTCCTCTAAATTCCTCTAGGGGGGAAACGCGCAGAAGCTACCAATGAGAATAATGTACCATTTCTAATGATGAAACAAACCGTTAACACAATTAAGGGTTTGAGCTGCACAGATTGTTAATGCTTTGCCTTAACTGCATCCCTATAATGCACGTGTGATATGTCCGTGCATAGCGCCAAAGTGGAACCACACAGAGCGGCCTCATTACACGTTACTGTGTTTTACAGCCCATTACATAACAGTGCATATAATTAATCAATTACTTTTTTTATTTTTGTTTAAATGCCCTTTATATGTATTATACTTATTTAATTCATAATTTTTATTCATAATTTCAAACTGCATTCCCATTTAATTAAGTGTCCTCTATCTCCGGCTCTGTGTGGCTCAGTAGGTAGAGCATGGCGTTGGCAATGCTTAGGTTGTGGGTTCAATTCCCACTGGGATCACATATACTGATTACTTATTACTGTAAGTCGCTTTGGATAAAAACCTCTGCTAAATGGCATATATTATATTGGGCAGGCAGTGTGGTATAATGGTTAGGGAACTGGGCTTGTAACGTTAAGGTTGCAGGTTCAATCCCCAGGTGGGACACTGCCATTGTACCCTTGAGCAAGGTACTTAACGTGAATTGCTTCAGTTAATATCCAGCTGTATAAATGGATTGTAAAGAAATGTAAACTGCAAGTCGCTCTGGATAAGAGCGTCTGCTAAATGCCTGTAATGTAATGTAATGGTACAGTGTAGTAACACAGGTATTAGGGCCTCCAAATTAGGGCCCGGTTTGCTCAGTGAAACCTGTAATTACACATGATGAATATCCATATTAAGCTGTTATGCTGCTCTTATATAGTGCTTATAAAGATGTTATATACAAACTGTTAAGATGCAGGTGCAAGTAAAAAATTGTGAGTGTTCATGTGCATTTTGGAGCTCCGGTTAATGACGTGCGAAGAGACCAATGAGTTTGTAATCTTGTTTAGGAAATATAAAGAAAAAATTATCACATCCTTAATGTCTTTATGTAATGTCAAAGGGCCAAGCACAATGCACTGAATTTGGACGAACATCACTCAATCCAAATTGACCTTGCGTGGACAACAGTGTTGTAGACCAATTCAAGTATATTTCTAAAAAATGAAGGGAAGTCTCTGTGATTAATTTAGCGGTTTATGAATCATATTGACATTAAATCATTTCTGTGGTGAAAGGAAGCACAAGAACAGTAAACCACCCATGACATAAACAATATTGAGGAGGATAGAGAAGTACGTGTGGCATTAAACTGTGGGGATAATAAGAAGCAAGTTATCCTCAAGTCTGTAGCCTGCCTGTGCTTCTATATGCCAAAGCACAGACACTCCCAACTGTTTCTGTAACACTGAAGGTAGACTCTGTCTGGCGGGCCAAAATTGGCACTTCGACAGAAACAGGTGAGAGCCGTCACCGTCCATTTCCCTGCCTGGAACATTCCACCGCCCGCTGGCAGCAAAGGTGCGGACAGCTCAACTAAGATGGAAAATTACTGACACCAGCGATACTGCGAGTCCGGGTTTGATCTTCTTTCAATGAGTCTAGGCACGGAAGCAGGGGGCCAGTACTCCCGGCAATTTGTCTTACTGAAGAGGACATGATCCGCCCATGGCACAATCCCAGCTCACCTGCCTCGGCTCTCCGGCATGCCTCGTTCACCTGCATCGGAGAGAAACCCATCCCCCCCTCAATACCCCTGTCTCGACTGACCATGATGAAGGACACAAGTCAAACGGCTCGACTGGCTCCAGGGCGGACTGTCACAAGAGCTGGGAAGTTAGACTTTTCTGTTTGACTTTTTTGATGGTACTTTGTGAAGATTGTGAGTAATACATTACATTTATTTTTTTTATTTTTTTAAATGTAATCAGAGAGGCGACAGAACAGACAGGTGGAACAAAAAAATAAATTAAGTGTTGGAATGAAGGCATAAAGAGAGGGCTTGTCAAGCCTGGCTGTCATCAACACACACACGCGCGCGCGCACATACACATACACACATAACCGAACACATGCCCAGACACACAAATAACCACATGCACATACAAATGCACACACACATACACGCATCATGCAGGAGACAAAAAGTGATGGAAAACTCATTTTTTATAATTGAGATTTGAAAACTTGATTTGCGAGCTTCGAAAATAACTCAACTTTATATACTGATGTATCTCTTGTCTCACATCTAGATATCTGTAAACCTGAACGGAAATGAGGAACACACACACACACACACACACACACACACACACACACACACACACACACACACACTCTAAAGTTGGTATTTGATGTCTTGCTCAAAACCATCACAAAGCCCAGGAGAGCTGCTTCGTCCGAATGCTGGACCAGAACGGGGGATGGGGGATGGGGGACAGCGGTTTTGGATGGACCGGGCATGAGGAGACAAGACCCGTGTTGACACAGGCAGGAGGAAGGGGGGCGGGGGGGTAGGTGTGGGGGTGACGCACAAACAAAAAAGTATTTAGCATTCAGCTGTGCACTCCACCGCGGTGTGTTTCCAGGCAGAACTGCATTATTAATGCGCTGATATCGCCATCCCCTCCACCCTCCACCAAAACACTCAGACACTGAGAGAGGAGCCAGCAGGGAGCGAGAGGGACAGAGGGCACACACACACATGCACACACACACACACACACACACACACACACACACACGCATGTACACACATACACACGTACACATGCACACACACATACACGCACATACGCACACAAGCGCATGTACACACACACACATGCATGCACGCACGCACACACACACACACATGCATGTACACACACATACACACATGTACATACACACGTACACATGCACACACACACACACACACACACTCACATACATACACGCACGTACGCACACAAGCGCATGTACACACTCACATACACGCATGCACGCACACAAAGGCATGTACACACACACACGTACACATACACACACACAAACACAGACACACAGGTATGGAAGAAATCATTCTTCAATCATAACACTCCTATCTGGAACTCCATCCCACTACCCTTCAGAACATCTACATCCATGAACACTTTTAAACATCTGTTAATAAATAAAAAAATAAAAAAATAAAAAATTAAAAACTGCGTGCGCACACACACAAACATACTCACAGACACACAGGCACAGGCATGCACACACACACACACACACACACACATATACCCAAATAGTGAGTGGAGGAGAGAGCAGCCACAGAAGCAGCTGCAGTGGTGTTTGATGAGGAACATGGCGACTCACGCAGATGTCCAGATGCCTGGCATTCCAAATATACCAGAATCCAGTACCTGTGTACCATATCTTACATACAGGTACACAGAGGCACTTTACCTGGAGTACCACTCTATCTGAACACCCCCACTCAGCCTCTGCTCCCTTTCACCTCTATTACTATAATATTAATTACATCACTATATCGGCCAAAAGGGGATTTTATCTTTTCTCACAAAACGAGAAAACAAGATGTCACCTGTCTAATCTCTGCACATACCGATCAAGTGATATCCCTATTCCACAAGAGCTAACAAGGACTGCGATACCTGGATTGAGATCGTCAAAGTCGCGAAAACACACAGAAACACACACGCACCAGGTAATTAAAAAGGCAAAGCGTGTTCGGAGCTTCGACAACAGGCGCCTGGCGAACCGCGGGGGGAAGATAAAGATTCCAATTTCCCCTGTCTGTGACATCATAAAGAACTCTGTCGCTCACAGAAGATTGGCATCAAATATTCCTACCTCCTGTGTGTGGCAGCTATGAGGAAAATGTTACAAGTTAACCTTTGGGATCGTAAACACAATTATTCATTCGAGGCCTGTGGATTTCTTCTTTTTCGTTGGATTTTTCTGCGTGTATATAGGACTCCTTTCTCCGTTCAAGGTGTCCAGGCGCAGTCATAGCATCTTGTGAAGTCGAAATTGTGTCGCGTGTCCCCTCTCTGACCCCTTGTCTAGAAGCGAAACAGCCTGGGTCTGGGACTGTGGGGAAAACAGGTGGCATCGAAACCTCGCCTCGCACCTCTCCGCAGAGAACGTTCCCGTAGGCTGAGCTCTTCTGGAACGCGCTGCCTCACGTTCTCCAATATTCGGGACGTGCATAGATTTTTTTTCTGCTGCTTGATAAGTTGCATTTTCGCTTTTTTCACTATCTGCCTGAGGACAATGTTATCACCACAAGCCTGCCTTCTGTGCCAATAGTTATCAGCCTTGTTAGGCTTCACAGAAGCCCTTATCCAAACTTGCATAGCTTACATCATTTCATAATGTATTAGCCATTTGTACATTTGGATAGTTGCTGAAGCATTTCGATTGAGGCGGCTCACTCAAAGACATGACAGCGGTGCTGCCCACCTTCGACTCAGTATCATTACTTTTTCCGGAGCGGTGAGTCACTTTTAAATAAAATATTTCATTTCATTTCATATTTTCATATATCCATATTATTCCTTCTTCATTTAACAAATGTGCACACACCCAAACACATACACACATCCCCCCCCCCCCCCCCACACACACACACACACCACAGACACACCACGGACACAAACACACAGGCTAGTACCTAGTAGAACGTGTGAGTGCTAATGGATGTGACCTCCCTGGTGCACAGAGAGACCCAGGGAGGGGTGGCCGGGTGCCCCAGATATCATAATGCTGGGTTCTGTACCCCACTGTACCTTTACATTAGAGCTGTGCTGATATATCGATTCGGTTGAAAATCATGATCCTACAACATCGATACTCTGACCCCAAGTATTGTTTATATGCCCGTAGTAAGTTAACTGCAATAACGTTACAGTGGTTGACATATTATGTATCCTGCTCTGTTAAGATTTCATAATCACACACTGTTGTCTGTGTGTGTTTACCTAAACTGCTGAACCTGAAGGTACAGAAGATCCTTCCATTCCATTAAATTCCTCAAGGCCCGATAAAAAAGAATAAAAAGGGAAAGTAATTTCAAATTGGCTCGTGCTTTTTATTATTATGGGCGTTAATGGGTTTTTGATTACATTTTGTCCTTCAAAGTATATTATAGCAATATTATTTGAGGCATTGAATTGTGATTCTGTTGTCATAGCAATTCAATCAAGAAACCCTGATGGATTGTGAAATCTGTCTCGTGATATAAATGGTATCATGAGGTCCAGATAGGGGTGGGTATTGGCTCCAGAACAATCTGGCCTACAGATCCCAGCAGCCCTCAGCATTCACCGGTCCCGAGGTGACATGAAACACGGCGGCCCTCCTGACACCGAGTTTGTAGGATTTTGGATGATCTGCTGCAAACAAACACGTCGATAATAAAGCGTGCATGCAGTTAGCTCGACTGTTTGGAGGGCGCTGATAAGCTCCCTATTTTATCACCTAAACCGTGTCATTTCTCTCTGTTACTTCCTAAGACAAATACGCTGGCTAAAATCAATATATGGACTCCTTCAGAAGAAAGCATATAATCCTCAAGTACCCACAATCCCTCAGTGTGGGGAAAGAACACAGCTGTCCGATCCACACACACACAGACACACACACTCACGTCACACATACATTACAGACACACTTGCGTCACAGACTCACATAAAAAAAGCACACACACACACACACACGCAAATAAAAACACACGCACATGCAACATGCAACATGCACACACACACACACACACACACACACACACACACACACACACACACACACACACACACACACACACACGTCACACACTGGTAAGTGGACAAAATAAAGCACTGGCCTCAGCTCTGCACATATTTGTCACCAAACACAAACAATACAACACATCACACCTGTTAAAGCTGAAAGGCTCATCTCTTTTTCTGCAAGGGTAACAGGTAGAGGCGGTTGTCTACTACACATTACAAGGACGTTACACACTGTAGGACATTTTTTAGGACTCTGACAAAAACAAGTCCCCACTGCATTGTAAGCTTTGTGATTCACACCAAGAGTCAATCAAATATGAACCTTTATTTAACCTGGAAGGTCACCTGAGCATGCAGTTACAGTGATGGCCTGGGGACCCCAGGAGGGTGGGGGATGCACAGTGTGGAATGTCTGATTAACTGTTAGGGGAGAGATTAGGAGACCAGACAGAGGAGGTTGTTATGGAATTTCACCAGGACACTGGGTTTACACCCCTACTCTTTGGGAAAGAGCCATGGTATCTCCAATAGCCACTGTGTCAGCACCTTGGCTCAATGTCTCATCTGAACGAATGAATCTCCTACAGCACAGTGTCCCTATCACTCTTCTGGAGCGTTGACACATTAAAATTCTTAATACACTAAAATTATTTTTTGAAGAATATTCTGTTTCTGTCATTTGTGTCCCCAAAATGAAACCAAGTTTTGTATATCTCCAACTGTGGCCCTAGGATTTTTCTTTGCCTCCCAAATCATCTGCCTCACTGTTTCCAAATGCACTCCCGTCCTCTACCAGCTAGGTTTACTACTGTTCCAGTGGTTTAAAACTTCTTAATTACTGACCTGGAAAGTGGTATCTTTAGTTTACTTATTTGTTTGTATCCGTCTCCTGACTTGTGAAGGTCAACAACCGTTTGTTTTGTTTCTTGTAAGAGTTCTTTGCCTTTCCCCGTGGTGATGGATAACAAATGGATTTTACATGTGTGTTACCTCATTTATATACCCAGTGAAACAGGAAGTGATGGGAGGCCACAATACAGTTCCCCAAGATTGAGATTAATTTTAAAAGGTAGCATGTGTTATTGCAAATGCATTGTTTTGGTATTTTATTTATCTATTAATTTTTTTTTTTTTTTATGTATTAGGGGTGTGAATAATTGTGACATCTTTTTGGGGCAAAAAATATGTCTCGTTAAATAAAATGTACTTCTCTGAGCAAAGGTATGAGTATAATAAAACATAACTTTCCCATTGATCGTACAATATAGCTCTTTACCTGTAGTGCTTATTGTGTACAGCGTTCTTTGCTCACCTTTATCAAGAGTGTGAATAATCTTGAAGGGTACTGTATGTGTGTATGTAGTGTATATTCAGTGGGGTCCAAAAGTCTGAGTTTTCATCGTTCATCGAAAGCTAGAAGAAATGTTTTACTCATGTGGTATTTCTTATTCAAGAATGCCATAAAACACTAATACAAATTTAAAAAATGTTTGTTTGAGAAAGGATGGTATGAAATTGAAATATCTCAATATAATATTTTGTTTGCACACCATCGCCTTTCATTTCCTCAAAATGTTGTGACACCTTATTTTTTATTTAGGTTTTAATACATGGACACTCCTAATACACAGTGTGAGTTGTTTTGGTTTTGTAACAATTAATACTGGATATTGATGTAATTAATATGGTCCTCTATGTGTTCTTGTTGCTACTGCAGGTGCTTTAATCTTGAAAAAGGACACTTACTTTGCAAAGGTTTTTGCAGCTGTTTGTAATTATGTCAGCAGAGCTTAGTGAAGTAGTTAGAGGTCAAATTGTTCTCCTGAGTAAAAGGTTTGTGTTAGCTTTTGATGAATGATGAAAACAAACAGATCTTGGTAGTGGACCTTTGGACCCCACTGTATATACACACACACAGTATTTACATATATATATATTTATATATACAGTATATACAGTTAACTGGCAAAGTAAAGGCAACACTTTGGTAACCTGGGGGGAACACTCAAAAAACAGCCAGGCGTGGGGGGGACTCCTTGGAAAGGGGAGAGGTAGGCCTATCCACCTGGCATCTTCCAAAACCTCAGATAAGAGGTTTTGAGTTAAAGAGAGGGAGTTGAATTGAGAGCATTCTGTGGCCTGTGTGCTCCTGCACAGCTATCAGTACCAGGTGCAAAATCTGTTAAATCTGTTATAAAGACGTCTCCTCACCTATTTAATTGGAGAGGAACAATAGCCATTGATGGCACAGCTATATGAAGTGATTGGAGTAATAATGCAGACCGCTTTAGGTGACAAATAAGCAATTACCGAAGAATAGAATGTTTTATCTTAAATTTGTTTCAGATTTTTTCCCCCTGTTTTTTCCCCTCCTAATTTGGTGGCTAATTATACCCTCTATTGATTCAATTACCCTCCCCACGAGCCCGCCGCCTGCAACTACAGGACCAGCAGCTACCTTTGTACTGGCAGTGACAATGGCGAGCGAACCACCTCCTTTGAGACGGACCCCGCCGAGCCATCAACTGTGCATCCGATACACGCAGGGAAGCTTTCTGTACCTGCGGCGAGCTCCCTCTCTCCCCTCTACCCCTGGGGCAGACAGCCAGAGCCAGGAAATTGAGCCCCGACTGCAGTTGGCAACCTGCACTCCGGACAAGTGCTTTTACCGGTTGAGCCACCCGGGGGCCCAAAGAATAGAATTAAATGTGGAATGTGAAGCCAGGTTTTTTTTTTGGTGGGGGGGGGCACAACTATAAATTGGCCCTTCGTAATCCACGTTACCAAAATTAAAGACCATTTTTAGTTTCCAGATTGTTATTAATCATGGCCTAAGCTATTAAAAAAGTGTCCGATTAATTTATATGCACAAGTCACTCTGTTTCCAAGCGCTCTTTTTCACAGCGCTTAACGCATCTGTTGGGAATATCAGAGGTGTGCAGATATAAATACACAACATATACAAGTGGCATTTACAGCCACTTGTCTGTGTATCTAATGGCGTCTTCTCCCTTTTCTAATAATTTTGTTGGGAAGTTTGTTCCCAGTGATCATCCTAAATGAGAGCAGATATCTTTTTCTCTCACCTAACCCTGCTAATTTGTCGAATGTAGTTTTTTTCCGGTGTTGTGGTTTAAGCCTATAATAACAGCAGGCCACAGATCCAGAACCTAACCAAACGATGGCACGTGCCACATGCTCTTAAACACAAGAGCACAAAAAACCCAGGGAGGGGAAAAAAAAACACATTAAACAAAAAGTTTACCATGTGTGAAACGGCGCCATTAGGGCTCAATATGGGCGTCCTGCTACGACCATCACCAGAGCAGTAAACGGATTTAAGAGCTGCACAGCCCATTCATTTCAGAGTGCAGGTGACATTTAATGCTGCCTTCCCCGTGTAACTCAATGTTACAATGCGGACACCTACGATAAGACCATTGTTTAATTATTTGCCCCTGCAGGGTTTTTTTTTCTCTCTCTTCACCTAATAAAAATGATAACAAATCCCCCACTGGTTTATAAGACCTGGGTGAAACAAAGAAATGAGTTATTAGTTTCCCTTTATTGCGCGTGTCTTACACACTCTTTCTACTGATACCCTCTCCTTCTCTCTCTCTCTCTCTCTCTCTCTCTCTCTCTCTCTCTCTCTCTCTCTCTCTCTCTCTCCCTCTCTCTCTCTCTCTCTCTCTCTCTCTCTCTCTCTCTCTCTCTCTACTGAAGGCTGTACCGACATGTCTCTCTCATGTCAGATCTTGGATTTCGATGATTTATGTCATCTTTTCAGTTTTGCTGTCATTAGTCATTGAGATTTTGCACCTTTCTCGTTGAGTCACAAGCCTCTTACTTTCTGCCTCATCCTCATTACTCCCGTCTTAGTTTCTTGGGGTGGTTATTTTTAGTAAGATCAGTCAATCAACTTTTCTTTCTGCAAAGTTGAGGGAAAGGCTGTGTTGGGGGGGGGACTTCACTGACATTAGCGGGGCGGGGGTGATCTAGAACACAATGATGTCGCCTCGTGTTGGTTCTGCTAACCGCAAATATTGAGGTGCAAACACAGCAGCCATACCACCATGCACCCTGCTCCTGCTGAATGGATGAAGCTAAGCAGGTGTGGGCTTGGTTGGTATCTGGATAGGAGACCTCCTGGGAAAACTAAGTTACTGCTGGAAGTGGTGTTTGTGGACTAATAGGCAGCGCTCTTCCCTCTGACCGAACAAAGGCCAATGCCCCAGTACAGTGATGGGGACACTGTGCTGTAGGAGACACAGTCTTTCAGATGAGTTAAACTGATGTCCTGGCTCACTGCGGTTGTTAAAGATCCCATAATACTCATCGCAAAGGGTGTGCTAAGCGTCCTGGTGTTAAACGGTTACCATGCATCGCCGAGGTGGGTGCTCCGCGTCGGTGGTGGTTGAGGTGAGTTTCCACCCTTCACTGTAACATGGTTTGGGTTCATAGAAAGAAACTATATAAATGCAGTGCTACATTACAGACATCACAGAGACACACAGACATACACAACATATTCACGCACGCATGCACGCACGCACACGCACACACACACACACACACACACACACACACACAGACATATACACACACACATGCACAGCTCAAAACACTGGGTCTTAGATTGCGGAGGATTGTGGCTTTGACTGTAGAGATGCTTATCTTCAATCTACCCAGAGGTTAAGATTCACCTTAATGTTGAGTGACAGATCAAATAATTTTTTTTCTGTGTTCATTTTTGTTCCTTCCACAACATCCTTTAATTACTCTCAGAATCCACAGAAACTCCAAAAGCCACGTAGGAAATTGGAGAATTTAAAAGGCTTACTGTAAGGCTTCACTCGTACCCCTTATTCAAAAGTAAGGATGGATTTACTGAGGTAAGGACTCCCAGGAGTGTTGTGTTCAGAGCTCCAGACCCAAGGCTGCACAGAGTGTTTTGAGAATCTCATGAAAAGGTTCCGTGGTCGCATTTCACCTGGGAAAGTGGGTTCATTGTTGTGACGTGAGCCTCAAGGGAGCATGGCCTGCAGTAATCATGGAAGCTTCCAGAAGCATCACCAGCTTGTACTATTTATCCGACGATTCCTTCACTGCCATCTCCGTGTTTAAAATTATTATTCAAATTCAATCCATAAAAATTATGATTTTATTTATTTTTTTTTTAACTAGATAGATTTAGGCCTGGATTCAATCAACATTTGTCCTTAAATTTTAATTATGATTAAAAGCAATTTTTTTGTGAGGTTTGTTTGACAAATACAGTTTGGCAAGACCAGCAGTCATCAAGTCACCAAACTGCTTGCATTTAATTGTAAGACAAATTCTAGGACTGAACACAGGCCTTATAATTTAAAAAAGGCCTGTGAAGGCCTTGAACGCTAGCTATCGAAATGCCACTGTGCATTGTTACAGAACGCCCACCGACAAATGGGGACTGTGACAGCCTCAATGCGCTATGGCAGAACTTGACCTTAACCTCCTCATCCTTACATACAGACACTGACCAAACAAATGCGAGCACCCAACCCTTTAAAATAACACTTATCCATCCAACCGTTTATATATGCATATTCAGAAGCTTCATGTCTAGAGTGGCCCCTAAAACTAATTTGAATGTCTTTGCCAACCATGTGTTTCTTACGATGCAATTCTCTATTCACACAGACCGTATTAATTATTCATTTAGCCCAACTAATCAACTCGGCCTATGAATGAAACCGCATTCATTTCCTGTTGAGATTTTCATCTGTAGAGAGATCGCCATAACCCCTTAAAACTGTGTCCTCTTAATTCATGCTGCGCTCACCAGGGGAAGAGGCCCTGTGTTATATTTGGACCATTTCCTGTCCTGATGGAGTAGATTTTTAAAAAGCCAGAGTGTGTCACGGCACTTCAAGGTTTTTAAAAATGGGGAGAGGTACTAGAGGGAATTGTGAGATTCTAGGAATCAGAATCATGTAGAAGATGGAGGGGCAAACACAGGAATATATATATACCCACAGGCACATAACAAACAAACATAACAAACAACTCTCTCATGCTACAATGGACTCACATACACACACAGTCACATCCACATGCACGCACACACATAAACACACTGCACACACACACACACACACACACACACACACACACACACACACACACACTCACATGCATGCACACATACACACACACACATGCATGCATTCTCACACACACACACACACACATGCATGCACACACACACACACACACACACACACACACACACACACACACATGTACCTCGCAGTACTCTGTTACACATTGAGAATCTGGCACACCAGTAGGAGCAGTCTTCTCCAGGTCTGACATCCCCCCTGGCTGTTGCCCTTCAAAGCTCCGGGTGCGAGAGAGAGAGAGAGAGAGAGAGAGAGAGAGAGAGAGAGAGAACGAGCATGAGCAGACACCTGGTTCTCCACAACCTGCGACAGTCAGACAGACACCAGACACAGCTGCAAAGAAGCCAGACCAACGCTTTCAATACCTACACACACACACACACACACACACACAGACAGACAGACACACACACACACACACACACACACACACACACAGTCACATATACAAACACACACACACAAACACACTCACCTATACACACATACATACTCCTGCACGCACACGCACGCATATGCACACACAAACACTCGTATACACACAAGCACATTCATATACTCACACACACACACACACACACACACACACACACACACACACACACACACACACACACACACACACACACACACACACACACACACACACTCATACAACTACACCCACATACAAACATGCACTCATATATGCACACACACACTCACCTATACGCACACACAAACACTCATATACACACAAACACATTCATAATTACACACACAGCCTAACCATCCTTGAGGATGAAAACGATGTGAACCATATGCCATGGCCGTCTCAGTCACCAGATCTCAACCCAATTGAACACTTATGGAAGACTATGGAGAGGCGTTTTCCACCACCATAAAAAAAACACCAAATGATGGAATTTCTCATGGAAGAAAGGTGTGGCATCCCTCCAATAAAGTTCCAGACAGTTGTAGAACCTATGCTAAGGTGCACTGAAGCTGTTCTGGTGGCTCATGGCCCTATTAAGACATTTTATTCTGGTGTTTCCTTTATTTAGGCAGTTATCTGTGTATCAACACTAACAAGAATGCCCCAACTGTACAACAAATGATAAATATATCAGCACTAGCTCAGACAGAAACACCAGCGCAAGTCTTCACTTTTTAGACGGCTCTCACAAATACATATGGCAGCTACATTTGCCAGAGTACTGTAAAGCAGGTGTTGGTGCATGTTAGACTCTTATCACAGTTAAAGCAGAGGCTGCATTACAGAGCCACCATGTTTGACCATGAGCTTAACAACGCTGATGCCAGCATTTCCGCCTAATTATTTTAGAGCCGTTGTTGTTGGAGCCCTAAGGACTAGCTTATGGTCAATAAGCCATGTATGCATCAGTAGACCTTGTAAACCATTATATCCTTATTTTCAAATGATCACAGCATCAAAGACCTCAGTAAGCTGTTTCACTCCCGTCACCGCTCACCTCTGGACTGACACCAGGGTAATTAATCCCAGGCACCTGATTGGCTCTCATCACTGCGGTCCATTCAACCAGCTGATGTGGTTTGAACTCACGCTTATGCCCTCCACAGTCTCCAGTGCAGCAGGAGCCACCCACGGTCACGTCAAGGTCACATGGAGCCTGCCATGGACACGTTATGTGCAGCCTGCCATGGTCACATCAAGGTCACGTGCAACCTGCCATGGTCACGTCATGGGTAGCCTGCCACGGTCAGGTCAAGGTCACATGCAGCCTGCCACGGTCACGTCATGCTGCTATCGAGTCCAGACTGTGTGAGTAAACTGTCCTCCTCCGAGGACGAATGAGAAGAGGCAGCGGCTGATGTCACGTGTTTCGGAGGAGAGTAAACTCAATTCACAGCGAGGTCGCAGCGATGAGCTCGGTTTACAAAAGCAATCAGCCATTTTGGGAGAAAAGGGAGGGAAAAAATTGGGAGAAAAGTGAGGGAAGAAAAGGGAGGGGAAAAAATCGAATTTAATTCACTTATGTAGTGGAGACTGGTCAGCTTTGCATTACATTTCTATAAGAGTTAGTCTTCATGGTTGTTAGCTTGACATTGTTTGTGGTAGTGGCCTCATAAGTCGGTTTGGAAAGAAACACCTTCCAAATAAATGTTTGTAAATGTGCATGAGCAGAGTATGTCACCCCTGCATTCTAACTAATGCCCTGTAGGGGGCGTTGATGTGCGTGTCGAGGGGAGGAGTGTGTTCACGAGCCTGCTGAATGACAGACAGAGGTTCTCCACATTGACCGAATGAAGCCTTCCATTCCAGCAGAGATTATTTTCTTTAACAATAAAGACATTTAATATTGAATATAATATGCTTGCATTGCTCTCCATGAGGGGAAGAGAGTCTTCCGTCCTGCTCTTTGTATCCTCTCGCTGCGCCGTGGTAGAACTGCAAGGCAGCGCCTTCTGAGTGTTTGTTTGGCAGTGAGGTCTCTCCCCAGGGCCAGGATAAGAGCCCAGTCAGTCCCCTCGAGTGAGGAGCCGGATCATTCTGTGCGGAGAGCTAATCCCTTCCCTTACTGGGAAATGCGCTTTGAGGTTGCAAAGGTCATGGGCTCTGTCCCGAGACTTGGAACCAGGGAACGGTCCAGTCGCGCGTCCTGATCCATTATTAAATCTCATCACTGAGGCTCAGCGGACACGCTTGCGTTGTCCGACAGAATGAAATGTGCTGAAAACCGCATTCAAGCCGAAGTACCGGGACATGCTGAATCCATGCAACGCATAGCCTATATTTAGGCCTTCTCGGGTTTGCACGTAAGTAATTCCTCATTCTTCTTCTTATTTTTTTCCAGCCTTAATGAAGTACTTTAGCACCTCGCCACTGAATTACTTTCCTGCTTTATTTTTGTGTGTGTGCACGCGGCCGGGAAATAAATAACGGTCTTTAAACCCAACGGATCATTTCCCTCAGGTGAAATCGCCTCTCCCATCAGCAGGCCCGGCCGGCTCTCGGCCAATCAGCTCTCAGCACGCGGAGGCGTGATTACAGCACTGTTATTAGAGGATGGGGGGAAAGTCGATGGATTTCATTTTCCTTTCACGCTGCCACATCTCGGCATTGCGCTCCTGATCGATGGCCCGGGAGCGAAAGGGAACGTGTGATTCTGAACTCTCGCCAGCTTGCAGTGGGACAAACACACCTCCACCTGTGAAGGCTTCTGCCTTTGTGCCGCCACACTCACGCCACAAACACCGGTGTTTCTCCCTGTTGTGCCACACGCTGTGTTTATTGACGTTTAACGCATTGGAACCTTCATAAATCCCCTCAAGTTTCACCGTAAACATTTGGCCACAATCATTCTGGACTGTTTGCTGAACATACCTCGCAGGTCTCACATGCGTTCAGCCTCGCGATGAAAAAGCAAGCCCAGAGATCACAGCATCGATCACCTGTAAGAGTCTGTGCACTTCTGGAGAAGGTGCTCATTCTTGGTCCAGTGACCCTCCCCCGTCAGTTCAAAATGTAACCCTAATCATGCCGGTGCTGACTATGGCTGGCAGTCTACGGTTATTACGGTTAATGCAACACTACCCAGAGAGGGAGGGTTTGCGTTGGCGGGGTACTGTCTGTATCAGCTCAAAGAGCAGCTCCTCTGTTCGGTTGTGCACCCGAAGCTTGCCTGCACCAGCTGCGGAAGCAGAGCCCCGCTCCAACGCAGTGACTGCGCAAAATAAATTGCCATGACATTCATATGGCGTGAGGCGTTATGCGTGCTGGCAGGGCTGTTATTCGTTAGTCCTGCATTCTCTGGGATGGTAAAACGCACGCTACCCTTTTGGGGGACACCGATATATATACCCGCAGAGTGGCCAAACGGAGCCTGGATACAGCGCGCAACGCTCGGCCTGCCGATCACGCATGTTCTGTGTCAGAGCAAACATCAGTGCAGAAGAAGAAGATCACTCATTAAACAGAGCCAATAATCAATTCATGATTACCAAAGGAGAAGAAAACAATCACATGATCAAACACATGATCGACGCATTCTTACTCAAACTTTGTAATGTCCAGTGATTCAATACTGCATACATTCACGTACGAAAAGGAGACCCACAAATAACTGCAGGCAAAGGTCTCTGGGCCCATAATGCTGGCACAGCTCATGAATAAAGATGACGAACCTGTGTCTGCTTAGTGTCACGTCCTTCCATCTGTCTGACGATATGAAACAGGAAATTAAACATAAAAACAACAACCAACCGACCAACCAAACAACCCCTGCAGACCTTCACCTCTCTTAGCTGCAAGGCCGCGTGGTCCCTAGGCCTGTATTCGTTATCGTTAATAGCTGAGAGGCGCTAAAACCCTTCAGAGAGGCACCCCATTGGCCCGGCACAGCCGTATGGACGCAGTTACTAATCACCAGCTTGCAGAAACCTACTTAGGAACAAATATCAACAAGTCGCCTCCCTGCCCTTTCTTTTTCTCATTAGGCAGATAGATGGCAGATAGCTACAATGGAAAGAGGAGAAGGAGGGGGTGGAGGGGTTGTGGCAGAGGGGTGGGGGCAGAAACAGATTAGTCTCTCCTCACAAACAACCACATATCCTTGACTTTTAATTAAAAATGCCATTGTAATTAGACACGGTAGTTTAAAGCACTGTAAAAATAAAAAGAGTTCAGCCGGCGCTATAAAGCTGATCGAGGAACTGCTCCAGGAGTGCCAAGCTTTCTCTCTCTCTCTCCTCGATGCAGATAAATTCTCATTTACTCATTTTATTTATTTTTTATTTTCTATTTTCTAAATGGAAACTCAAATCCGCTTATGGGTTTCACGGGAAGGCATGGGGTTGGAAGAAGAAGAAAAAAGAGAAATACAAAGATAAAAAAAGAGTGAAGTGAAAGTCACTGCTCCAGTTTAAAAAGGACAGTTACAGAGTGAGGTCAGAACAAACAGAGATACTCACCATAAACTGCAAATGAGATCAATTAATCAAACGTTAATCTGCATTCCATCGTTAATTATTCTTTTTTTTTCCAGAATAAGCAGTCGACGTCGTAAACAGCCTTCCTGAATACATCCATCTGAAACGTTTCAATGATTTCTGCTGTTTGCAATGGTTGTTTATTAATGCTGTAATAATCCAGATATAATTAATTTATAACTATGTTATAATTATTTAAAATTGTTCACAAAAACAAGGGTTTTAATTACACATCTTTCTAATATATTACATTGTATTGTAACTATGACAAAATATTATGTTATAGATCCTGCTGCCACAAACAATAATGCCCATTCAAATGCTAATTATATAAGCCATATAAGTTTATTATCTATAACATTGTAATAACAAAAAATAAATGGCTGCTGTTACTTTTTTGGAGTTATAAATATTTAAGCTAAGAAGTGTCATTGTGTGGAAGTTTCTTTTTCGCTGTTAAAAGTCAGGGTAGAATAACCAGTGGGAGAGACAGAGGGAGAGGGAGAGAGAGAGAGAGAGGAGAGAGAGAGAGAGAGAGAGAGCAAGAGAGAGAGGAGGGTAACAGAGCTCCGGTGATTTATAATTCCCCCCGGTAATTGGTTTTCTGGAGTGGCGACCATGTGGAGATAAAAAACAATGGGCAAACCTCTTAACAGATGCTGTAATTACCTGAGCAGCTCACAAATGCTCCAACACCCCGTGTCTCTCTCTCTCTCTCCGTCTTCCTCAAACCTTCAACTCTCTTCTACTCCCCAGAGGGAAGGAGAGGAGAGACGTGTCTGGGAAAGGAATGCATCGCTTTCCCACCCCTTGGGGGAGGTCATTTCCTGAAGGTGTGGGATCAAGACCCCCCCACCACCCCTGCTGCTTTGACATCTGTACCCATCATGCATCTGAACACAACAATCAGCACGGCTGTGTCCACGTTTGCTGTTTGGATGCATTTGACGCCGTCGCTCTGGATTCCCGTGTGCTCTGAACAGCTGTTGAGGTCTGAGACCACAGAATCCAAGGTCAGGAGCCCTTGGGGTGTCTGGAGGAGCCGGTTTTACGCTCAAACGGAGGCCGTTGCATGGCCAGCAGGCTGACTGCTGCTCTGCTCAAAGGAGAACATCAAACACAACAGGGTTTTCACGTGCACAATGTGACCGTGTAAAAGCAAATACGATGAATCAAAATAATGGGAAAATATCGGACTAGGTTATGCAGTCTGTGCTAATGCAAAGAAGTGACATCTGATGTTGATGTTCATTTTGCCAGTCTGGCGACTGGATCGTACAGTGGGGTCAGACGCATCGGCAGCCTTTGATTGTAACCATCCGTGTGCACCCAGGGGTGACATTAGATCCGGATTAAACAGCATCCACACTAACATCTGATCTGGATCAAATGATGCTGATGATTCTCTGTGGCTGGATGGTTCTCTGTGGCTCAGTTGGTAGAGCACGCCGTTGGCAATGCTTAGGTTGTGGGTTCAATCCCCACTGGGGCCACATATACTGAAAATGTATGCATTCACTACTGTAAGTCGCTTTGGATAAAAGCGTCTGCTAAATGGCAAATGTGTCATTGCCCCTAGAGAGAAAGAGAGAGAACATGAGAATGTTCAGAAAACAGAGATGTAGAGGGAGAGAGAGGGAGATGGAGAAAGGGAAAGGGAGGAATAGAGAGAGAGAGAGAACCTTCAGACAATTTCCATGACAAACATGAGGCATTTTAATCCACGGCAGCAACAAAACATTTTATGTTTTTCTTCATTGGGTTTGGCAGGTATGCCATCCGCCAAGTCATGGGTTCCATCTCGAAGGAGGCGGTTTGTCACTGCCGGTCCCAGAGTTGCAGCAGTGAGCTCACAGTATGAGGGAAGGGATAGTTGAAATAGATATAGGGTTATATTTGAAGAAAATGTGAAAAAATCTCAACTAAATATATATTTTTAAATATATTGATGAAAGATTAGTTGTAACATGGCATCATTTTGATATCAATAATTTAGGAAGCAGGCCAAATTTAGGAATGTTATTTTACAGATGTGCAGAAAGTATATGCAGTCAGTAACTTGGCTTGGCTTTTTCAAAACATTTTTGTTGAGATAAAATTATACCGTCAACAACCTGACCACATTCTAGCACGTTCTGTTGTCTTTTTAATGGGCTTTTTTGTCCATAGTCAGCGTTTTGGCCCGGTGGAAAAGAACGTTTAGAGAAACTTTGGCTGTTAAGAGGAGCGCCGAGTATCGCTGCAGGTCAGGGCGCCCCCCGGGGGCAGGTGGGGGTAGGGGATTCAGGGTGGGGGTTGCACAGCTACGCCCTTCAGAAACCCACTCTCTCACCACAGTAGCGTGTGCATGCCTGCAATCCGACACATATAACAGACCAGCGCTAATCCAACCATTGGCTGTAATCACAGGCAGATTTTCCTCCTGATTTACAGCCCAAACTGATGAGGACAAGCTACGCCTGACTCCTGTCAATACAGCCATGTCTCACTGAAGTGGGCTTGGCGTTAGTGCTACTCGCCTG
>JAINUG010000004.1:170000-285946 GCA_029706075.1 Aldrovandia affinis
AAGTTCACACATGTCACCCCTCTACTCTCCTCTCTGCACTGGCTCCCCATCGCAGCACGCATCAGATTCAAATCACTGGTGCTGGCTTATCAAGCGGCTAGAGGAACTGCTCCCCCATACCTCCAGTCACTCATCACACCCTACACCCCAGCCAGACCCCTCCGCTCCGCCTCCTCTGGCATCCCTCCGAGCACTTGGCAGCCACTGCTCACGGTCTTACCTCTTCTCTGTATATGTATACTTGTTTACTCCCCCCCCAAAATATATATATAGTATATACGATATATACTAACCCTTTCCTTCCCAGTGTTACAGGTATGGGCATGCAGCCGCCAACAATGATGTCTATCGCTGTATTACTGCACTGATCTCTTGCGCAAACAATAAGAGCATCTGCTAAATGCTTAAAATGCAATGTAAAATGTTTCTGCATGGTGATGGATAACAAATGGATTTTACATGTGTGTTATCTCATTTTTATACCCCAGTGAAACAGGAAGCCATGGGAGGCTTAAGTCCTGAGGTGAATTTAAGTACCATGTTAATTCAGATTTGTAATTATTATAGTGACAATTATTATGGGTATGAATAATCATATCAACATATCTTTTGGGGAAAAATATATAAAAATATGACTTGTTAAACTACTTTTTTTTTTTTTTTTGCATACAATGTAGCCCATTACTTGTATTTGTTATGGTGGGTTAAGGGATTGGTGTCAATCGCAGAACCCCAGGGGTATCGATAAGTTAAACTGTAATTATACAGTTTAACCACAAACTCTGAATAAACAGAGACTAGGAACAAACAATAACAAAAGGGGGAAAACCGAAAATATCACCCAACGGGTGACTAGGTGCCACAAAGACACAAAAAGGAATAACTAAATCACCAACACCGAGTGTTTGAATAAAACGATAAACGGCTAGAAGAGCCAAATAACCAGCGAAGAAATAAGACCTGCGAACAGTCCACAGACTGTGTATAACGAAACACGACTAGCTCAGGAGGAGCAAGTGAGTGTTCCAAAAGCAGGTAACGAACAGATCCTACATTTGCTAAAGAAGAATTTCTAAGTAAGAGAACGTGCTTAGTAGTATCTTGAAAAAGACGCCACAACCTTTACCGGCTAGATCGTAGTGAAGTTTTACGATTTCGCAAAGAACCGGTAAACAGCTGCGGCTTAAATAGTGAGGAGCGGTGATTGATATGCTCCGCCCCTCCTACCAGAAAGGCGCAACACCGCCCTCTGGTGGTGAGTCAGGGAACAACCATGACAGGACCCCCCCCTTAAGGGACGACTCCTGACGACCCTTCAGACCCACGCCGGTGAAAATCTTGGATCAACGATGGATCCAAGATGTGTCGGGACGGAACCCAACTGCGCTCCTCAGGGCCGTAACCCTCCCAGTCCACTAGGAACTGAGTACCCCTACCTACACGCCGCGACGCCACGATACTACGCACCGTATAAGCGGGGCCACCCCCAATGATACGAGGAGGCGGTGGTGGTACTTCGGGAGGCGCCAAGGTGCTAATGAGTAGTGGTTTGATGCGAGATACGTGGAACGTAGGATGTATCCGCATAGATTGGGAAGCTGTAATAACACGGTGACAGGGTTAATTTTACGTAGGACCTTAAAAGGCCCAATAAAACGGGAGCGAAGTTTCGAGACTCTACTGCAACGGCAGGTCTCGTGTAGACAACCACACTCGTTGACCAACCCTATACGATGGAGCTGCCCGTCGACGACGATTAGCAAACTCCTTTTGGCGATCACCAGCGCGTACTAGAGCCGCCCTAACCCTTCTCCAGGTGACACGACAACGTCGCACAAGGCCGCAGCGGAAGGCACTCCCTCGTCACCCTCCTGCGCCGAAAATAAAGGAGGCTGAAACCCGAACTGAGCCTCGAATGGAGAGAGACCTGACGACGCGTTGCGCAGCGTGTTATGAGCGTACTCTGCCCAAGCAAGGTGCCGACTCCATGATGATGGATTGGCGGAAGCAAGACAGCGGAGAGTATTTTCCATTGTTTGATTGGTGCGTTCCGTCTGTCCATTAGTCTGTGGGTGAAACCCTGATGACAGGCTCACAGACGCCCCTAACAGCGAACAAAACGCCCGCCAGAATCTGGACGCAAACTGAGGACCCCGATCGGACACTACGTCTTGCGGTAAGCCGTGAAGGCGAAAGACATGGTCCATCATGAGATGCGCAGTTTCGAGCGCTGACGGCAGCTTGGGAAGTGCAATGAAGTGGGCAGCCTTGGAAAATCTGTCCACTACCACCAAAATGACGGTATGACCGTTCGAGTTAGGTAGACCGGTAACGAAATCCAAGGCGATATGGCTCCAGGGACGATGTGGAACCGGAAGTGGCCGCAGTAACCCTGAAGGTGCCAGCTGTGAACCCTTATTGCGGGCACAAATGCTACAGGCCGCAACAAATTCCCGTACGTCTTTCTCCATACCCCGCCACCAGAACCGTCTACTCAAAAAATCGTGCGTACGGTGTACGCCTGGGTGACCAGTGAGCCGGGAGGAGTGGCCCCACTGCAGTACCTGGGAGCGAGCTCCTGAAGGAACGAAGAGACATCCCCGTGGACCCCCACCAGGATCCGGCTCAAGGCGTTGAGCCTCATGCACCACCCTTTCTATCTCCCATAAGACTGGAGATAAAATCTGTGCGGTGGGAATAATGGGTGTGGGCGGATGATCCATTTCGGATCCATCGTACAAGCGTGACAGAGCGTCAGGTTTAATATTTTTAGAACCAGGACGGTAAGTCAACAAAAATTAAACCTAGTAAAAATAATGCCCAACGAGCTTGCCGTGAATTACGACGTTGAGCACCCTGGATGTACTCTAAATTTTTATGATCAGTCCAGACAGTGAAGGGATGTTCCGCCCCTTCAAGCCAATGACGCCATTCCTCCAGCGCCATTTTAACCGCTAATAACTCCCTATCTCCTACATTGTAATTCCTCTCGGCAGGGGAAAGGCTCCGAGAAAAGTAGGCGCACGGATGAACCCTTTTGTCCATGACCGACCGCTGGGACAGAATAGCCCCTACCCCTAGCTCAGAGGCATCCACCTCTACAATAAAAGGTAATGAAGGATTGGGAGAAATTAAAATAGGTTCAGAACTGAATCTTCTCTTTAGTTCAGCGAAAGCCGCCTCCGCTTTAGGGGACCATTGGAACCGAGAAGAAACAGTTTTTTTTGTAAGCGCCGTGATGGGCGCGACCACTGAACTAAAATTGCGGATAAACCGTCTGTAAAAATTTGCAAACCCCAAAAAACGCTGCACCTGTTTTACAGAGACCGGAGCAGGCCAATCCTTGACCGCAGTCACTTTATTGGGGTCCATTTGGATCCTGCCCTCTGCGACAATAAATCCTAGAAAGGAAACTGAAGGTACGTGAAACACACATTTCTCTGCTTTCACAAATAATTGGGCTTCTAACAAGCATTTTAATACTTGTCGAACGTGTTTCACGTGCTCAGAGAGAGAATTGGAAAAAATTAAAATGTCGTCAAGATAAACGAACACCGATTTCTCCAACATCTCTCTGAGTGCGTCATTGCGAATGCCTGGAAGACAGCGGCGCGCGCACGTGAGGCGAATGGCATAACCAGGTATTCGTAATGACCATTGTGTGTATTAAACGCTGTTTTCCACTCGTCACCCTGACGGATGCGAACCAGATTATAAGCGTTGCGAAGGTCCAACTTGGAAAAAATGGGCGCTCCTTGGAGCGTTCAAAAGCGGAGTTCATAAGTGGAAGGGGATAACGATTCTTTATAGTAATATTATTTAATCCTCTGTAATCGATACAGTCGTAATCCCCCATCCTTTTTCCAACAAAAAAGAACCCTGCCCCAGCCGGAGACGTGGATGGCCTGATAAAACCATTAGTAAGAGATTCGAAATGTATCTCTTCATGGCCGCACTCTCAGGTATAGATAGTGAATATAGGGATCACGTGGGGGAACTGTGCCTGGGTGAAGTTCAATAGCGCAATCATAAGGCGGTGTGGAGGCAGTTTAGTTGCCCTTTGCTTACTAAACACCTCGCTAAGATCGGAATAAGTTTTAGGAATGCCGGAAGGTAGCAAGTAACACTCCGTACTCATGAGTTCCATTCCCTCCTTATCCCTTGGAAACTCGTGCTCAATGGGGGCAGTTCGGAATTTTTTATGTGAATCGGAACTGGAGTAGCTAACCGATCTTTTCGGAACTCGTGACACTTTGGGCTCATCGTCCGTAAGCGGCATGTCTGCCTCTAAAGAATCAAAGGGTAAGGATTCCAGGTCACTAATCTCCTCGGCCGTGGACTCCTCCAGTGGGACTTCCCAAGCACACTGAGGATCCCATTCGAGTTCGTTCTCCGTCTCATTGGAGTGTACGGATGAGGAGCATGATTAGGCGAACAGTAAATAGATTCGTCGGTCTCGAATCGGTCTCGTGACTTTTAGCCTCACCGAACCCGGAAGACGACGGAATAAAAGGTAAACATTCAAGAGAACATTGATCCCCCCATTGAATAATAGGGTTTTTATGACTACCCCAGTTCACCTGTGGTTGATGTTTTATTAACCAGGAGTGTCCAAGAACTAATGGGTAAGTAGGCGATTCAACCAAAAAAAACTTAATTTGTTCTGTGTGCTCGCCGTAAGCGATCCGCATGTTTACAGTCTCCGTGGATTCTTTAATGCGACCGGAACCCAGCGGACGGCCATCAAGAGCGGTAACACCACAAGATTGTGAAAGAACCCGAACAGGTAAATGAATTCTTTTAGCCCACCCGGAGTCCACAAAACAATCAACAGCTCCTGAATCAAGAAATGCATTTATTTTAATGTTTTGTCTCCCCCAGGATAGTTCAACAGAAATGAAGGTACGGAAGAAAGAGGACTGATGTCTCACTACCGGCTTCGGCCCGATAGTGAGGCTATTCGTTTCCCTTCAGTTTGGGACAATTTTGAATAATGTGACCCCTCTGTCGACAGTACCGGCAACCGTTCCAGTCCCCTCTGGCCGGGCCGAAAACTAGCACTGTCAACTTCCATGGGTTCGTCGGTTTTGCCCAGACGTCTAGGAAACTGAGGTAAGAACCCTCTCGTAGTAACCCGGAACTCCCTGTTACCCCTCTCTCGCTGGCGTTCCCTAATACGATTATCGATCCGTATAGCAGTGGAAATAAGTTCATCAAGTGAATCGGGAATGCCAATCGTAGCTAGAGCGTCTCGCACCGGATCAGATAGCGCGTTAGTAAAACACGTTATGAGAGGATTCTCAGGCCAACCTGTAACTCCCCGAGAGTACGGAACGAGATAGAGAATTCCGCCACGCTCTGGTTACCCTGGCGCATGCGCGTCAATTTAGTCGCAGACTCGCTGTCATGAAGTTCGTGGTCAAAAACCAACTCCATTTTACCCATTAACCCCAGCGAATCTGTCAATACCGGTGCTTGAGACCGAATAAGAGGTACTGCCCACTCGAGAGCTGCCCCGATAACAATGATAGCACGAGTGCCACTCGCGACTCTTCTGAGCTATATCTAGATGGTTGAGTTTGAAATACAATTTGGCACTGTGCTAAAAAACCCGACATTTACCGGACTCGCCACTAAAGCGAGGAGGAAGCTGAACTTTTGCCTCTCGTAATCCCTCTCCCACAGGTGTACCCCAACGAGGAGTGACACCCGGATTAGGACCGGCGAATCCTACCGCAGGCTGGGGACGAACCTCGATAAGTGTCTGGATCAAGCCCTCCAGTCTTTGGACCGACAAGGCCATGCTAGCCTGGTTGTCTTGCATGACACGTTGTTGTTTTAATAAAATGTCAATGGTAGATCTCTGTCTCTCCATTTCTTCGATACCACGAGAATCCGCTGACGCCGTATTCATGGCGAAATCGTACTGTTATGGTGGGTTAAGGGATTGGTGTCAATCGCAGAACCCCAGGGGTATCGATAAGTTAAACTGTAATTATACAGTTTAACCACAAACTCTGAATAAACAGAGACTAGGAACAAACAATAACAAAAGGGGGAAAACCGAAAATATCACCCAACGGGTGACTAGGTGCCACAAAGACACAAAAAGGAATAACTAAATCACCAACACCGAGTGTTTGAATAAAACGATAAACGGCTAGAAGAGCCAAATAACCAGCGAAGAAATAAGACCTGCGAACAGTCCACAGACTGTGTATAACGAAACACGACTAGCTCAGGAGGAGCAAGTGAGTGTTCCAAAAGCAGGTAACGAACAGATCCTACATTTGCTAAAGAAGAATTTCTAAGTAAGAGAACGTGCTTAGTAGTATCTTGAAAAAGACGCCACAACCTTTACCGGCTAGATCGTAGTGAAGTTTTACGATTTCGCAAAGAACCGGTAAACAGCTGCGGCTTAAATAGTGAGGAGCGGTGATTGATATGCTCCGCCCCTCCTACCAGAAAGGCGCAACACCGCCCTCTGGTGGTGAGTCAGGGGAACAACCATGACAGTATTGTCTATTTCATAGAACATAGAACCTAACTGCTATTAGTACGTAGAACATAACTGTTATTAGAACATAGAACCTAACTGCTATTAGAACATAGAACATAACTGCTATTTACATTCACTATTACATTTTGGCAACTTCAACCTGCTCATCGAGTGTAAAAAGTTCCACTCCAGCATTCTCCATGACACATTTCTGTCTCGCAGTCATACTGTGCAGAAGGAATGAAAATGGAGGAAGAAACATCATTTGTCTCTGCATGTTTCCAAGACCAGGTTGCCCACATTCACCAACATGAAAAAGAAAAAGAAGAAAATGTTTAACCTAATCTTTCTCTCATTCTCATCCCTCTTTCTCTCCTCTCTCCATCATTTCTTGTATCTTTCAGCTCTCTCTCAGATCTGACTTTAAAAAAATATATTTTTATCCATATTTTTTTCTCCACAAATTTGGAGAGAGTGAAACACGTAGTCTACTTTGAGAGTCTGGGCGTGGCGACGGAAGGCAGACAGATTTGCCAGTAGGTAGCCAGTCACTAGCTAGTCTCATTTACAGTACACAAACATGCAATGTCTACAACCTGACTCTAGCTCACCAATTCCCTATGGCCACGCAGATAGCTAGCAGGCTACTACAGGAGCTAATGTTAAAACTCTCCATACTGATATTGTCAAACTTGAAGGTAACAAGCTAACGTTATGTTTAATTGATGCATAGTGCATAGTCCCTTGTGTAGTAAAAATATATTTTTAGCCATGACACACCATTAATATAACATGGCTACAGTGCTTATGGACCAATCACCAAGCAGGCCCAGAACTATTTGTTGAATATACTGTATATGTAGCATTTTTTTTTGCACTACGTTCTGTTGATCTCCGCTGTTTTAAGCATCCTCCATGAGGCTATCATATTCCATACTCTCCTGCATAACAGATGTGCCTGGGGCCGGTTAAATCAATATCCGTGTACAGCCTATGTGTAGTATGTTTATTCTTATTCTAATTTAACCACACATATACACATACAGTTGTACATACACATACATGTATTGTAATATTTTAATGGATTTATATTACGTATTGGAAGTGTGTTTCCTTATGACCTTCTTTTTACCTTACCTATGAGTTTCTTTTCTACAGTATATGCGCTTCAGGTTTCTTTTCCCATGAGGGCCACCACTGTAAGATGTAATACATACATTGATCTTGTTGGAAGCACACTGCTGACACTTGGGGGGGGGGATGCAGCTGGTGAGGCCTTTGACCTGCTTGGCTATTTTCATCAAAATACTCCAAAGTCCTCTGTTGTGCAATGTGTGCTGTTCTCCAACAGCCACATAATGACCCCTTACTTAATTTATGCTGTGACCTTTACATTTTTGTCACTTTTGTGACCATATACCCTTATAAGGATTGTTGTGTCTTCGACCAATGCACTCCAATGTTCTAACAGAGAATTACACCATATTTAATCAATTCCTCCACACCTTTGACATCGATATTGATCATGTCGAGATCGACGGAACTTGAAACATTATTGTTTGATGTTGGGAACTGAATTCTACACATTTGCAGGGCAAATTTTTGAGCGTGCAAATCGATCAGACGACAGCAATCTAGTGCGTGCTAGCGGAACAACTCTGCAAAAAATATTTGCTTCTGTTCCCCAAGTCAGCCCTTTCTCCCTCTCTCTCTGTCTGTCTCCACCCTCTGTCCCCCCTCCCTCTCTCTCTGTCTCTGCCCTCTCTATCCCTCTCCCTCTCCCTCTCCCTCTCCTCTCTCTCTCTCTCTGCCTTATCTCCCCGCCTCCCTGTTTCTGTCTATGCCCTCTCTATCCCTCTCCCTCCTCTCTCTCTCCCCCTCTCTCTCTTTCTCTGCCCTCTCTCTCCCCCTCCCTCTGTTCCTGTCTATGCCCTCTCTATCCCTCTCCCTCCTCTCTCGCTCTCCCTCTCCCCTCTCTCTCTCTTTCTCTGCCCTCTCTCCCCCTCCCCCTCTCTCTGTCTCTGCCCTCTCCATTGCTCTCCGGCCCTCTCCCTCTCTCCCCTTCTCCACCTCTTTCCCTCTCTCCCTCTCAGTGGTCATGACTATTTGATGGCTGAGGAGCGTCTCCGTAACATCCCGAGCCGCTCTGTGCCCTGTCCTACTTACAGAGCGCTGGGTCTCACTGACTCTCCGCCTGCCAGGAGTCAGTGGCTTTCTGAAGAGCCTCCTCCATTATTTAAGCTGTACTTGGAAATGCATTTGCGTCTCGGCTTGAAAGGTTGTGGTACAGATTAAACAACATTCCAATGGGAAAGGAGAGGAGAGGAAGAGAGAGGGAACACAAGAAAAGGAAGCGAAACCGAGGTGATACCCACACCAGGAGAGATCGACAGCGCTCATCAATAACCTCCACGGATCAAATTGCATTTCATCACAAAAAATAAATAAACTGGTTCGGGATTCTCGATATTCATTCAGAATAATGAATATTGCTATTACTAGTATTATTAGAAACAGTTTAGAAACAGTAACTAAATTGCCAGTGTTGTTGATTGCACTGCATTTAGTGAAATGGCAGCGGACATCCTAATGGATGCTCCTCCAAGAGAGCGCTCTACTCCTTCCACTACACTGCTCTTTTGACTGCCGCACTTCACCACACCACCTCAACTGCGGTTTTAACTGGGGCCATTTCACCGAGACCATTTTTTACACCAAACAAAATGGAGGAGTCCGAGGGAAGAGACATAAAACACACAAACAATGCAGATGTACATTACTCCCGACATAGGAGCCGTCATGTGGCTTTAAGCTCAGTTTCTACTGTTTGTGGGTGCCTCCTAGAGAAAAGAGCACCCCCAGGAGGTGCTAATGGGGTTTGACAAGGACAATAGTGAAGTAGACAATATGTTTTTTTATTTTACTTTCTATTTTTTATTTCCTTCATTAAATTCTGACGGAGCTAGAACAAAGAAACTCAACGTTTCGGCCGAGGCCTTTGTCACCTTCACTATTGACCTTGGAGTTGCACCAGGTTTATATTTATTTTCATTTGTATTATTTAGAAGTCATTCATTTAGTTGGACCTCCACTCCACCTCCACACCCAGAGAATCAGTTCACATGTACTCACCAAATTTATACAAAGATAAAAAACCTCCTCACATCAATCGGATCAAAAAGACAAATAGTGGCGGCTATATGTGCACAAGCAAGCTCCGCATCGTGTCTCATCTCGCCGTACGTCTTCTCCAGACCGCAACATTTTACACTGCCCTTTTCGCTTGTTGACAAGGGCAGATGAGATACCGACTGAGAACAGACTACTCACCTCTGCTTTCTGCTTTCTGCTCCCTCTCTCTCTCTCTCTCTCACTTTATATTCTCTTCCGTTGTTTTGCTTCTTCTTTTCTGTCCTTCACGGTGCCGTTCTGTCCCTCTGGGCTGATATTAGCAGTGGAAAGAGAGGTTTAGGAAACGAAGAGCAGAAAGCCTCACAGCAGATGTTCCGGCATGTTCCATCTACGGCTTAGCCACACACTTTACGAGCCGGCCCGTGTAGAGCGGACGAGGTCACCTGGCCCTTACCTGAGGCAGAGAAGAGATAAGAAAAAAGCAGCAGCATTTATTTACAGACACGGAAAATCAACAACTCTGTGTTGCAAAACACAGTCTCTGTTCACTCTAACCAGATTAATTGACCTTAATAATAATAACAAAATTTTATTCATACAGCGCTCTTCACAAAACTCGAAGCCACTTGAATTCCTTATCTTTGGCACAACAGCTTTTAATAGCTGTGCTGTTTTTTCATTGGTTTATTCATTTCTCTTCTTAATTTCAGCAACCGTCAATGCGCATCGAATAACCACTTAAACAGCAGCATGAAATTGATGCAAACAGTGGCCTTCTTAGAGGAGCTGATCTATAGCAGAGTCCGTTTGTCCAAGCCCTGCCGATGGGGCCTGCAAAACCAACACACAATGTATGCTGATAAAACATGTCTCCCTTTGCTTTTGCACCAGTCAACAACCAAATCAATGTGCATTATTCATGAGACAAGCAGATTGACTTTGATCTCCATTAAAAGGCCGATAGCATGGACAGCTAGGCAGAGATTAATATTAGATCCCCACAGAGTGTTTTGGATGTTTGGGTCAAAACATTTGATGCACAAAGTTCCAGAGTTCCCGACTTCACCCCTCTCTGTGCCCATCAGCCAGGTCCGATAATGCAGATTTCACAGGAAGTCTCCCATCTGTGGATCCCCCACTGAAAACTAATCAATGCACAAACATCTGTTATTGGCTGGAAGACATTGCACGGCGTTTAGATTGAGAAAACGTGCCATCGCAAACACTTAAAGCGTGCTGGTGTCTGTCTCCTGCCTTCGCTGGGTGCCCCTCGGGGCAGGATTCTGCCCCCTCCCTCCCTCCCTCCCTCCCTCCCTCCCTTCAAACATTTCCATTCTGAATGATATGCAGACGTGTGACTCAGCCTACAATCTGTTAGCAACCAACAAAGCAGAGAAGAAAAAAGGAAAAGCTCCAAAGTGTGATTTAAGAATTAGGAGGAATATATGAAATGTCCCGTTCCCCGATGTGGTTTCCATGGAAATATGTACTGTACGAGCCTAAATCCAGAACAAAGTTTGCTGCTGGCGAAACAGCTCACTTAATCTGTCATGTGTTTTACAGGAAAGTCAGCAGCCTAACGACACTGACAGTATGAGGGGAGAACACAAATAAATACATTTAAGGGACTATAAAATCCTAAAGCCTCACCTTTAGTCTACCGGCCAGACACAGTAAATATCTATGAATCATAAGGGAAAATGGCAAGAGAAGTTGCACAGTATGTTGCAGTAATACATCTGTAGATGTATAAATAATTAAACAAACGTGGTATGAATGGCATTGAATTTCTGCTTTTGGGAGGGGGGGTTGGGGGGCTACAGTCCAGCAGACAGACAGCAAGGTAGAGACCAACAAGCCTCGAGACAGAGACCAACCCCATCAGGGAGGAAGTTGTGTGCCAAGGGTTTCAAACACAGGTGAGATCCCAGAGGTGGGGGGAGGGGGCATGAATGTGTCATACCCCAATACACCACTGACTGACCTGCCCTTTCACCCTAATGGCGGTGTGGCCACTTCACCTGGGAAACCAATTCTTACGACTGCGTCACTTTGGAAACCCCCCATGTGCCCATGCGCACAGCGTGAGAACGGACGAGTTCCCACTTCGTCAATCCTTCGCTCAGGCCTCGAGATCCCGGACTCACATTGCCGGAACGTCCGCGCGGTCGAGTCTGTGTTTTTCCGACAGCAGAATGGATTGGTTGGGCTTGGTTTTATTTCTGCCATCATGATAAATGAATCGCAATAAAATTACGCTGTTCGTGCGCTTAGTATAGTGCATCTCGGCAACAGCAGATCAATACCCCAGTGATTTGTAACGTAGATATGGAGGCAATATGAAAAACATGACTCCTCACAATTCACAGATATACGGCCACATGCTGCAAGTGTGTTCTCGACAGGAGACACGGCAAACATAACTAACACCGAGGGCACTTGTCACCGATTTCATCAAATATTCGCTATGAATACCTTACAATACAACATCTAGATTATACTCTAGTTCCGCAGTCATGAAAGCATGATTTATTCCTCAATTTTCTAATGTGTAAAACTGCAGCTTTAGAATTATCAGTGGGTAACTGGATATTGATTAAATATCCACTACCATTATATTTGATAGTTTAGAGTTAGCTGTAAGTTATAGAATATTTGCTTTAAAAGGGTTACCCTAAGCCCCCAAGGCTGGAAATAATGCTTATCTTAATTACTAAAAAGATTGCCTGTTTAAATTACTTAGCGTTCTAAATGCAGCAAGCATGAATTTGCAAGCCTCTTCTCACATATCATCTATATAAAATATACGGCGGAAAGGAAAGGGAAAGGAAAGTCTGCCAGTTGCCATGACTCTGGGATGAGGCAGGCTGTGACTTTACTTGTATCATGAGGGGTCTTTAAACCTTCAAGCAAGAATACTGTTTAGAACTGATTGGTTTTTTCACATCTCAGTTTGTTGAGGGAGCAAACAAGCCTTTTGGGGACCAGCAAAGACCCGGTGATTTATGCCCCCTGACAGCATTTGGGAGGATATCAGGTACAGGACAACGACAACAAGGAAGAGCCATAACGTTGATTTATTTCACTCGTGGCTTTAGCAAGAAAAACCAAAGAATAAACAAATTCCTCCCATGGCCCGATTCTCTCCTGGAATATCAACGGTACCACTATCCCTCCAAACCGTAAGGGTGATGCCCACACAACTCACTCATAAACGTTTCTGAATGAATCATTTTTATCAGCGCGTGTCCACTCTCTCTCGCCTGGCTCAAATGTATGTGGGGTTATACGTTTTCAATATTCGCAGCGTTGTGAATGTTTTTCATACGTACTGCATTTTTTTTCACATGGGTTCTTACTTTTTTTAAGTTGAAGGCAAGGTTTACAAGACAACCTAAAAAAGGTGGAAATATGGACAGTGACATCAATTAAGATAAATGGACAAACATCTTGGGAAAGTCTGTTCCAAGTCATGCAGAGAAACTAAAACAGGAGATTCAATTCTACAAAATAAATCTAACCTAGTAAACTCTGTTCGCCATATTTAAATGGAAAATATTACAAATCACTGTAGATGCTGGAGACTGTGAGCTTTGTGACATGGGACATTGCATTATCTCTTCATAGAATAGATTTCTAGAAGTCAAATGCAAAATAATCTCTTTCATATTCTTTAAAACACATTAAAATTCAAGTTGAGTAAGGTCACATTTTGCCACAATGGTCACATATCAGAAGAAGAAAGCCTATCCTCCCACATTTGCAGAATGCTCAGAAAGTACAATGACACTGGCCAAAATAAAGTAAACCTTTACAAATAGCCAGTATAATGCAATACAATTGTCAAAACATATCATGTCATATGACAATGTGGAAGGTTTTGAAAAAAGGGTGTTTTCACTTACAGATGAAAAAAAATATGCAGCTGTAAGCTAACATACTGAAACATAACCAGCCTAAGAACCAAATTAAATATCACATTACAATACCAGATGGCTATGTTTTATTGTCATTGCTCTTGTTATTGACATCGTCAGTATCATTGTTGTCATTGTCAATATTGTCACTTTCATCAGTGTCTTGTGGGATACATATGTTATGTTGCTGAAAGCAAAGGAAAACCGTACAACAGCTTGTATGATGATCAAACAGAAGTTAGTTCAAGAGACAACGCTCAAGTTCGCAAGAGTTTGGAAATAACACTCTGTAGCGACACCGCTGTGCTCAGAACAGTTCAGTCCCCGTGGACTCTGTCTGCGTCACACTTTATCTGATTCTCTCTTCCCCACACCAATTAGCCTGCCAGATAATGATCTTAGCATCAGACAGGCTGCATCACTTCGCTCATACGGAGGTGTGGTCCCGGGACAGGCTCTGACAAATCCCAGAAGGCTGTTCTGCATTCTCCCGCAGCTCCTGATTGCATTCAGGAAGTCAAGGAGGGGTGCCCTCGCCCGGCCTTATGGGTGTTAATGTACAGCCTATCAGAGCGAAGCCTGTTGGTCAGTGGGAAGGCAGTGATTTAAGTCTGGATTAATGGAGAGAGGAGATGAGCACTTTTTGGAACAGCAGTCCCCATTTGATCACACATCACACAGATCGGGTGCTTTACCTGGATGCACCATTATAATAAACAAAGTCCTGCATTTCCCTTTGTCCTTACAGCTCGATCAGAACACACCTGAGAGACCTTTCTGTGCACTTCGCAACACAGTCGAGCAGCAGGTAGAGTACCCCCTCTCACCTGAGCCTCAGATGCATTGGGTTTAACATTCAGGAGAATGAAGGCGTCCCCAGCAGGGAGGCAGTGCCAGAGAAGTGGGCCGGCCCCACACCCACACACACACCCACCCACCCACCCGCCCACCCACACACACACACACACACACACACACACACACACACACACACACACACACACACACGGACACACGGACACAGGGACACACGGACACAGGGACACACACAACACACACACAACAACACACACACACACACACACACACACACACACACATACGCAACAACATCATCTCTGAGCTTCAACACCCTGAGCTTCAACACCATTCACAGGAGCTTATTGTACACAACTTTTACATCGTTTTATAAAGGTCCACTCTCTGTTACACAGCTAGAATGGAGCATTAATGAATCCATGTAAATTTAATTTAATCCATTAAATCTTAAAAGTTAAAATTGCATTAACAAGGCCTTTAAAGATTGAGGGCATTAATACTGCTGTTCATAAACAGCGGGATTTTGTTTGGGTTTTTTTTATCTGAGAGATAAAAGCAAAATCTATATTCATTGTAAAAGACTGATCTACACTGACTTAACTGTAGCTCGGGATCGTTAATGCTGGATTTCGCTGGCAGCATTTTAATGTAGGTTAAACACAGTGGTCTGAAATAAGGCGGGTGTTCTGGGGGGGGTTGTGGGCTGAAATGGTGATGGGGGAAGGGGGGAGGCGGTGCTGCGGGAACTGATGCTCCAAGACAAATAGCTCCAATCTGATGGTGACCAAGCGTCCTTCGGTGGCCTGTAGGGGGCGACGCTCTCACGGCTCTGTCGCCTCTTTGGCGGCGCGTAGCCCCGCGCTCATCCCCCTGTCACAGAGAGAGATAGACGGGGCAGAGCGTCTCAACTCCCGCCGCCCCCGTGCTCGGTAATGGAGTCGCCGTGACGAGTACCAAACGAAGTTGGGAGTCCCTGATTAAAAACCTCCGCCCTCGTGGCGGTCTTCTCGCCAGCTGCCCAGTGGCCTCTATCCTCATGCATAGTTATGACAGCGGGCTTCCGGCTCTCTGGTTCCTTATCCGCCCCCATTGCCCGCCCTGACTCTAATTACCAGGAGCAGAAAAGGTGATTACGCAAGTAAATTACCTCTTTAGCATTCGATTATTTTCTCTTTTTTCCAATCCAGCCTTCTGAGCGGTGGTGTCGGCCGGCTCCCTATGCGACAGCATAATGGAACCACTGATGTTTTATTAGGGAGCTACCAGGCCTTTTTAGCTTTCTTTTTTTTTAAACGTCAAAATGCTAAATCAAGAACAATTTCTGCATTTAAAAAAGCTATTTTTTTCCCTTAACCTTTTAATTAATTTATGCATTTATGTATTTATTCATTTATTCATTGACAGATTGACACGTTTATTGTTGCTTTTATTAGAGAGCTACTACCAGTCTCTTTATACCCAAAATGCATAAAGTCATCAACAACTTCTGTCTTCAAAAAGCATTCTCCTTTACTGTTTTTATTTATATTTAAACGTATATTTATTAATTTCGGGTCTCCATGCGCCCTGCTTTCACGATCTGTCGCTCATCCCGCCCCTCGCCTCTCCCCCGCGGGATTAAGTGGCACAGAGAAAGTTTCCGTACGTATATTTACATTTACGGAAAAGGCCCTGGCGATAAAACAAGCTGACACGGCGGCACACTCGCGGTGCGGTGTGCTGTAAAACATTTGGTGAAGGGAGGCCGTAACTCATCGCCCCCCCCCCCACCCCCACAGACGTGCTTATCTCCCTCAGTAGTCCTATAAAGCAGAGGGCTGATTAAGTTGTTACATAACGCCGTGGAAGGTGCTGGTAACTCCAAGCTCTGATAATGCATTTAAAACCAAGCTGTAGATCATGCGCGCCCCTCTTTTTTTTTTTTTTGTGTGTGCCTTCGAGTCACCTCGGCCTAGCAAGCACCAAATAATGCACACCGAGAAAAGGACCAAAACAAACCAAAAGCCAGAAATGACTTTATTACGGCCGCTCACAATCCGTCAGTTCAGAGATGGGCGTTCAAGGCCCACTGACTCACCATTAATCATGATTTAGACACTCTGACAGGGTTTTTGGTTGTGTGTCTCTATTGCTGTCCTGTCATACCGTACTGTAGTCCATTTAGTGTTGCCTGGTTACCTGCCCTACCCGAAACTGTAAATGAAGACAGGCTTTCTGCCAAATCTGGTGCAATGCATCAATTTACAATTCACATTATAATTATTTGGCCAAGCTTTTATCCAAAGCGACTTAGGAGAGTGCATTCACATGGATAGAGATCATCGCTACAGCTATCTTACAAGAGTGCATTCACATGGATAGAGATCATTGCTACAGCTATCGAACAGTAAGCTTACAGTCTAATCCCTGGCATCGCCGACGTTCATCCCACAAAACCGGTCATACAAAGGGAAGAGAATGGTTATTACACATCAAATGTAATGTTACACATAAATAAATAAGTATTTCAAATATAAATAGATTGTGCTCTTGTTTCCCACAGCGTATTAATATCAGATTATTATTCATATATATATATAAATATCATGACCCACCCTGATTCTGTGAGGAACAATGGATATAAATAGTTAAATAGTATATAGTTTACCAGAGAATCAACCAGAAAATCTCATACTATGTAGTCTTTCTTTTTCTCCTTCCAACCTTACAGTCGAACATCTGTTTATCTTCCCTCCTCAGGTTTCAGGCACCGAGGTGAAGCCATAAGTTATCTTGTAACCGTGGGCAGAGATATCTGCAGTAAGGCAGAGACCATAAGAATCATATCACAGTATATAGCCAAGACAAACCTAATAACCCTACGGTATGGTTCCTATGCCTGCCACTCTACTTTCACCTGCGGTAGAGCTGGCGATGGAGTCGACAGAAGGAGCCGCATATTTTACCTTAAATATGATGCCAATTGTAGTATTACATAGTAAGCAATATGACTGTACACTGCAATTATTGTTAACATTTAACATAAATGATTCATAGCCAAAAAAGACAGCCCCTGGCAACAGAATGGCAAAAATGAACCACTCCATGGACTGAGGGATGATTTTATTTCAAGTGCTTTTGCCTTTTCAATATTTAATGTGCACTTCCTTTCAAATAGTGTCAAAACACAAATTTAAAACTTCAAATTAGAAATAAACGAAAGGCCAATGCATTTATTTGGTGCTAGCTTTTAACATGTGGGGAGAATTTAGCTGTTAGTTAACATTCAGGCCCAGATGGTTCTGTCGGCGCTCGTAACTGTGACAGTAACACAAGGTGACAAGCAAAAATAGTTTTACACTGCCAAGAAGCATCCGCTTTAATTTATTTGGGCTTTAGAAAGAAGACCAAATAAATGGACTTAAAATAAACTCTTTGGGTCATTCCCATGTTTACCACAGCCATGAGTGGCCATGTCAGGACATGCCTAGCATTCCCTTGTGACTCCACAGCGACTCCACAATGAACCTGCACTGCCTAACTGCTGCCCCTGGTGGGCGGGGGAGGCAGTGTCTGATGGCTGTGAATCAGTCCGATAACATGTGCTGGAGTTTGTGAAGCCTCGCACTCCCATCACCAAAATACATAACCCCCCAATGACCAGACATGTTCCCCCCCCCTCATCAGCCATGACCCCCCACACACACGGGACAACAGGAGGAGAAGCCTCTGTGGTCCTGCCCATACTGTCTTTAGTCTGAACTGAAATGAATCCACGTACAGTAAAGCACTATTTTGAAAAGCAGTGTGAGCTGGAAAGCATTGTAAAGACAAAGGTCAAGTAAGAATGTCGTGGCTCCAATTACAGAGCCACGGCAGATTGATAGATCAGTAGATAGGTCAAAGGATGGATGGATGATAGATAGATAGATAGATATAGAAATACAGAAATATACAGCTATACAGACAAGCATTTTCAGCTCCACTTTGAAATGGCAGCCCATGATTTCCACACCACCAGACATCGCCTTCATGATGTCCGGTAGCGTGGAAATTATCCTTCGTCAAGATGAACTTTCACTGCCAGTGAGAGGGAAAGCGGACTGGCGATAATACAGGAAGAGTACAGAGCAGCGGTAATGCGCTAGAAGAATGATAGTAGATAATTTAACCGCAGTCGGCACCGGTAGGTCCTAAGGCACAACAAACACGGCTCGCCGGATTCCCCCCCACACGCCGCAGGAAGGAGAATAAAATACGAGTGTTTAAAACTCAACGTGCCGAATCCGAAACCGCAAGCCCCAATTACGGGCAGAGCCGCGAGGGAAGAGAGCATCTTAATTCTGCGCAGAAAAAAGAACAAACGCAACATGTCCTCAGGGCAGCGTTAAATGTTTCCTGGCTGATAGCTGTATGCAACCAAACATATTCTGATGGTGTTCGATACTCGCATCTAAAATAACAGAGCGAGAGAGAGAGAAGAGAGCATCCGTTTCTGCATTCAATCAGAGATCCGTTTGACCGATGTTTGAGGAATTTGTTTTTGTTTTTGTTTCCTTTTAATGCGCTGCCATGATACCCTGTTTATTTATCTGTTTTTTTCCAGAAGGTGTTTGGTGGGAAGCCGTCGGAAAGGGAGAGTGTAAATGAAGAACATTCAAGGTCTTTTGGAGCCTGGAATGTTCTCTCCTGCTGTCAGAAAAGTTGTGCTCGCTCTCATGGCCGGAGGTGGGGGGTTGGCAGCGCTGAACGTCTCTGATATGCAGACGCTAATCACACAGACTCCAGATATCATGCCCTTGAAAACAGGAGTTAAGAAATAAAAAGTCACTTGCTGACTGAGCTCATTAAATACATAAATAAATAATGTTCGGGTGCTGTTGTACAGTTGTCTGTATTTTATTTGACCAAACTACCATAACCAAAGCATTATACAACCATTTATCTTGCTGGACCAATCCAACGGTCCGATTCTATTGGCTCCTCCCGAGATCTGTCGATTTGAAACGTCTATGCGGACCTATCGACTGCCAGAATCCCAGAGAGATCGATCGATCGGTCTGAACCACACAGAGAATCAACCGCATCAATATAGTTCTGGTCTACAGGACAGACACACAGACATTAAGGATAGAAACACAGCCAATAAGGGCAGATACACAGACATTAAGTACAGACACACAGCCATTAAAGACAGATGCAGACATTCAGTACAGACACACAGCCATTAAAGACAGATGCACAGACATTCAGTACAGACACACAGCCATTAAAGACAGATGCACAGACATTCAGTACAGACACACAGCCATTAAAGGCAGACGCACAGACATTCAGTACAGACACACAGCCATTAAAGGCAGACGCACAGACATTAAGCAGTAACCAGCAGCTTGCAGGGGTTCTCGCATGCTCCATTTAAATCCAGGAAATATGGCTGACAAAAATGATACTTCATGCAAAAGTCCCTCAGCTGGTTCACATCTCCTTTGATTCATAATTAATGTCAGAATATCACAGCATGGCCCTCTGTTATGGGCCCTATTAAACCCCCTATTAAACTTCATTATGGCGGTAAGAAAACATGGCCGTCGTGTGCAGAGGATCCGGCCCACGGTTTAAACGCCCGGCAGTTAGCGCCGCTGGAACTGACACCTGACACTTTGGCGGGCGGAGAGGCGGAAATGCCTCACAAGCCGTGCGGTAGGTATGGCAACCGGCTGGGTATCGGCATCACCGCCCACCCCACAGCGCAATCCCCCTCCCCGCAAACAATCTAAATGATCACCGTTTCAAGGACTCAGCCTCCCACACCTCAAACGCATTCACTCTCTCCCGAGCCTGCGGTTTCAAACCCAGACCCAACCGGCAGGGACTTTACGGACATCATCAAATCCATTGACTCCTAATCAACACCGTATTACACTGCCTAACACACAAATCTTCCCCGGCAATTCACCAAGCCAGTCGGCCGGCAGCTCACTCCCTCTCCCAATACCACTCCCAATCTCACACACTCTCTCTCTCTCTCTCCATCTGGTGATGCTAGGTTAGTGGGGAGGTAAGCAATCTTGTGAGAAGGGACGTTGAGGAAGCCCTGACAGAAGGAATGGCTCTCCATTACGGTAATGAGGCCTCAGGCATGGCCGCCGCAATCATCTCACTTACCGGGCCCTGGCCCACGCCGTCCTCCAGGGGATTCTTTCATTCCTCCTGATATAAAAATCCCTTTAACTCTCATTTCACTCATTCTTTCTACCTTCCCCTTCCTTGCTCTCTTTATCTCTTCTGTATGTGTGGGAATCACGCCGGTAAAAATGTTAATACACACACATATATATATTATATATACATATATATATAAATATGATAGCAATAGAGCATGTCATTTCCTTGTGTGTGATTTCCTCATCTGGCAACCCTGCTCTCCTGCTTAGTAATGCAGGGACTAACCTTTATTAATGTGTGGACTTAACACCAAGAGAAAAGAAGCTTAATGAGACATTAATAACCTGACTATGCCACGCCACAGCGCAAATGGTGCCTTACAGCCAAGCACTGTGTGAATTTTGAGTTGCACAGGAAATGATGGGGGAGGAGAACACTGCTTTGTTTCATTCCCATTACCATAGGCGTAGGTCTCAGGAGGGATCGGGAGCGTTAAATTGTCCCCCTCAATAATTTCTGTCCATTCCTAAAAAGTTGTGGACTTTTGTTTGCACTGTAAATTGTTTTAAAAACTGGCAACAGGATGCTGGGATATATAGTAGAAAGAGATCTTGGCCATGTCCTCCTTGTCACACATGGTACCATGTCTTAAAGGTGAGCCTTCTTCACCTCCTTGGGCGAGCTCCTAACAGCTTAACCGAGTGTTCACTTCTGTCATCCTCCAGAAGCTTGGCATCATGGAGGCATAAATCGTACGAGGCGCGGCACCAATGCACTTAGCGCATCAGACCTTCCAGTGACACGTGCACTGCCGGCGCGCAGACGAGGGAGGCGCTCAGCGACCGCGCACAGAGACGGCTCGCCGGATGAGCAGGCAGGAACTAAAGGACGAATGCCTGTAAGGACAGAGAGAAAAGGCATTGAGCAGCACCTCAAGACAAAGCAGCGTGACGAGGACTGCGAGGGAATAAGAGCGCCATCGCAGTCGCGCACGGATAAAGGACGGCCCAGGCCAATGGAGCACAATGACAGGGCTGATGAAGACAGGGCTTGTGAAAGAGAAAGTTACTGCCACACAAGGCCGTGAGCAAGAAAGAGCTCTCTCTTTTAATCAAAATTGTCATCATATTGTGTGTTTCTAGAAGCAAATAAAGGTGGATGTGCAAGCAAACTAGCAGATCAGTGAGACAACATACTGCTGGTTATAATAATACATCATCTGGAGTAAATAGCCACTAATTTAACCATTTTAGTAAAGTGGTTACAGCTATAAGCCATTTATTACATTGCTATACACACACAGTGCTATCCTAGTCACATGTGCACAGAAGTACAGGTAACTGCCAAAATAAAGGAAACACTTGAGTAAATGAAGGGTTCTGACAGCTCCGTTATAGTGTACGTTGCATTTTCCTGGCATGGGTTAAATCCACTCAACCCCTTAGAGGGCAAGGTAAATCCGCAGAGCATGAGTGGTCACTGAATGGTTTGATGAGCATGAAAACGATGTAAACCATATGCCAGGGCTGTCTCAGTCACCCAAACGCAATCCAATTGAAAACTTATGGGAGATTCTGGAGCAGTGCCTGAGACAGCGTTTTCCACCACCATCAACAAAACACCAAATTATGGAATTTCTGGTGGAAGAATTATCCCTACAATAGAGCTCCAGAATCCATGCCAAGGCACATTGAAGCTGTTCTGGTGGCTCGTGTTGGCCCAACCCCCTATTAACACACTTTATGTTGTTCTTTCCTTTATTTTGGCAGTTACCTATATTTAAATAGTTAAATTGCTATTTAAATTTTTTAATTAGTGTGAATTCCACCACTGGCCCAGTTGCTGCAGTGTGAAACAGCTCCGGCGTCCCTGGGCTCTGAAACAGCTTGCGGTTCAATACAAATTTGTCAATCTGGCCACGTACGTCTGTCGTCTCCATTGGACAAAAAAGTCTGGCAACGTCCATTCTGTCAGGGAGCACAGACTGCAGCTGTCACAGCCAGGTCGGAGGCAGCGATTGGACAGACTGCACATTCCACAAACCAAGCACGGCTGTGTCCAGAAAACTCAGATTTTTTAAGTTTAGGAAAATAATTAAATATTAACTCAACCAAAGGTCAAGGAGTTTGCGCTGCTTAAGATTGCATTGTCAGTTTTGCAGAAACAGGAAAAAATGTTTGATTGAAAAAATGTATCAGAAGCAGTCATGCAGCTGTCAGTTGTATTGCTGTTTCCAAGAGGCTCTGTAGTGTAACCCATGGACAACTGGATTCCTTTCTCAGAGTTAGTTTCACTTACAACCTATGGGGGAATGTTCACCATAGGAACTCAGAGTTATGAACCTCAGTTGCAAATTAAGGTTTAAGGCAAGCATTAAATCACATATCAAAATTATACAAGGGTCATGTCTTAGTACTATCGGTAAAGAATGTAATGTGGTCAACAGTGTATGATATTAAGAACAGGGAGAACAAAATAAAATAAAATCAGATCCCAATTAGCACCAGTCTGACTATTGACTCTTAACTTAGGTGAACAAATAAGGTTTATGGCTACAAAATGAGAGTAGCCCATTTAAAAAAACCAAGGCTATGGCAATGTAAGCAAGGATAACAATCAGTGACAGATTTAAATGATTACATTTGGTGTTTTTGATGGTTCTACTGTATTCTGTACAAAACATAAACTGCTCTCTCACATAAACTTACCTTTGGTTGATAAGGGTATTCAAGGCAGGCATTCTGCCTCCTCTTTGAATCAACATATTTTTTCAAATATGTGAAGACTCAAGTACAGGGGAAAAAAATTCTAAAAAAAGAACAGACAATTTTATCCAAATTTAGCAAAGACTCATCTCGCTATAACAACATTTAAGGCCTGTAAGCTTTACGTACTTCTGCTAACATTCACCCACACAGGTGTGCTCACTTTGGTATGTGTGTTTTCTCCCCCTCAGCTTGATTTACACAGGCATCTTTAACCATTCGTCTCCCTAGGAGCTGCCTGTCAGGGGCCCGTGCACGACACAGCTTTATCGAAGAGTCACACCTGGCAACCGTCTCTCCCGCTGCGCGTGAGGCGAGAGCGCGGCCAGCCAGACAGACCACAAGTCACCTCCGTCCCTGTCTGCTTTCATGGGACGGGATGGGACGGGATGGGGCCTGCTCCTGACCATCTGGGCTCTGGAATCTTCCGTTACGAACCCTGCAACCGGCAGGCCCCCGTCACGGCGAACGAACGTGGCAGGAATAACATTCAGCGGGAAGGAGAGGAGAGGAGAAGAAGAGTGGGAAAGGAGAGGACAGCAGGAGCCTGCCGGCTCTTTCTCGGCCATGCTTTGATGGCCGGTGAGTGCTCTCATTCCACTATTGGCCTTTCTGAGCTAGCCCTTATTAGCGAGAATGAAAGGACACCGCAGTGCCAGCAAGGGAACACCGATAACGGCAAAGAATATCGAGGGTCCGTTTTCCCTTTTTCTTTAAAAAAAAATCGTAAAGATAAAAAAAGATGTTCAGCATTCAGATCAATACAGGGCTTTTGTGTTTTGTGGGAGCTGTTTAAAAAAAATAATAATAAATTGCGCAGAAGAGTGATCCAATTTTCAATTTGGAGACATTGATGTGCCACTGTGCGGGCGAGCCATGGGGGGGGGGGGTGAGATCAGGGGAGTTCAATATCTGCCTTATCAGCAGTTTCTTCTCAAGCTGCCTCTCAACACTTGTCAATAGTTTATGAAGACCTTCTGCCCCCTCACAGGTCACATGACTGCTCAAAGCTCCGCTAGTTTTACCCCAGAGAATCTGGAGACAGATTGGTACCATTTACACCTGTAGTGAGTTGGGGGTTTTTTAAAGCAAAAAAAAAAAAAAAACACAAAAAAAGAATGCTTACAAATAAGGTAAACCTTCTCTGCATATATTCAGTCAATATGCTCAATTAGGAGAGTGCGTGTTTGTGTGTCAATAACATATGCTAATGTCTATGTGACTCTAGACGGTAAGCACACATTGCAATGTGCATCCGCTGTTTGCGCATAATGATTAATAAAAAAATAAATGTACACAACTGGGTGCCTTGGCATTGCCTACTCATATTAGAACGAGCCTTTGTTGGTGTACTAATTAATATAACGATTTGAATTACGCTAAATAATTACTTCTTGGGGGGAAAGGTCTCCAGAGCCCATGTGTAACAAATTAGCTCAATGCCAGCCAGGTCTTGTGGGTTAAATTACAAATTAGGAGTCATTGATTAGTTGCATTTTTGTACTTTCAGACTTCATACATATTTAGCAGTTTGGGGGTGTGGATTTCGCTGGAAGTGGGCACATACTTTAATGTGAAGATATCGCTAATTATTTCCCAGAATCGTGTGAAACTGAGTAACATGCAGTGCAACATGGGAGCGGCATTCAAACAACCATAACATTATCAAACGCGCAAATTTAATTAAGCCCAGTCCCTCACTCTTCAACTGAAGGGGTTAAGAACAAGAACATCCTGACAAGCTGTTAGGAGATACACAACGGGTGGCATTTATCTTAAAGGGGCGGTACAATCTTTTCTTCTAGCCCCAACCAAGACAAAAACTGATACTTATACACACGATGGCACACATCTGGCACCATCAGACACCATAACCTCGGACTCAATCTTCCACGTTCACTTCATTATGATGCTCTCGTCTTACTGCACTGCCCCCTGCTGGCTGCTGCCAGTCATATCATAATTGATCATAATTCTTATAGGATATACTTTATTCTAGAAAACATTTACATACATAAATATATTATACATGTTATGTAACCTACCCGTCAATCAATTCAAGAAGTATAACCAATTTTTTCTTGCGTTTTTGTGTAATGTAGTCATTTAGGAGGGGTGTACAGGCAAATTATATTTGCATGGGATGTCAGTAATAGCTGCTTTGATTTAAAGTTACATAAGCGATATTTCTCAAATCAGCACTTTAGAGTTTCACACTGGAGTCGCTCAGACTTCAAAAGACATTGCCATTTTACTCAGATCCACATTCTGTACTGCTGACACATTATAGCAGCGGTTGTTAAAGGCTCAAATTAATGCATTCAAATCAGACAGACAGTGGGAGAGCAACTTCATCATTCTCACACCAGCCCTGCTTTAAGTAATGACAGCCCATCTGATTACAGCAATACTCCCCACCCCACACACACACCTACACACACATACACATACAGTATCAGTCAAAAGTTTGAGGACACCTTCCATCTGGATTACGGCTAATCGGGCACTCCTTCATTCTTCAGCAAGTAAATGACACAAAACACACCTTGAAGTTGTGCAAGAACTATCTGGTGAAGGAGGAACGTGAAGGACAATTCAAACTAATGACCTGGCCTGCCCAGTGTCCAGACCTCAATCCCGTAGAACTTGTATGGGACGAACTAGACAGAAAAGTCAAAGCAAAGCAAGCCACAAGTGCCTCAAGGAATTGCTGCAGGAGAGCTGGGAAAACATGTTGGGTGATTTCCTGGTGAAACTTATTAACCGAATGGCCCATGTTTGTGAGGCTGTTATCAAGGAAAGGGTAGCTATTTTGAGGAATCCAACATTTAGAGACAATTTTCCATTTTCTTGAACATTGCTATGTTACATTGCATTCCTTTTGTTTATTGTTACATGTGTTTTTTGTCATTTTCAAGTATTTACAGAAACTTATATGGTGTAAAACATTGTCAATTACAAGATAAACCTAGTTTCCAGCAGGTGTACTCAAACTTTTGACTGGTACTGTATAAACATGTACACAGACACAAAAACACACATGTACACATACGGATACACATACACACACACATACATACATAGATATACACATGCACACACAGACAGACAGACAGACAGACAGACACACGCGCCACTTAATATGCAGACTTGATGGATGACGAATGCACGTGTGTTTTATTGGCTTTTTCACTCGGTCCTCAGAAGGTCATTACGGTGTGAGATTTGCTGCTCGGGATGGCCTGCCTTTATCACCGCTGTCTGTCAGAGCTTTAATCCGCGTGATGGCTGATATACGAGGGCCAATCCGTCCCGTTCCCCGTTCAGAATTATTCACTTTTATCAGCTTTCTCCGCCGTTGAGGGAATATTTCATACGCTCCTCTTCCCAGAGAAAGCTGGGGGCACGTCGGTATCGGAGAACTAGTAAGTCGGATTTTCAAAATGTGCGGAGGAGGAGGGGGGGGGGGCTGGTGGGCATTAAGGGGTTGCCCCTGGTGATTAATTCATGTCCCGTTCACAGGTGCTGCAGCGCTGAGGTTTCCCCAGAAAACAGCTGATGAGGGAACGGAGTGGACCGCCCGGACAGAGATGGGAGAGGTGCATCATGGGATATCACATTTCAACAGCAGGTAGTTGGACACAGCCACACACACACACACACACCCCAATGCAGCTGGGGATTTTTAGAGCAAATTCAGGCCCTCTTTGGTGGGGGAGCGATGAGAGGGAAACTTTTTCCAAGTATACAGCAGCCAATCTCTTCCGAGGAAGACTTTCTGAGTGCTTGTTTACCGCAACGTTGCTTTAAATCAGATGTGATTTATAACTTTGTTATTTGGCAAAGGTTTTTATCCAAAGTGCACTTAGAACAGTGCATTAACATGGCTAGAGATCATCGCTAGAGCTACCGAACAGTGAGTTACAGTCACTGACATTGCCGACGGTCATGCCACAAAACTGTCGTACCAAGGGAAGAGAAAGGTTATTATATTTATTATTATTATTATTATTATTTATTATTTCGTAATGGTAATGAAGGTAATGAAGAATGCAGCTCCATTCTGCCAAAATAAAATACAGATCTGCATTAAACACCACTTGATTTTTCAAGACAGGGAAGAAAAAGAAAATCTGAATATAGTTGTGGAGAACAGACATTTCCCTCCATTATAAAACACTCCTAACCCAATACTGTAAGCTCCAGTAAAAAGGAGGGGGGCATATTATTGGGAGGAGCAGGGGGAAGACGGACAGCATTAAAAGGAAGATTTGACGTTTCTTTGCTCCACTCACCGGTATACACCACTACGCATTCTTTAATAGTTGACTGATGGCGATCCGAGATCCTGTCAGCTCAACCTCGATCATTAATGACAATGTTTGACAACTGCGATTGGTGGGGGGGAAGAGCTGCTGCTTCCATGGGGACGTGAAAGCTGACCAATCAGATCTGCTCTGTGCAATCATGACTGCTCCTGTGTGATAAGTATGTTTTCTGTCTTACAGCCTCCAGCCTCGATTCTATCTGCCATTCTATCTCTCCGTGTGTTTGTAGTCTCTCTCTCCATTTCATGGTAAAACCCAGACCTCGTTGGTCAGCCGCTGGGAGGATCTGTCTGGCAGGCCTCTATGAGGCCCTGGTCTGTCTGCTCTCAGGATTAAATCTGCAGAATTACGTTGCTTGGATTGTATTACGGCCAATGAGCACGTAACACACAGGCAGCTGACTCCATTAGCATGTTAGCACGTTAGCACAGCCCTGAAGGTCAGTGACCAAGGTCCTCGTGCCCATCTAAAAGAGAAAGGGTCACAGCCCAGAGGATTTTCCCCAAATTACCCCGATGCATCTCTCAGGACTCCCCAAAAATTGCCTCGGAGGTGGGCTGTGTCACCCTGGTTTCAAAGCCAGGCAGCACCACCCTGGATCCAGACCCAGGCAGCCCACAGCACAGCAAACCAAACCAGGCCAGAGCGGGAATCTGCACTGGAGCTTCAAAGCGGCAGGAACCTTTTAAGGTTTCGCGGCTTCGCTATAAATCCTCTCCAGCATCAAACAAATTGGGCGCCATTAAATTAGCCAGCCTCCCCCGGTGTGCAAAGTGCATCAGGTGCTCTACGGAAGTCTAACAGACACAAACACTAACTTGCCACCCCACCTCCTTGCATAATTAATATATTTCGAAAAGAGAAGGGAAAAATGGCTTTGAGATCACATTTCATTTAATAAGCATCCCCCCCTCGCCGACGTGCCTTCAAATTGGCAGTGGCTGCACCGAGTGCTGAAATGCAAGTTGATATAAATATTTATCTCCTAATGGCATCGCAACGTTTTTCAAAGCAAATGATGGATTTCCCTGTCTTTGCCCACCTTGAAACCCCTGTTTCATACATATTTAATAGGGTCCTCCAAACATGGTTTACATTTTGTCAGCTTCAATGATGCATGCTATCAAATAAAAGAAACACACCTTCACAAGCATATTTCAGCCCCAATCCTTGGCTTTTTTTTTAACCCTTTCATTGCGTTAATGCAGGTGAGTGATTTGCTACAGTGTGAGGGATTTGCTCGGATATGCTCTTAGAATTGCGAGTGTGAAATATCATTTAGGAGCTCTGGTGCGAGTGCAATTTTTCCCCTCAAAAACCACACATTGAAAAATTAAACTAAAGTACATTTTAATTAGAAATGTTGATATACTAAGCAGTGGCCACGTGCACTCAACACGCCTTTTGAGCTGTGAAATATTGGGTATTTTATAAGTATTATATAATTAAAATGATAATGAACAAATCCCAGGTACTGAGATTTGCATACTGTACACAGAATCATGTAAATAAATGATTTCTCACTTGCCTACTGCCATTAACAGCGATACAATTCACTGACAACAAACATTCCTCCTTGTGTTTGTTTTGGATACACAAACTAAAAGTCGGGACAACAAAGTCCACAGGTCCACATGGGCCAGATTAGTTCAAACCAGGCGGAAGTACTTTAGTGCAAAGAGCATTAGCAAACCAACTTATGTGGGATTCACTTTCACAAAAGTGATTATTTAGGAGGGGATGCCACTCTCACTGAGTGGAAAACGGTAGTCTGAGATTAATAAAGCCGTCCCGTTTCATAAATTACATGAGGTCTACTGTCACCACTTTCCGACTAACACTAGAGGAATGCAGATTACGTGTAATGTTAGCTAGCTACGTGGATAATTTTTCACAATATCGCCTACATAGCAAGCCAGGTAGCAAGTATCTTGCTAGAATGTTAGCTGGGCTTGCCAACATTACAGTTAGCTAACGGATCATGGATGGAATTAATGCATAATCAGTTAGTTTGTCTTGTAGCTAGCTTCAAACAAGGTTTTCTTGAGGGTGGACCTGTGACCCTGCCAGCTCACTACCATTAGCCAGTTAAGTTAGCTAACATCAGCTGCCAACTTAATCTGGCCAATGTGATTGTAGCTATCGGGCCTAGCTTTGTTAGTTATCTACAACCAGAGTATGGGCAAAGATACATCAAAATGTATCTTGTTACAAAATACAAAATACCCCTCAAATAAATGTATCAGATCAAAATACAAAATACTTGTGCCAGAAAATGTATCAGATAAAATACATGTATTTTGTATTTTCAAAATACAGGAAAAAAAACTTGTCTCCAATTGGCTATCGTAGGCCAATATATGAATAGGTGGCTGCCTTTCTCTATGAATATGAGCAAAAAGCCAAAATCACATAGGCTATCGCCGTGTGTTAAGTGTTAGAGGCACAATCACATCTTTAGCATCTCCTAATTAGTTTGCCCACATTACTCCTCCATTTTGGTTGTTTGGGCTATTGACAACCAATTTCTTATCTTTGATGCTATTTGTATATAAAATAAAAATACTGAAAATAGTACAGTACAAACTTACAAACAAATCAGCATGAATTGTACATGCTAGCTAGTGTTTCTGGAGTCACAAAGTGGCGTTTTGAGAAATCGTCTTTTCTAGCTTTTCACGTCACGTAGAATACTGTGAGTAGGCTTGTGTGAAAACAAGCGCCAAATTCTCAATAGCTTCCTGCGACCAGATACATGCATGCATCCACGTGTGCATGTATTTACTGCCTTGTCTAACGAACAGAGAGCGGATCTAAAAATCACTGTGTGAGTGTGTCTAAGTGTACTGTTTTTTTTTGTTGTTCTTTGAATCATGGATAAAGTATTTTGAAAATACAAAATTACTCCACCCTGAAGTATCTTGTTACAAATTACATTTGAATTTTTTCAGCCCTGTCAAATACAAATTACAAAATACTAAAAAGTAATTGAAATACGTATTTAGACATAAAAAAATATAAAAAGTAAAGAAAATTTAAAAAATTGTATATCATTCGAAAAGTTACAGTTTGAATGATGTAGGCTACCTAATGTTAATGGTGCAAATTCCTGGGAAGTCAGGAATGTACACTGCTCAAAGAAATTAAGGGAACACTTAAATCACACATCGCGGATCTCAATGAACAAAATATTCAAGTTGAAAATCTTTATTGATTACATTGTGTACTTCGTCGAGAACAAAATGACCAACCAAAATCGTTAACTCATTGAGGGCTGGATTCAAAATCACACCGAAAATCTAAGTGAAAAATTGAGATCACAGGCTGATCCAACTTGTGTGAATTTCATCACGACAACTCATACTGTGGCTCAGTAGTGTGTATGGCCCCCACGTGCCTGTACGCACTCCCGATAACATCTGGGCATGCTCCTGATGAGACAGCGGATGGTGTCCTGGGGGATCTCCTCCCAGACCTGGATCAGGGCATCAGTAAGCTCCTGGACAATCTGTGGCGCTACTTGCTTGCAGCGGATGCACCGATACATAACGTCCCAGACGTGCTCAATTGGATTCAGGTCTGGGGAACGTGAGGGCCAGTCAATGGCATCAATGCCTTCATCATCCAGGAACTGCCTACACACTCTGGCCACATGAGGCTGGGCATTGTCCTGCACCAGGAGGAACCCAGGGCCCACTGCACCAGCGTAAGGTCTGACAATGGGTCTGAGGATTTCATCCCGGTACCTAACAGCAGTCAGGGTACCTTTGGCTAGCACGTGGAGGTTTGTGTGGCCCTCCAAGGATATGCCTCCCCAGACCATCACTGACCCACCGCCAAACCAGTCATACTGGATGATGTTGCAGTCAGCATAACGTTCGCCACGGCGTCTCCAGACTCTTTCACGTCTGTCACGTGCTCGGTGTGAACCTGCTCTCATCTGTGAAGAGAACAGAGCACCAATGGTGAACCTGCCAATTCTGGTGTTCTCTGGCAAATGCCAAACGAGCTGCACGGCGCTGGGCTGTGAGCACAGGTCCCACTACAGGATGTCGGGCCCTCATGCCACCCTCATGGAGTCTGTTTCTGACAGTTTGGTCAGAAACATGCACACGAGTAGCCCGCTGGAGGTCATTTTGTAGGGCTCTGGTAGTGCTCCTCCTGTTCCTCCTCGCACAAAGGAGCAGATACCGGTCCTGCCGCTGGGTTGTTGCCCTTCTACGGCCCTGTCCAGCTCTCCTCGTGTAATGGCCGTCTCCCGGTATCTCCTCCACGCTCTTGAGACTGTGCTAGGAGACACAGCAAACCTTCTTGCGACGGCACGTATGAATGTGCCATCCTGGAGGAGCTGGACTACCTGTGCAACCTGAATGGGCTGCAGGTACCGCCTCATGCTACCAGTAGTGACAAGGGCACTAGTAAAATGCTAAACTAGAGAAAAATCTGTCAGGAAGGATAAGGAGAGATAAATGGTCTGTGGCCACCACCTGCAAAACCATTTACTTTTTGGGGGTTGTCTTGCTCTTGCCTCTCTGGTCCACCTGTTGTCACTTTCATTTGCACCAAAGCAGGTGAAATTGATTCACAATCATTTAAGCTTCCTAACTGGACAGATCGATATCCCAGAAGTTTAATTGACTTGGTGTTATACTGTGATGATTAAGTGTTCCCTTAATTTCTTTGAGCAGTGTATTGCATGTGACGTGACACATGAGAGATTAAATATCAAATCAAAAAAGTACATTTCCTGAGGATAAACGTGTGTGATTCACTCCTTATCAGCACAAGGAGTGAAAATGGTATAAAAATGAGCATACTTTAATAAGCTCATACAATACCATGCACATAACAAACACATGCTTACACACACACACACACACACACACACACACACACACACACACACACGGAGGAGATGGAATGACAGTGCAGTGTATAAATTGAAAATGTGGAGGGATGGAGGGATGAGAAGTGATTGAAGCTGCTGTTTATAAGCTCATCTATTACAGTGGAAGGGTGGAACATTCCTCTGGCCCCTGTATTAACCTCCCTGATGTGTGCGGAGAGTCCTGTCATCGCCGTCGACAGGGACATCGCTATGACCCCACAGGCCAGGAAACCATGCAGAAAAATATGGAAATTGCCACTTAGACCACACCGTCACTTCGTGTCAACATTCGTATCAGTCGGCTCCCCCCCTCTCTGTCTTTCTCTCTTCTCCTGCTCTCTCTCTCTCTCTCAAACCCCATCTCTACATCTCTCTTTCTGTCTATCTTTCTCTCTCTCCTCCCTCTCAGTCTCTCTCTCTATCTCTCTCTCTTTCATCTGTCTCTCCCCCTCACCTGTCCAGGGTGCGGGGTTCACAGGCTGTTATTGTCTCACTACCGTCCGTCATTTTGACCTCCCCACCATTCACCCCCACCCCCAGTGTCTCCCCCGAGCCCATCATTCACCAGGACTGATTTTTCTTTATATATTTGTCTTCCTCAGACAAATAAAACCCCAATATCACTTACTCTCTCCCCGTATCACTTACTCTCCCATTCCATCTGCAGTGTCATCCATAGAATGGCACAGAGGCCTGGTCCCAATCGCAGCTGTGCTGAGCAGAGCTTTATGAATCAAAACTGCATTTCTCGACATTCATAAACACAGGCGATCCGTTTAATGTCATTAATGTGGCCTTTCCCATTAGCAGTAGCGATCCTGTAACACTGAGCCCAGCCTGCACAGACTGAGCCACGCGGAAACGCCAGCCGCTCAAGCTTCTGTTCGCAGCCGGCTAAATTCCGCGTTCACATTTCCAGCTGATTAACTTTTGGAACGCCCTCCTTCCCTTCGAGGCGCACGCGTGGCCGAAATGCATTCCGAGCCGTTAACCTTGGAGACAACAGTGGCACCGCGGACAAACTTCAGTCCGATAGACTGTGGCCCCAACACGATGCACTCTCCCCTGCCAGAGCCTCCACTGAAGCTTTTCATGAAGCCAGGACTCATAAAACAGGGTGAAGACAGACTGACGTACCCCCTTACCCACTCTGAACCGGAACCAAGAACCTCCATTTATGTACACGGACATACTTTCTTCCGGTCTGGCACCGATAAGCCGGTACACCACAGTCTGTCTTTGCCTAATTTATTAACAGGGCCTAGACCTTGGCATAGGCCTTGCCCCTGCCCTGTGCCACCTGTCTGCCACATATATCCATATTCAATATTCTGTATTGTTGTATTTTATCATGTGACTCATGTTAAGTGTCCTTGGGATACGGTTAGGATTATTCTTTATAGTTATTTTTGTCATTATTTATATTATTATTATTATTTTTTTACCCTTTCATGCCCCTGCAAAGTTTTCATTGGTTGAATGTTATGTCACCACTTTGCTCTGCCTGGTACATGCTCCTCTTCCTGTTGACCTGGAAGAGAAACATAACACAATCTCAACTTAACCCGACTTAAACCAAAGAGGTTCAAACTTTTAAGACAGATTAATTAGTTAATATGTGATGCTTAGCAGAAATTCATTTATTTAATTTGTCTTTTTTTTGTCAATGTTCCAGTCAGAGGTTTTGAAATCCCCCAAAATTACGAACAATTCTATAAGCAATTATCATTCCATTAACTTTTTTTTTTTTTTTTTTGCGAAGGAGGGTGGATAACTTTTGATCTAAATGAGCTGATCCGGAACACAATTAAACCCAGGGAGTCGATGGACTTTTGTGGGGCTCAGCTCCTATCTCCTCCAATTTTTCTTTCAGCCGACATCTCGCATCGCCTTCGATGGGGAACTGTGCCACAAAGACCAATTTTAAGATTCAAATTCAATTAAGTCAGAAACAAGAGAGAGAAAGGCTTTGTGCAGACACTTTTCATTGCAGTCGGACGTCTAATTTATTTCTGAACTTTTTCAAAGTGACTAACGGGAAAATTAATTATGAGTAAATCCAGCTTTGGACTGACATCGGGACATGGGCATGTTAAACTGAAGTTTACCTTGATTCACTGTTCCTGCTCATAATGAAAATGGGAAACAACTCATTACATTCATTTGAAGAAATGCTCACGGAATTACGGAATTCTGTTTAGTATGCTACAGTTTTACTAAACGCAAAATATTAATGCGTTCACTTTTCTCATGAATTGCATATCATTATTAGCCTTAACACTTAAAGCATAAGCACTTAAACACTATAAACGCTTAAAGCAAGGCATCTGATGCTTGTAACAATGCACTTTTTCTGTCCCTGATAAATAAACTATTATCATTATTAAAGCCATAACTGCATAAGTACAGTATGTTACAGACAATATTGTAAGCTCTTTCAAACCCATTCCTACATCAGAGTATAAAGACAAGCAAAAAGAAGTGCCTTTACCCATCTCTTCGGAAAGTACAAATTGCTACGAGTGCTTAGCTCACTGACATTCTGATAACCACTGGAGAAATTTTAGCTTTACAGCTACATGATTTTTTTACAATTCAAACTATTCAGCACTGAATCACTTCTAATAGAGTACATTCAACCTAGTACATGCTCTACTTGTTCGACCGCATAAACTCTGTTAGAGTTGAAGTAATTCTGAATTCTAACACCAGACACTGTTAGCACTGAACAGAGTCGGGAGTGTGATATAGGGTAGGGTTAGGGTACTGGGTTTATAAGGCAAAGGTTGCAGGTTTTATTCCCAGGTGGCAATTGAGCAAGGTACTTAACCTGAATTTTCTCAGTAAATATTTGGCTGTATAAATGGATTGTATGTAAAGAAGTGTAAAACTGTGTAAGTTGTTCTGGATAAGAGCGTCCACCAAATGCCATAAATGCAAAAATGACCATTTTGCAGTTTATTCAGTACATTTCACAATAGGTACTTGTTTTTGCAGGGTCACAGTAGTTATGCACCCGTTAGCATATATTAACGCAACTGTTCCTTATGGAAGGGAGGGTTGAGTGCAGAAAAATTTAAGTTTGTTGACTTGATAAAAATTCTAGACCTTAGCATTTTTTTTTTTTTTTACAAAATAACTGCTCTAAATGTGCATTAGGGCAAATGGAAACAGCTGCGGTGCGCACAAAACTTGCATTAAAAACAAAGAAGGAAAAAAAAAAACAGCACTCGCAGGTGCGGATGATTAATGGAGTCACCGCTAATATAACACTGAAATCACGTGACGCCAATTTTTCAGATAGGAAGCAATTTGGAAACACCTGTCCCCGTGGCTGTTTTTGCACACAAGTACAAACCGAGTGTGCAGCGCTCCTTCCTAAAGGAACCGGTGAATTATGAATTACATCATGCACAGCCAGGAGGTGTGGAACCTGCCAGAGGAGTGAAATAATGTGTAGGTGTTTCAACTTAAAAATGGAGGTTACCCACTGCCTTAATATTTTAAGTTATGTCTACTCGTTTCATCAAGATGAGTCAAATATTTCAAATTGATAAGTTATACTGGCGTAGTGTAAATCTGATTCAACTTAAAGATTTATGTAGACTTGGCGCACTTCAACTGTCATATTTTATTAAAGCCAGTAACACTGACTAAACAATAAGTCATGTCAAGTTGGTGGTTGAAAAAAAAAATCACATCATTTTTCATTTAAGTCTTGGCACAACTTCAGATTAATGAAGAATCTCTGTCTTACCTCAACTTTGACACTGAGGGCCATTCCGAGTCTGTCCAGATATTTCCCTTCTATTAAAGTATTCTTCAATAACACCTCTGCCTTTGAGAAATGTTCTGTAAATATTTGATAATAATGTTGAACACCCAGCTAAAATATTTCCCAGCATGCCCCACGGGTTAAATTAGCTTAAACTTTCTGAGACCATTGGAGTTGTCTCAATTCATTATTTTAAGTCAACATACAGATCTTTTTTAGACTTTTAGTTCATTAAACAAAAAATAAAGGTCAAATCTACTGAAAGGCAAAAAAAATAAAATAAAAAATCTACAGCTGTGGCAATGGCTCATGTTTTAAACTGTGAGGACAACGACAGCCTCCTCCCTGACAATTAGAATTTGTAGCAAGAGTTCTGATTAAAAAAACGGACCAAAACTCCATGTGGGAGAGCGACATTCGACAAACATTTCTTCTTGGTTATATTTGCTTACAGAAACTGCATGCTTAGAAAAACAAATGGTTATCAACTGTTAATATTAGAGCTTCTTCGATGCAGCATTCCGTCTTCTGTCGGAATGCTGCATCGAACCTACACGGGCGCCTTAAACATCGATCTACGAAGAGACATTTATAACATTTAATAAGCCAAGCATCACTGATTAGCAGAAATCATTTTCACCCCAGCGTTTATGCTGCTCTAAGGATAATGGAACATGGAGAAGCTTCTCAAGAAACATGGCATCAGTTCAGTATACCCCCCGGGTCAGAATGAACCCTGCTCTGAATTGCTCTTCAACATTGCCATGTGAAGCATAATAACAGACAGCACCAGAACTTCCCGGTACCAACCAGATTCTCTGAGAAAACAAAAGTTAAAACACAAGTCGCAAGTTCTCGCAAAGTCAACCTGCCAAACTGTGTGTGAGAAAAAAATAAAATGAGGGCTCGCAATTACAAGTCAAGACCTACATCTGTATCACTGACGTGTGGAGCAAGCCCTCACAAGGTCATTGCGTTCGGGTGCTCAACCTTGCCCGCCATGTGACAAACATGTATAATTACATAGGATACCTTTCAATAATCTATATGCACTGCTTCACTGGACCATGTTAATGGAATGTTTATGGAGATCTGCAGTAGGCTTACGACCTCAAATGGAAGAATAATGAACAGCTGTGTTAAATTTAAATTACATTCCAACAGCCTGTAAAAATGTTTTATTGTTGTTATTATTATTATTATTATTGTTAGTAGTAGTAGTAGTAGTAGTAGCAGCAGCAGCAGCAGTAGTAGTAGCAGCAGCAGTAGTAATAGCATTAGTAGTAGTTGTTAGTAGTAGTAGTAGTAGTAGTAGTAGCAACAGTATTAGTAGCAGTAGTAGTAACAGTAGTAGTAGTAGTAGTAGTAGTAGTAGTAGTAGTAGTAGTAGTATTAGTAGTAATAGCAGTAGTAGTATTAGTAACAGTAGTAGTGGCATATTGGGGGTGTGGGGTGGACCATACAGTGTTGTAGGTTGAATAGAGAATTGTGAGCTCACGCTGAGCTCACGTTGAGCTGTGTTCATGATTCTATTTAAGATGGAATGCATTATCCTAAAGCTATACGGTCTGGAGACAGTCACTACAGTAGTAGTAGTAGTAGTTGTAGAAGTAGTAGTAGCAGTAGTACTTCTCATAGCCAATCCACACAGCCAGTGGGTCAGGTATCCTATTGAACCCTCAGTCCACAAAGGTTCTGAAACCCTGCGAGTGTAACTTAGATAAGCAGCAGATTTAACTATCCTTACTCTTCTCCTTTCTGACATCACAATCTTTTTACATTCTTCCTCTCTGTCTATTTTCAAATTAATTTGTTCCTTTTGCTCAAAGCCCCCCTTCTTTGCTTCCATTTCTAGCAGAACCAGAAGCAACAGGGAGGATGGCATTTGAAGTATAATAAAAGCAATAATGACAGTAATTCTGGAAATTATTTCCATTTTCTTCCTGTAAATATGATGATACTCTTTCGTTCCTCTTTCATGCTCTTTTGATGTCAAGTCTGTGTTACGTTTGACTCTCTTTGTTTCCGTGGATAACTCCTGTTCCACTCCTCTTATCTTGGCTCTCTCTGTCAACATTAACATCTACCACAGAGATATATCCATTCTTCTGAAAGCCTTAAGCAGGAGAAGATATGGACCATGCCGCAAATATACTTGTGAGATGAGGCTGGTTATATCCGCAGATGAAAGAGAAAAGGTAATTTACGTGCCAATGACGTTGATTGAAATGAACCTCTTGTTAAGACGGACCTCTGAAACCATTCGGAAGCACATGCTGTGTATCCAAGGAGCGACTGGTGTCTTTACACTGTGCGTCTGGTGTCTATACAGAGGGGAATGAGAGACAGGGAAAGAGAGAGGGAGAGAAAGTAAGGGAGAGAGAGAGGGAGAAAGAGAGCGATGGAGAGAGTGAGAGGGAGAGAGAGAGAGACAGGGAGGGGAAGAGAGAGGGTGAAAACACCAGAACTCCATAACACAAAATACCAAACTGAAATCATTATGTTCCACAATCCAAATTGGACACACAGCCTCACAACATAAAAGTCCACGCCCTTAGGCCTGAGTAAAACAAAAAACAACCAAGCAAATGTTCAATCAGAATAGAAAATCTAACACTGGGTACAAGAATGGTAGTTAGAGAGAGAAAGCAGGAGAGAGAGAAATGTAGTGAGAGCAAAGCTGCTGCTGGGGAAAGAAGAGCAAGAAGAAAAAATAAATAGAACGAGAGAGAAAGTTAGAGAAAGTTAGACCTCCCGGGAGAATAGCGGAGGCTGTCTATAGCTCAATTCCGTCCTGGGGACAATGTTTGTTGGTGATTTGTGCCTTTTATGCCAAAACAATATTCCCATCCAAACTGCAAACTCTAGGGAGAGAGAGGGTCGGAGTATCATGATTTGCTCGCCGGGTCCAAGCAGCGGTACAGAGGGAAGATAACTTATTATTTTCTAAGTGCACCGAGTATCACAAACTGTCAAGGATCTTATCTTAAAAAACTACCATGCTACAGTGAGTTTGGCTTGATCACAAGCTTCCAACTCACAGGCAAGGCCGAAGCAGATATTTAATTCACCTACTATTCCCCAGAGAGGAACACACCTGTTACTAATCACAGGAGAGAGCACACCTGTTTCTCTCTTAAAGGGGCAGTGCTCTGGTTTCTTTCTTAAAGGGGCAGCGCACGGTGAAGGCCACAGTATGCATATATATATATATATATGTGTGTGTGTGTGTATTCTATAGTACAGTGGTCCCCAAACCTCTCCTCGGGGACCCCCAGCCTGTCCATGTGTTTGTTAAATTCCACCACCAGCACACCTGATTCAACTACCTAACTACCTGGTGAGCTTTATTTGGTGCTGATGATGGGAGATCTCAATGCCAGGACTGGCAGAGAAATAGACTTCATCAGTACAGAAGGGAATAAGCACCTCTGTGGTGAAACCCAACACAGGTCACCACCACACAAAGGCAGAGTTATAACAGTGTGGTGAATAAAAATGGTAAGCACATACTGTGCCATCACAGACATGGACCCAGAATGTATTCATACAATTCTTACCGTGCCACAAACACCCCTGTCAGACCACAGTCAGGTAAGTCTATACCTGAGTAAATCAGAGCAGGCCCTGAAAGATCAACATCCTGCAGCAAAGCTTTTCAACCTGGAGCCTAAATACAAGTGGAGCCAGACCAGCGCTGCAGAATACCAGGCAGCACTGTGCAGTGCTGAAATAAGAGAGCATGCTGAGTAACTTTCAGCATACACAATACCCACACAACAACAAGGGTTTAAACCTGGCTACAGAGCCCGGTATATTTGTTGAACTGGCAGTAAAATCAAAAACTAAACATTGTAAAGATGAAAATGAGACCAAAACCATAAAAATAAGCCCAGAGAAAAATGGTTTGATAATGAATGTCACAGCTAGAAAGCAGCTGAGAAACCTGTCAAACCATAAACACGGGGAGCCCAGTGACACCGAAGGACACCTCAGATACCATCAGGCCATAAAACTGTACAAACAGCTCCCGAATAGCAAAACAGAGCCGTATATGTTCAAAGAACTTGACAAAATTGAAAATGCAATTCAACAAAACGCTTTTTGGGATTTGTGGAAAAAACTAAATTCATCAGATACTGCAGAAGAACTGGCATTACAGACTAGCTATACACTTTGAAGAAACTGCATAAAAAATTGAAAGCACGACATTTAATTCAGACTTCAATATACCAAACATGAAAAGGCCTAGAGACAAAAATGAAAGACAATCAAAACCCGCAGGACACCCCAAACACTTTACAAGTGTTAAAAAACCAACTGAAAACCCTGAAGACCAAAAAAAGCATGTGGTCCTGATGGTATCAGGGCAGAAAATCAGAAAAACAGCTATAAACTACATGAGGCCCTGATCAAACTATTTAACTTGGACCTGAATACTGGGTGTTTCCCTAAGATCTGGAACCAAGGCTTGAGTACCCCTATATTTAATGGTAACAAATGCATTAAGGTACAAAGCATGCAAGGCATACTACTCAATCAAAAAAACTATATTAAACTGTTCACAGAAATGCCCCTTATAATGAAACTGTTCTACCAGAAATGCGGATGGCCCCTTATAATGCGTGCCCATCAGGGCGGATCGAAACCCGCGTTTTACCAGAGGCCACTCGGAGGCAGCCTTCCTACTACCTGGAAGATTAAAAAAGAGCTATCAAGTTCTGGGTTCATTTAAAGTTCAGGCCGACCCAAACTGCTACCAGCGCAAACCACTGAAAACCAACCAGCTCTGCCCAGAGAAAGACCCTTGGCCATCAAACACAGGTGTGTGCATAGTGCCCAAGACAAAATTACACTGGCAACATTTAAAAAAAACATTGATGTAACAAACAAAAAATTGTACATTGATTGAAGAAAGAATATCAAACCAAAAATTTGAAATCTACCAGACCCTAAACAGACTATACCCTGACAGAACATCTCGTCAAAGTAAAAAAAAAAAAAGAAAAAAAAAAGGCACACATTAACGATGTACAGACTCTGTAATCACAGCCTTGTCATAGAAACAGGCCGCCACAGAAAGACCCGGATTGCTAGAGAACAGGCCGTGTGATCACTGCAACCTGGCAGAGGTGGAGACCGAGGTCCACTTTCTCTTTACCTGCCCCAAGTACCTCCTCATCAAAGACAAATATTTCCCCAAATTCCCTGCCCTAATAAATCAATATCAAGACCTACCAGACCCAGACAAATTAAAATTGCTTCTGGGTGAAGTTACTACTGCAATAGAGGTGGCAGCCCAATATGTCTCTGCCTGCCATAATCTGAGAGAGGGGGTGGGCTAAATGTTCCATGTGTTTACATTTGCGCCTGTCTCATACATGTTCCTCATTAACACTGGGTTTTGTCATTTGCTTTTTAAAATTCTGTGATGTGGGGTATGTATGTGTGGGAGGAGAATGGCTGCCTCTATGTTTTTTTTCCTTCTTGGGGGTTGTTGTTGTCATATATATATTTTAATGCTTCAGCACTTGTCATGAAAATAAAGAAAATTTTTATTTTAATTCGAAAGAGAGAGAGAGGGATGTATAAAGAGAGAGGGAGGGGAAGAGAGTGAGGGAGAGCGCAAGACAGGGGGAGAGAGTAAGGGGGAGAAAGAGAGAGTGAGGGAGAGGGAGTGAGAGAGGAGGAGAGTGATGGAGAGAGAGTGATGGAGAGGAGGAGAGAGAGGAGGAGAGAGTAAGGGGGAGGGAGCGAGAGATGGGGAGAGAGTAAGGGGGAGGAAGCAAGAGAGGAAGTAAGAGATAGTGAGGGAGAGAGAGTGAGGGAGATGGAGCGAGAGAGGGAGGGAGGGGGGGAGACTCGATGTCAGATATGAAAAGGTCTCTTCTGTTTGTGCGCTATCCCATAATTAAACCCAAATTCCATTACCAAGCCCCATCTTGAGCAACATTTCCAGCTCATTAAAAGGGATAGTGCAGGGTCCCGATGCACTTCAGATTGCGCCCCCTACTCCCACACCCCCCCAGGATAATACTGTGGGCCGTAATTAGTCAGTAACCCACCGCCGCGTGCTCACCTGATCCATTTACGCATCCCTCTCCCTCATCTCCAAACAATCTAATTGCCATGGTAATGAATGTAAAAGCAGAAAATTGGGACTGAAATAATATTATCTCCTACCTCCCTCTCTCTCTCTCTATCTTCCCCTCCCTCCCTCCCTCCCTGAAATAACCCTGAAGGCAATGTGTCCCATCAGTGGCAGTGACGTTAAATGAATGCGATGGTGTGGCGCCCCACCCCTCTTATGTTTCCGTACCCCCAAAGCGCTGGTGTTGGGAGAACGGGTCAGAGGCCTGACGGAGAACACTTGCCATTTGTACTGATGTAATAGCCACAGCTGGGACTGGGGGTCACAAATTCATTTGGAACACAGCGGTCAATTATATCCTAGATTAGTCAACGCTGAAAGATCTTACTCTGTCTTTAAACTAGAGAGCCCTGTGTTACTCTCAGAGCTTGGTCAGTTTACCTTGAGTATCACGTGTGTCACATTTCAGAATTATCTGTGTTAAGTCATCCCTAGTAAGGCATCCCTAGTGAAAACAAATGTTACCACATTCTAATGACTGCCAAAATAAAGGAAACACCAACTTAAAGTGTCTTAATAGGGCGTTGAGCCACCACAAGTCACCAGAACAGCTTCAATGAGCCTTGGCATAGATTCTATGAGTGTCTGGAACTCTATTTGAGGGATGCAATACCACTATTTTTTTCACCATATCATCCACAAGAAATTCCATCATTTGTGGTCTCATTCAAGGGACCAGTCCCATCAGAATAGAAATGTTTCACCATAGTATGAAGGTGATCACTCAGAAAGGCTTTGTATTTATTGGCATTTCTCCTGCCCTCTAAGGGGTTGAGTGGACCTAAATCATGCCAGGAAAATGCACCCCACACAATAACAGAGCCGCCAAAACCGTTCATTTAATCAAGTGTTTCCTTTATTTTGGCAGTCACCTGTATATCAGGAAGTCTGTGATAAGTGTGACCCATTTATTTTTTATTCTTTGCTGCAATATTTTTAACTCCTGCCAATTCTCAAAATGGAAAAAAAAGATTGTGAAAATGAAAAAATTTAACTGCTAAAATTAGACAAAGCTGGGGCCAATTGCGGAATTATTCAATCACAAACTTAGTCTTACCAGAGTTGTAAAATTGTGAAAGGAATTGTGTCTAAGATAATGATATGGAATAACATTGAAGAAAGTTGTGTGTGACTGGATATATAAAAATGATCATCATCAAAGATTCATTTTTATAGTTTGGCAGCCAAAAAGCTCTCAGAAATAATGTGAGCACAAATTAAAAAAATAGCACATTCTAACAGTACAAAATCTCAAAACGTCAGCAAATCCCAATTGTTTCATGCCATTGTGTGGCATTTTGATACATCTGAAGGCTGCTTCATTCTTTTGTGAGATTTATCACGGTGTTCATCTAAAACTACATTAAATTCATCTCCTACAATAAAGGCTGCGGTTCCCCTTAAGATCATTCATCAATGTTATTTAACACATGGATATGATTTATAACAGGCACACAGACACCAGCAGTATCTTTCCCATACATCTCTTGCACATATAATACACATTTAATTCATTATACATACAGTATATATATATTTTTTATTTAATAAGTATTTGGCCAAGAGAATAAAGAAACTTTAGACCTTTTAAATGGAATCAAAACTCCTAAGAATTCAAGGAAAGTTCTGTAAAGGTAGGACTTAATCTATCCTTGGACATAGCTATGTACTCTAGAACTGAAGAAAGATTTGGCAGGTGGATAATATTTTTGGTGTTATCAAACTGAACAATGTAAGAAATCATGTAGGAAATGTCATAAATAGGGCAAAAGTCATGTAAGGAATATGGCACCACACATTTTCACCAGGGTCATTACCATTTGCCATAATGTCACTGAAACTGCATCAGAAACCTAATATGCATGCAAATATTCACTGTTTGGCAAATTTGGCAAACGAATAAGTGCCACAAGACAGCATCAGATTTGCTGCAAATTTACCCCACGCTTCAGCAAGGGGCATGGATCCTTTAAACTGCATCTCTGCTTATTTTTTAATGCATAATTCCAAAACTCACTTCCTTCACCGGCTAAACTGTTTTGGGCCCTAATAAATTAATGCCAGGCATTTTGCATTTAATCCAGATAGAACTCTCAACTTCATTTAGCGCAACGAGGCCTTGTGCATCTTCTCAGAAGAGGACGCATTAGGATTAAATGTTATTAGTGCCGTGATTCTTTTCCGTGCAATAGATCAGAACATGACATGACTGTCCTCGGTTATGAACAGAAATAGCTTAACAAACCTTGCTCTACGCAGAGCAGATTCGGAGAAGCAGTTATTCTCAGCCACCCACACGCAACACACATTAGCTCACGCGGACACATACACTGACCTTAGACGCTCCCAGATGGCCCACTTGGGAGGAGGAAAATGGCCACCACACCACCTCTCACTGCCAGCGGGAGCCAAAAATGGTTATATAATTTTTTTAAATAACAATTATGAAGAGGTGTGCTATGTGCTTTTTTCCCAAATGAGCATAACAAAATACATCACTGGAAAGAATTCATGAAAAGTTCAACATTTCAAAAATTAGCCCCTCCCCCAGCTGCTTTTAGTGACTTTTAAAACATCAAAGAAACGAAAGTGTGGAAGCAGCGGCCAGCTGGTGCACAACGTGTAGAGGTGCCACGGTAATCGAGAGACGGTTGAGGGGCGTGTACGTGAGTCTCTGCGCTCAAGCGCTGCGTCGCTTTCCTTGTGTACGGCGGCCTCGCGCTCCTGTAACGTCCGGTCCATCTCCCCAGATATGAGCCTGAGGTGCAGAGACGAGGACACGTGGGAACGCGGGGGGAGACGGCACGGACGAACGGATTAGACAGAAGGACACCGAGAACAGCAGCGTAATTCGCCGAGATACAATAACGCGTGTGAGAGGGGAAGCCCAAGAGCTATGGAGCAGACGCAAGGCATCATCTGGCCATCACTCAGACGACACAACCGATTACGCCAGCTCAAAGAAATTTCATTTACATATGTTTAAAAAGCATTAGAGCTGCAGGAGCCATGTGTCCGGAGAGGACGGTAACCAGATTTACCGCTAACGTAGCAATAACGGAGCGTGCGAGGCGGTGTTGAGCTCCTAATTCACCTGTAATGAGGTGTGCGCTGCCCCGTGAGACGACAGCCCTCCATGGGCGTGGACATGAAGAACAGGCCATCCCGTCAGGAGCACTTGGTTTACAGAATAAAACCATGGAGACAAGAGAGGATTCAATCTCTCTTCATTCTCAAAGGCAAAAATGTAGATGCACACAGCCATGCGCCTACACACACACACACACACACACACACACACACACACATTCATGCGCACACACAGGTGTGACTACACGCACACACACACAAACAAACACAAAAAGCCCTCTGGTTAAATCTATAATGGTTTCCTTTCAAACAAATGGGGAGAAGCAGGCCGAACGAGCGTTTTGTGTAGTTAAGTCACTTAACCGAGACGCGCAATGATTTAAACTCAAATGTAAATATGGACAACATCGGGAAAAAAAGACACCAAAAACACGGGCCTGCACTCGAGCGAGGCAAAACAAGCGCGAGTCAAGCTGAGAAAGGGGTTTGCAGGATCAGTGGGAATCCATTTAACAAAGACCACCATTAAAGATAATTGTACTCGTTAGCGGTTTGCGCTGCACCGCGCACACCGTCTGATTCAACACGTCCTCGGCAGCTGTGAAAGGGGACAATCCCTGCCCAGATGCAGTCCATTCTGTCGTCCATCTCCCGCGTCTTTATGTAGGCGTTACCGCGTTCATTTAACGTTTGCGGTCAGGTTTTAATTGGATCCCGGCTCAAGAAATGAATGTTTGATGGTTCCTGACGCGTACCCAGCGCTCGCATGCATGATTATGTATTCCAAACAGGGACCTGTAAACCCAGAACAGCACTCTCTTTATCCAGTCTATGACTCATGCCGAGGACGAACAGAGAAACGCAAAAAATGTTGTTTTTATAGCACATGCAGGTAACTGCCAAAATAAAGTAAGCACTTGAGTAAATGAAGGGTTCTGGCGGCTCTGTTATGGTGTGGGGTGCATTTTCCTGGCATGGTGTAGTTCCACTAAACCCCTTAGAGGAAAAGGCAAACGTCAATAAACAAAAAGGTATTATGAGTGATCACCTTCATTCAATGGTAAAGTATTTCTCTCCTGATAGGAGTGGTCTCTTCCAGGAATGCAATGCCCCCATCCACAGGGCACAACTGGTTACTGAATGGTTTGATTAGCATGAAAAACTATGTAAACCATATGCCATGGCAATCTCAGTCATCAGATCTCAACCCAATTGAACACTCACGGGAGATTCTGAAGCAGCGCCTGAGACAGCGTTTTCCACCACCATCAACAAAAAACCAAATGATGGAATTTCTGGTGGAAATCCTGCATGTCCGTTTTTGCCCATTTTGTTTTGCTTTTGATACTATTTTAACGTTTTCACCATGCTCTATCTATGTGCTGCTAATGATTCATAATTCATAAATCATAAGTCATAAATGCAGTTCAAAACTCCCTTGTGACTAAACCATGCTGCTGGGTTCATGAATGGAAAGACAAACAGTTTTATGAAGTTCCTGAGAATTACATTTTGCTGAAAAAATTTGAAAATGTTATTATTGTATACATTATTATTTCTTTATTATTACTTTGTACTTTTATACATTACATTATAATATGTGATATGAAAATTACATTCTTTACTAATACAATTGCTCAGAGAAACAGTTTTTGTTTAGCAAGTTACTTCTGGAAACAGGAAGAGGAAGTAGAGAATGGGGCCAATCAGGTGTACCAGAGTTTTTGGGGCCAGGTGTTACGAAACTAGATCCTACCCATCCTGTGCAGGAAAACAAATAACAGATGGTCAAAAATAGAGCAGCAGCTTAGAGTATTTTAACAACGCTACTCGTAGGGGAGCTGGCCGAACCATCAGCTCAGTAGAGTTTGAGCACGTTTGTGAAGGAATCAATTCTAGGTAACGCATGCCTGTGTGTAATGTAGTTTCCCCTTAATAACAAAAACAAAAACTATTTTTAGAGCTCTGTGGAAGGTGAAGCAGCCCAGAAAGTTGTGGAATTCAGCCAGAACACAGAGGACACAGTATTAAAACAATTGACCCTGAAGCTAGTACCGAAACTGCGGGAGGGAGGGATGGAAGGAAGGATTTAAAAGCTCTCTGGAGGCAGGGAGATGGCTCAAAAAGGATTTCTCTATCCACAAACACGGACGGGAAGTCACAGCATCAAACCTACTGGGGGGGGGGTGGCAAGAATACCACAGAAGACAGCCGTGAGGAGATGGCCTAGGCGAGCGTGTGCTGGGGTTGGGCTCCTAACGAGCTCTTAATTGATGAGTGTTATGTGATTAGCTGTTAATTGCTTTCTGGTCTGCATTTGACGGTTGGCCTTTGAACAGAAGCGTGATGTGTCGGTGTTAATGAAAAGGCTGAAATGTCACATATTTCACAAAATGTGTTTTTGTTCAGCTGTGCCTCACAAACAAATCCATAACAGAGGAATTGGTAATTGCACTTAATTTCTTGTTCGATTTGTTAAGCGTTCTAAGGCCTATAAGAATGAATTAATTCAAAATCTAATTAATCTTAATCAAACTGAATGCTAATCTGTTTCCTCCTTCCACACATATTAGCTAATTATGTTTTGAAAATGAATGTTTTACAAAACTAAAACATTTAAATTACAATCTCAGCAAAACAGCCGTATTAATATTATCTTACAATTTTAAACATATTTTATAGTTGATGATTTTAAGCATCCTGCTTATATTTCTTCTCCAAATAACATGATTAACCCATATTTTTTTGGAAAGTACTAACATTGTGTGTGTGTGTGTGTGTGTGTGTGTGTGTGTGTGTGTATCTGTGTGTGAGTGAGAGAGAGATGGTGTGCGTGTGTGAGTGAAAGACAGATAGTGTGTGTGTGTGTGGTGGGTCTGTGTGTGTGAGAGAGATAGTATGTGTATGTGTGAGAGAGAGAGAGACAGAGAGATAGACTGAATGTGTGTGTATGTGTAAATGAAGGAGATGTGTGTGAGTGAGAGTGAGATAGTGTGAGTGAGAGACAGAGAGAGATAGATTGTGTGTGTGTGTGTGTGTGTGTGTGTGTGTGTGTGTGTGTGTGTGTGTGTGTGTGTATGAATATGTGTTGGGTATTGGGTGGCACTGCTAAACTAATGTCCTTATGACATTAGTTTAGCAGTGCCACCCAATACCCATGGAATACAATGGAATGTGTTTCTCCAGACCGCTCCCACACCTGCTCTGAGAGTGCCACTAGACCTGGTGTCACCCCTGCCAACCCAACAGCTGGAGGGAGGGAGGGAGGGAGGGAAAGAGAGGGAGAGAAACGCAGAGGGAGAGAGAGAGACAGAGAGAGAGAGAGAAAGACTGAGGGAGAGGGAGAGACAGAGGGAGAGACCGAGAGGGGGAACAAGAGAACGAAGGGGCGACGTCAGAGCTCTTAACATCCTGGCAAAGGAAAGCACTTTAATCCAAACAGAGACGCGCCAGCCGAGCACCTTATTAATATGTAATATTGCTGGATTAGTCCAGACACGGGCAGCTTAGTTTGTTTGCCCAGAATAGCGCGATCAGCCCTGACAGGCAGATGTGCCTGTCAGTCGCAAGCTTACCCAGGCATTTAACAAGATCTCCACCTGAGAACGCAAACAGTGGAGCGTACGGGGGAGAGAGAACTCACTTTCCCTCCGCTGTGCGTCCACACAAACAGATCCGGATGGGTGGAAGCATAGAGGGTTATTTAGTTTGTTTTTAGTTTGACATTCTGCAAAAATCATAAACGTCAATTCATACATTTATGTACAATACATTTAAGACGGTGGGGTGTGTAGCGGGGCTTTGGTGGAAAAAAGACAATGCTCTTAACCAATCGGAATGTTTTTCTACAGTGATACTAGCGCAATTTCTTTTCATGTGAACCAGTGACAGCACGGGGTGACTCGAGGTGAGGTTTACGAAGCTTCGGCTACAGGCTGTCTGTCTGTCTGTCTGTTTACACCTGCATCACTCTGCAGACGTGATGAGAATTCAGTTATGGTGTCCGTTATTGAGGGCTAAGGCTGGGTATTGGCAAGTGCCTCATGATACGACTCACGATATCACGATAAACATGTCACGATTCAATACATCACAATTCATAACGGTTCGTCGCAATCTTTCGATTGATTCACGATAACAACAGAATCATGATTCAATACCTACGATAATACTATGATATACTTACTATAATATACTGCAAAGGACAAAATGTAATCAAAAACTCATTAACACTCATAATAAAAAGAAGCACGAGTCAATTTGAAATTACTTTCCCTTTTTATTATTTTTTTATTGGGCCTTGAGGAATTTAATGGAATGGAAGGATCTTCTGCACCTTTAGGTTCAGCAGTTTAGGTAAACACACACAGACTGAACAACAGTGTGTGATTATAAAATCTTAACAGAGCAGCATACATAAAATGTCAACCACTGTAACATTATTGCAGTTCACACATTAGGGCATGTAACGATGATTGGGGTCAGAGTATTGACACATTGTGAAAAATAGAACCGCAATGTTTTTACTGACTCGATTTATCGCCGCAGCCCCACTGAAGGCCCAGGAAGTCCTTCGACCGAGGGCAGGCAGTTTTCGGTCAAAAAGTCTACAGTAGGCGGGGCTTTTCAGGGTCCCTCTCAGGGGTCAGAGGTCATATATCTGGAGAGGGCATACACCACTGGTCTGGGGTCAGTGAGACACAATGACCACATTTACCCTCCGCAATAACCAGAGTAGCCTCCTAAGAGTGTGAGATGCAGCGATACTCTCAGCGGTACAGGTCAGCCAATGAAGAGAGAGGTTGAGAGTGTAGAAAAGGCAGGAAGTAAATATGAAGGGGGGGGGTTGGAATTGTCCATCAGAGAGGGGAGCACGGTTCATCTCTGCTAGCCCCCCAGACCCCTCATCAACTGCTGCCTTTCAGGGGAGCCAGGGATGCCCGGCAGGCCCTTTGTTCCTGATGGGGAGGGTGAATCGCAGGGGCAGCTACTCTCCGCAATTAAAGCCTCAGTGCATTAGTGGGAGTTGAGCGTCTCCATCAGGCTCGGCCATCCTTCCCACCTGTCAGATGGAGTGGCTCTCGTGGTCAGAGAGACCAGGTGACAAGGTGTCATTAGTGAGCGCTCGCGGTCAGAGACCAGGTGTCATTCGTGATTAATAGCACTCTTTGGTTCCTTCTTCTTCCTTGGCAGGACATATATATATATATATATATACAGTGGGTTCGGAAAGTATTCAGACCCCCTTAAATTTTTCACTCTTTGTCATATTGCAGCCATTTGCTAAAATCAATTAATTTCATTTTTTTCCTCGTTCATGCACACACAGCACCCAATATTGTCAGAAAAACACAGACTTGTAGACATTTTTGCAGATTTATTACAAAATAAACACTGAAATATCACATGGCCATAAGTATTCAGACCCTTTGCTGTGACACTTGTATATTTAACTCAGGTGCTGTCCAATTCTTCTGATCATCCTTGAGATGGGCCTACACCTTCATTGGAGTCCAGCTGTGCTTAATTATATTGATTGGACTTGATTTGGAAAGGCACACACCTGTCTATGTAAGGTCCCACAGTTGACAGTGCATGTCAGAGTAAAAACCAAGCCATGAAGTCCTAGGAACTCTCCATAGACCTCCGAGATAGAATTGTGTTGAGGCATAGATCTGGGGAAGGGTATAAAAACATTGCTAAAGCATTGAAAGCACCCAGGAGAACAGTGGGCTCCATCATTGTGAAATGGAATAAGTTTGAAACCACCACAACTCTTCTTAGAGCTGGCCGTCTGGCCAAACTAAGTAACCGGGCAAGAAGGGACATGGTCAGGAGGTGACCAAGAACCCAATGGCCACTCTAAGAGAGCTTCAGAGTTCCTCTGCAGCGATGGGAGAACCTGGTAGAAGGACAAACATCTCTGCAGCACTCCCATCAATCAGACCTTTATGGTAGTGGCTAGACGGAAGCTACTTCTGAGTGAAAGGCATATGACAGCCCACCTGGAGTTTGCCAAATGGTACTTAAAGGACTCTAAGAGCATCAGGAAAAAGATTATCCGGTCTGATGAGACACAAATTGAAATTTTTGGCCTGAATGCCAAGTGCTACCATAAAGGTCTGATTGATGGGAGTGCTGCAGAGATGTTTGTCCTTCTACCAGGTTCTCCCATCGCTGCAGAGGAACTCTGAAGCTCTCTTAGTGGCCAGTTCTTGGTCACCTCCTGACCATGTCCCTTCTTGCCCGGTTACAAGTTTGGTCACGGCCACCAAAGGGTGGTGGTTTCAAACTTATTCCATTTCACAATGATGGAGCCCACTGTTCTCCTGGTATTTCAATGTTTATTTTGTACCCTTCCCCAAATGCCTCAACAAAAATTATCTCGGAGGTCTATGGAAGTCTTCATGTGGTTTTTCTGACAATATTGGGTGCAGGTGTGTGCAAATCAAGTCCAACAAGGAAAAACATGAAATTAATTGATTTTAGCAAATGGCTGAAATATGACAAAGAGTGAAAAATGATATTTCAGTGGTAATAAATCTGCAAAAATACAAGTCTGTGTTTTTCTGACAACTGTGTGTGCATGAACACAAATGTATATGACAAAGAGTGAAAAATTTAAGGGGGTCACTGCCCACTGCCCATCCAAAAAAATGTCACACACTCTAATATTTTGTTGGACCGCCTTTAGCTTTGATTATGGCACGCATTCACCATGGCATTGTTTCGATAAACTTCTGCAATGTCACAACATTTATTTCCGTCCAGAGTTGCATTAATTTTTCGCCAAGATCTTGTATTGATGATGGGAGAGTCAGACCGCTGCGCAAAGTCTGCTCCAGCACATCCCAAAGATTCTCAATGGGGTTAAGGTCTGGACTCTGTGGTGGCCAATCCATGTGTGAAAATGTTGTCTCATGCTCCCTGAACCACTCTTTCACAATTTGAGCCCGATGAATCGTGGCATTGTCATCTTGGAATATGCCCATGCTATCAGGGAAGAAAAAATCCATTGATGGAAAAACCTGGTCATTCAGTATATTCAGGTAGTCAGCTGACCCCTCATTCTTTGGGCACATAACGTTGCTGAACCTAGACCTGACCAACTGCAGCAACCCCAGATCATAACACTGCCCCCACAGGCTTGTACGGTAGGCACTAGGCATGACGGGTGCATCACTTCATCCGCCTCTCTTCTTACCCTGATGCGCCCATCACTCTGGAACAGGGTAAATCTGGACTCATCAGACCACATGACCTTCTTCCATTGCTCCAGAGTCCAATCTTTATGCTCCCTATCAAATTGAAGCCTTTTTTTCCAATTAGCCTCACTGACAAGTGGTTTTCTTAAGGCTACACAGCTGTTTAGTCCCAATCCCTTGAGTTCCTTTCGCATTGTGCGTGTGGAAATGCTCTTACTTTCACTATTAAACATAGCCGTGAGTTCTACTGTTGATTACTGATTGATTTTTTTACGCACGGTGGTGCAGTGGATAGATTTTCTCGGGTTAAGGCCGGGGGCCTTTGAGTTTGCATGTTCTCCCGTGTCCGCGTGGGTTTCCTCCGGTACTCGGTTTCCTCCCACAGTCCAATGCACGTTAGGCTAATTGGAATCATTCAAGATGAGTGTTGAGTTTTTCGATGGATTGGCGACCTGTCCATTTCTTCCTCCCGGAAGATGATGGTTCAGCCCCACTATCCTTCCAGGTTTTGGATGGATGGATGGAATTTTGTTTAAGTTGGATCACAATCATTCAAGATTTTTTCTTAATTTCTTCCCGAAGATGATGGTTAGTATCCTTCCAGCAAGTTCAATTTTTAGCTTGTTTTGTTTTTTGCTTGATGCAGGCCAATAATTTGACCCTTCTGAAGCAGATTAACATATTTTCCACGACCACAGGATATGTCTTCCAACATGGTTGTTTAAGAAATGAGAAGCTACTCACTGCATGACAGGTTTAATTCGCCGAAGATGGATCACCGTGGCGATGAAGTCTAATGTCCCGTGCGGATGGACAGTTTTACAGGTCAGAGGTTGGGGGCGGGCGGGGGTTAAATAATGACCCGTTCAACTGGGGGTGCTCCTGGCCAGAGGATCGCCGCTTCGGCTCCCAGTGCATGCTGGGAAACTCATTCAACTTTCACCCCCGACTCGCTGTACATCATGTTCAATTAGGGTACATGAGAAATATAAGGGGGTTGATTGTAAAAGGTTACGGTGAGGGGGTCGGGGCCTCGTTCTGCCAGTCAATGTCCACATCCCCATCAATGCACAAAATGGAGGCATTGATGGGCATTAATGGCAGAGGGGTCATACCCCTGATCTTAGAAACAAGCCTGCAGCTACTCCACTGCCTGCTGCAGTGTCGGATCTGTACCCAACAGCACAACCAGCACAGCACAACCAGCACAGCACAGCACAGCACAGCACGGCTACAACAAAGCATGGCTACGGCCCAGCTACAGCACAACACAACACAGCTACAACACGACTAGAACACAGAACAGCATAGTAGGCGTTGATGATTTGATGCGTACACATAAGGAGAAATAAATCAAACGGAAAGTGCTTCATTATCCAAAAAAGAGATTTGAACTCCATGTTAAAATAGCATGCAGTAGCTACACCACACCAAAGAAAATAAAAATAAAAAAATACAAGAAGTAAGGTTTTCCTTGAAGCCCGATTTGTAACAGGCACCTCCCCTTGTGCAAAGTAGACAGGCAGAGCGACCAGCTCCCGTGATTAAGGGGGGGCAGTGTGCTGGGATAGGGCCTGTATTGGCTGGATGCAGCGGGTAATTTACACAGAGAATGAAACCTAATGAAGAGTAAAATGCAGAAAAGCTTTTTCCGGGCAGCTCACACTGATGTTTGTAGTGCTGCACTGCCCCCCAGCAGGTCTGAGAGGTACTGCAGCTTGTGGCAGACCAGCAGAAACATAATTTCCTTGTTTTCTGGTGGCCATTTCTATGTCAATGTGGGGTGATTTGGGTGAAAGATTTGGAGGGAGGGGGTCACAGGGCTGAACGGACAGTGCTGATTTATATTCGGGGGGTGTCTATGGATCTCTGTTCTTTAGATATTCTTGAGCTGCAGCCGAACAGAACATTAACGACCACTTTCCCCAAACAACAAGCGGCAACCAATGAACCAGAAGTGGCTGACTGCCACGCTGGAATTCAGGAGAATCAGGGATATCAGCCAAATAAGCACTTTACACGAGGCTCGGTGAAAGCATGATCACAAATATGAACATAATCCTACTTCTCCGCAGTCTTCTGCTTTTACATGCAGATGATCGCAAAAACAGCGATGAGAGTGTGCACGTTCTGTCAATCTGCCAATGCCTTATTGCACTGCACTTTCTATTTTACACAAAGTTGCCGGCTGTTTTCAAGGTAGAATGTTTTCCCTGTGGTTGTCAGACAGTTATGAGCAGGAGCAGATGAGCAAATGACAATTAATCAGCCATCAGTATGTGAATATCACGCGCTTCTCTGCTCCTTATGAATATTATAAACAAACAGATCATTATTTACCATTACTCCACTTGTAAAACAGGGGTGGTATAGCCACTTTGTCCAAGAACAGGAGAAAAACGAACATTTCTGTGTTAAATATACAGTCTACATTACGGTCTAATAGTCTACAGTGTATCATGAAACTACACTCTCCCTCTTTCTCTCTCCAATTCAATTAGCTTATTTGTCAATGCCTGAAAATATCTGAGTGCACATTGCCAAAGCAAACTGCAAATGAACAATCAGAAATTAACAGCATTACATTACATGGATAAAACATACCAAAAAAGACAATGCAAAAAACGTGTAGATATGTGTATGTCTCCCGTCCACCCTCTGTCTATATTATATTATATATTTATATTATATATATTTATTTATATTATATTTTAGGCATTTAGCATACACTCTTATCCAGAGCGACTTAGTTTACATTTCTTTTTACATACAATTTATACAGCTGGATATTTTTTTTACTGTCCTCTCTCCGTCTTACTCACCTCTCTTCCAAATTCAAATTCGCTTTATTTGCATGACAAGTGACCTTGTGTTGCTAAGGCGTTAAAATACATACATGACATCCCCCAAGGGAAAATAAATAAATAAATATACAAGCTGTCCCCCTCCCACACATATACACCCCACATTACTCTCTCTCTTCCGTATGTACAGGCCTGGGCTCCCAGAGTACAGGCGGGGAGCAGACGGTATGTCCAGGGCAGGAGGGAGGGAGGGAGGGAGGGAGAAAGAGAGAGAGAGAGAGAGAGAGAGAGAGAGAGAGAGAGAGAGAGAGAGAGAGAGACAGCGAGGGAAGGATTTCATATCCACCACATTCCCCCCACAATCACAACTCACCCAGGGGGAAACAGTGTCATCTTCTGGGAGGGACAACATACATATAAAAGAGTAATGGTATAAAAAAAAAAACTGTCAAGTTTATTTTGGTTTATATTCATATCACAGCAGGGTGTGGCATACCATCATAATACAAATGTTGGAGAAAAAGAGAGACAGGAAAAAAAGAGAGAAAGGGGAGAGAAAGAAAGAGTGGAAACAAGAGAGACAGGGGGAGAGCGAGAGTTAGAGAGCAATAGAGAGAGAGAGAGAGAAAGAGAGATAGAGAGAGAGAAGAGCCTGCTCTCTTCCCAAACCCACTGCAGTGACTCTGCACCACCCCTCCTCCTAAACTGTGCGGTTTGAAGCCATCCACACGGGCCCGCGTGCACTCTGCCGGGCTCAGGGAAACGCAGGCAGGCACGGCTGAATAATGATGGCCTGCACACACAGCAAACATTAATCACGGCAATCCGTGTCTTAGCTAAGGTAGAGGGGGGGAGTGTGCTGCTAGTAATGCTAATGCACATCCCTTAACTGCAAACAGCCCAGGACTCCAGAGGGACTCTTTCAAACAGTAGCACAGGTACAATCTGCAGGCCTTGCATCCATTTTATTTATTTCATTTTTTACTTCACTTTTTTCCCTGCTTCGGCGTCTCACTGATGCAGATGAATTTCTGCATCAGAGTGGCAGCACAGGCTTCCACAAGCACCCTCACCATGGCGCGCACCACTGCGGGTTATACATATGTAAATGTAAACGCGCACTATGCGATGTAAATTATTCACTGTGTGTTATTAATGCACTGCTCGTTTCCAAACACCCACTGCACATTGACAAAGTATTCTTAAAATACTGATATCTAATATAATTATCTTATTTACAGATTTTTCTGAAAAATATGTATCTATGTTTATTTCAGTTTTTGTTTTTTGTCTTTCAAGTCTTTTACAGAAGTGCAACGTCAGGAGTCAGGAAAACTTTTTCCAGTTTTCCAAACTGATTTTTGTTATTCTCGCTGGAGAATATTGATAATGTGCTATAATGGGATCGTAAATGGCACTATACAAAATAAGGATTGATTGATTGATTGATTGATTGATTGATTGACAATAAAAAATACAGGCGATGACAAGGACGTGCAGTAATAAATTCCTTATAAAGTAAAAAACATAAGATTATGAAAGGTTAGGAGAAGGGTTGACCAAAGGAAAAAGAGAAAAAGGAAATATCATTGCTCATTTGATGTACTTTTTCTCTCCATGTCTTGTAATTGAGTGAGGACAATAATAACAACAATAATAATAATAATAATAATAATAATAATAATAATAATAACATATTAAAATTTGTCAAATAAAATTTTCTGGGACCCCAATACCCACGACAAGCCCAGCCGGAGGCTCAGCTTGTCCATTAGCTGTTCAAAGGCCTCTGATCTGCAGTTCAGCACCAAAACACACAGCTGTCACCAAAATCACCACAATCACCACACACAATCGCCACGCACAACCACCAATACAATCACAACACACAAACGCACAATCACCATACACAATTGCCACGCACAATCACCACACACAACCACCAACACAATCACAACACACAAGCGCACAATCACCATACACTATCACCCCATACAAAAGCACAAAAACGCACAAACACCACACATAATGACCACGCACAAACGCACAATCCCCGCACACAAACATCACACACAAACGCACAATTGCACATTCACCACACAAACGCACAATCACCGGATGCAATCACTGCACTGAGCCCTGCAACTCACTCTGGATAAAAGCACCTGGCAAATGTGAGAGGTTTCCAGGTATATTGTTGTTTTTCATTCTATTTTATTACATTATTATTATTATTGTTACTGTTATTAGTGTCTATTTATGTATATATTTGTTTTGCAGACACCTCCATTCTGTGTCACAATATAACTTTTGTATCCTTTCTGAAGGCTACACCAGCCATGCCCCCACAGCCCCACCGGAGTCCTGACTGATCGACCCCCACGCCCAGCCAGCGCTGCAGGGAGGGGGGTACTGTGGCTCTGCTCCTCCTGCTTCTGCTCCTGTACCCTGCAGGATTCATCCACAAACTGTCAATTAGCCCCAGACCGAGGGGGAGAACAGGGGAAAAAAGACGAGAAATGAGGCTTTGGATTCTCGCACAGATTTAGAAAAACCCAAGGTTGCCTGAAAATCAAAGAGTGGCATTCAAAGGTTAGGCAGACATGTCTGACTGGGCGGCGGTAAAACCAGGACCAATTAAAGCTGCCGGCGAGGGGACAGGAGAGTGGGGACATCTCGGCTGCCCACAAGGGGACAGAGGTGAGAGGGGCATCTCAGGTAAGAATGCCTATGCTAGTGCCAAAACCAATAGGGCAAAGAACCCATTTTATTTAGTTATTCATGTGTGGGTGAGGGTTGATGTTCGAAGGGAAACTTGTAGGCATTTTGCATGAAAAAAATGAACTGATGTTCAGCCAAACATATAATACGTTGCATGACTACAGCCCCGGTCTCGAGCGGAGAGGAGAGAATGGCAAACAAACCGTGAAAAGGAACACGCAGTAGGACACACTGAAAAAAGGAACAGCAGTAAAACTATGAAAAGCCAGTGCTGGTAATCATTACAATCAGAGCAGTGGTTCCTGCCTGAGGAAAGTGTGTGTGTCTGCACTGTACGTATTTTGAGGAAGACAATCCAGACACAGACAGCACACAAGCACGTGCACGCACGCGCGCACAAAGGCACACAAACACACCCATATCTTAACCATACCTGCAGTCGTTTTTTCCCCTCAGAACACGTACAATCCAAACACACATAACACAAATGACTCTAATGGCTGGCTCATTGTCATTGGGACCGTGAGCAGACCCCACAGGTACTTTAAAAGTGTATCCAAGGCTCCCCTTTTCCACTAACGAGGAATGTCCATTGGGATCGGTCCTTGGCAGTCAACTCACCTGATCCACTGGAGCAAATAAATACTGATCCACTGGAGCACCCCCCTCCCCATCCCCCCAATCAGCGAGATTCTGCCAATACCGCTGGACTCGGGCAGGAATCCTGTCATTACCTCTCTTAACTCACTTAACCCATCTCTCACACATCAGTGATGCAGCTGGCACAGGACCGGTGATGTCACACGTAAACACTCCGGCCCAATTATGTCTAATTTGCCTGTCTGTCACGGCGCCGTTTTGACAGATCAGAGCTTTTGTTTGCACATCGTCGCACATGCATCTCACACATTAGCCATGTGGCTAAACTGATAATATATTAATGGTGATTCACATTTGACTAATGGGGGAGGAAGTTAGACGATTAGACAGTATATGACCGTTCTGGGCACAAAATGGCTGCCGTGCAAAACACAGGTGGCTGCTACACATTACACAATACATTTCCAGAGTTTCACACGGACACGCCTCCAAAAGTCGCAGCAACCACATGAGTCCAGCCCCCATCCTGCTTTTCGACAGCAGTGTCGCCCTTCCCTTGGAAGGACAAAACAGCCCTCGCAGGAATCAAAGCGCATCAACGAACTGTCAGGAACAAAACGTGATGCGCTAGTCCCATCTCCTCTCAATCTTTCTCTTTTTTTCTTTTCAAACTTGGTCTTCGTTTAGAAAAGACACGCATGGTGAAAGTAGGCTGAGAGACCTGGCGCTTTGCAGGGAGGTGTGGGGATGGGGGGGGGGGACGTGCCTCAAAGTCGAGTGAAAGTCGCCCAGCGATTCAGAACTGTCCTTGTCACCGTCATCACTTGAGGCTTCAGTAGCTGACAGCTTTTTTAATGCGCTGGACCCTTCATTTCGACCCCCCGTTCACACGGACCTCCGGAACAATCCTCTGGTTCGTCGCTTCAGAAACGGCTGCCAGTTAAAGCTGCAGGCTGCCTATCCTGGAGCAGAGCTGTCCTCAAAGCATGCCCGTCCCAATACCACATGTACAATAAAGTCAGTCGAGAAAATGATACACATCAGGAGAAATTAACTATAAACAAAGACTCGATTCTGAAATTACCCTTGGAGACGGGGGGCAGGATCTGAACGTGGTGTAGGGTAGGGGCTCCAAACCAGCACAGACAGGCACGCTCGGCATCACAGACAGGTGTTCCAAGGAGCACAGACCAGTGTACTAGGCAGCACAGACAGCTATGCTAAGCCACACAGACAGGTATGCTAGGCAGCACAGACAGGGGTTCCAAGGAGCACAGACCAGTGCACTAGGCAGCACAGACAGGTGGGTAAAGCAGAACGCCAGGCCGTATCAGTGACACAGAGACATGGACACCCAGGCTGCAGCACCACGTCCCAGCGAGACTAACACTGCAGTCTCTTCTCCTCAAACTTTGGCGGAGAGGGGGAGAGAGAGAGAGAGAGAGAGAGAGAGAGAGAGAGAGAGAGAGCGGTCACCCGGAAAGGGGAGGAAGTGCAGAGGAAAGGGGATTACAGACATTAAATATGAAATATATAAACAGGTAAGACACAATCAGAGAGAGCGTGTGTCCGGGGGAGGTGTGAGGGGGCAGGTGTGGGGGGAGGGTTCCTCTCCTCCCCCTTCAGATCAAACGGCCACTCTCCGCATCAAACACACCTGTGGGGACTGTCCACGGCGATAAGGGCGCCACTCTCCCGCCTTTTTCTCCGGTTTTAATTACAGATATTAATAAGCAGCTTAGCCAGGAACAGGGTGCTGGGGTATCTATGCGCCTGTTAGAAACGATAAGATTATTTACACACTTACTCATTCCTATTTTTTATCATGTTCAATAATTCATATGCCCCGCTCCCCGCTTTTCCCAGTCAAAAACAACCTAATGAGCGGAAGGGAGAGAGAAAAAAAAACTATAAGCAGCCTCCTAGAGACGCAACAAGATTCCGTTTTATCCATTAAAATTAAATAAATAAAATCTGGCCTCTGGGTTTGAGGAGGGGAAAAAGACAAGAAAAAAAGAACTAAAGACAACGATTAGCATATGGACTCATTCTGGTTCTCCTCCTGGTGCTGGTGTCCATGGCCTACCCATCTCACATTATTTAGTGAAACAGAGCTGCCCGGCCGTCAGATAACCCCCATGCCCTGAAACACACTTCCACATCAATCTCAGCCTGCATCTAAGCTGCAACAGCGCTCTGTACCCAAATCCCCTCTCCCTCTCCCTCTCCCTCTCCCTCTCCCTCTCCCTCCCCCTCTCTCCCTCTCTCCCTCGCTCCCCCTCTCCCCCTCTCCCCCTCTCCCCCTCCCTCCCTCTCCCTCTCCCTCTCTCCATCCACGCCGATCCTGTGTCACTAAACCGCCGCGCCTCACACCCTTAAAATCTCCACCGGTCACCTTGTGAAAGAGAGAGTGAGAGACTCTGAAGGGTGGGGTTTGTGCGCTCTCAAAGCTCCCCAATCTAAACGCATTAGCGAGGGCGCGGGGGCAGAACTTTAACTTGAACAGGTACGCCAGGGAGGAGGGATGGGGGCGGGGGGAGCTGTTATTTTTTATCCCTTTTTTTTTTTTGGTTTGGGGGCTTAAACGGGAGGTGGTAGGAAATTGCATTTGGTCCCTCATTAGTTTCCTCTCATGACTCTCCCTCCCCATCAGGTTAATGTATGTGCCCTTCCTGTTTGGGACAAAAATGGATTTGCAGTGCATTAGCTGATTAGGCGTAAAATGACATTATCTCCCGTAGCGTGATCTTAAGACTCGCTTATTATCTAATAAGTTACCCTTTACTGAGGGTTCTCTTGGCTGTCTGTCTGTCTGTCTGTTTGGATCTCGCTGCAGAATACACTGCGCATGGCGAATAAGGGCCTCCAGGTGGCACAGCTGGTAAAGGCATTTGTTCTAAGTGCAGGTTGCCCACTGCAGCCTTGGTTTGAGCTGGGAGTCCCGTTTGGGGGGCGGCGATTCTCAGTATGAGGGGGGGTTGAACTAAAAGAGTGTACAAGTGGTCACCAAATTGTGAGAAAAAAAATCAATAATTTATTCATCAAATAAATTATGAAAAATATAATCACCAGCTGTGGAGTATGTACAGGGAGAGGGAGAGTGGTCCCTCACACACGCTGGTCATCCAGAGCAAGCCCACGTATTCTTCAGCACAGAACACTCGCTTATCCAATCATGTGATTCAGAAACAAGCCACCACTCTCCTGAATGCGCTGCGTGAGTGTGTGTGTGTGTGTGTGTGTGTGTGTGTCTGCGCGAATGTGTCGACGTTTGTATGCGTGTGCGTGTATGTGTGTGTATGTATGCGAGTGTGTGTGTGTGTATGTATGCGAGTGTGTGTGTGTGTGTGTGCGTGCGTTTGTGTGTGTGTCTGTGTACATGCATGTGTGTGTGTGTGTGTGTGTGTGTGTGTGACAGCAGAAACAGGAGTGGATCGGGCGAGTGCATCCTTCAGTGCGGTCACACGCTTGCTGATCATCGGCGGAGGGACACCGCTGTGATGCGATTAAAGCCCCCGCAGCAAACACAGGACAAACATGCAGAGCAAAGGTCGTCCACAGAGACTCCAGACATAACTGCAAACTACATCTGTGTGTGTGTGTGTGTGTCTGTGTATCCATACAGATAAATAAAAAATAAAACCCTGGCATAACTCAATTCAACGATTGACACGGATCTACATCCTCTTTTTATTGACAACAGAAAGGTCATGATAAAATGGGTCGACGGCCCCTACAGAAGAACTACTCCCTGGAGCGGGGAGGGGCATGTTGGTGATCTAAAGTCTCCTGAGCTCATTCTGCATCACGGTCTTAATGACCTATTCACAGTGTACAAGTGGAAAGGAAATTGTTGAGGTACTGGCTGATAGGCCCAGTTAAATCCCTCTGTGGATCGCCAGACTGCCCCCCACCCGTTCTACACAGTACTGACCCGAAGGAACAGAACCCACAGTACTGACCCGAACAGAACCCACCTGAAATGTTACCAGTTTTGGGGAAATTGAGTAAGCTGCTCCACCCTGGGCCTCAGTCACGCATAGTACCGGCTGGCGGAGGATGGGCTCCCCCACTAAGACGGGTTCCTCCTGAGATTTCCCCCCACTGGGGAGCTTTTCCTGCCACTGCTGGAGTGTTTTTCTTTTGGAGTTTTTTGTCTCACTTTCTGGCTCTTCGGTGGTTCGTGCAGGTGTTCTGCGCGGGTCCAGCCTCTCATGTGCTGCAACACTCGGTGTGGTCCGGGGGGGTTTCGGTCGGGCGGATCTCCCAGGTGTGCCTGTGACCCCGCCTGAGAGACAGGGGGAGGGCTTTGATGCCGACAGGCCAGCTCAGAACCGCAGTTGGGTGTGCAGGGGGGAGCGGACAGAAGAGCCGTGTTCTTGCGGCCGCGCCCCCCAGCGTCTCCTACGCCCTGCTGTTCTGAGATCAGTGTTGAGCAGCGCAGTGAGAGGGGTGGACCAGCGTCTCCTACGCCCTGCTGTTCTGAGATCAGTGTTGAGCAGCGCAGTGAGAGGGGTGGACCAGCATCTCCTATGCCCTGCTGTTCTGAGATCAGTGTTGAGCAGCGCAGTGAGAGGGGTGGACCAGCGTCTCCTATGCCCTGCTGTTCTGAGATCAGTGTTGAACAGCGAGCAGTGAGAGGGGTGGACCAGCGTCTCCTACACCCTGCTGTTCTGAGATCAGTGTTGAGCAGCGCAGTGAGAGGGGTGGACCAGCGTCTCCTATGCCCTGCTGTTCTGAGATCAGTGTTGAACAGCGAGCAGTGAGAGGGGTGGACCAGCGTCTCCTACGCCCTACTGTTCTGAGATCAGTGTTGAGCAGCGCAGTGAGAGGGGTGGACCAGCGTCTCCTACGCCCTGCTGTTCTGAGATCAGTGTTGAGCAGCGCAGTGAGAGGGGTGGACCAGCATCTCCTACGCCCTGCTGTTCTGAGATCAGTGTTGCGCAGCGCAGTGAGAGGGGTGGACCAGCGTCTCCTACGCCCTGCTGTTCTGAGATCAGTGTTGAGCAGAGAACGGTGATGCCAGGCTGTACGCCTCTGATATCACAGCACGGGCCTAATTAATAACAGCAGGAGACACCTCCCTCCCTCTTCTTCTGTAAGGGGCCAATTAAGAGAGAGGGAAGGAGAGAGTGAGAAAGAGGGAGAAAGAGACAGAGAGAGGGAGAGGGAAAGAGAGAGAGAGACAGAGAGACAGATTCAACAATCATAAACATGTCACAGCAAAAAGTGTGTGTAAGCATGTGTGTGCGTGTGTGCGTGTTTTTCAGTGTGTCACTTTAAGCCTAATTATCTAGATAGGGGGCATGCAAACTAACATGAATTCTCTGCAGCACTCCATCAATCAGACCTTTATGGTAGCACTTGGCCAAAAAGTTCAATTTGTGTCTCATCAGACCAGATAATCTTTTTCCTGATGCTTAGAGTCATTTAAGTGCCATTTGGCGAACTCCAGGTGGGCTGTCATATGCCTTTCACTCAGGAGTAGCTTCCGTCTAGCCACTACCAAAAAGGCCTGATTGATGGAGTGGTGCAGAGATGGTTGTCCTTCTGCCAGGTTCTCCCATCGCTGCAGAGGAACTCTGAAGCTCTCTTAGAGTGGCCATTGGGTTCCTGGTCACCTCCCTGACCAAGGCCCTTCTTGCCCAGTTACTGAGTTTGGCTGGACGGCCAGCTCTAAGAAGAGTTGTGGTGGTTCCAAACTTCTTCCATTTCACAATGATGGAGCCCACTGTTCTCCTGGGTGCTTTCAATGCTTTAGCAATGTTTTTATACCCTTCCCCAGATCTATGCCTCAACACAATTCTATCTCGGAGGTCTATGGAGAGTTCCTAGGACTTCATGGCTTGGTTTTTACTCTGACATGCACTGTCAACTGTGGGACCTTACATAGACAGGTGTGTGCCTTTCCAAATCAAGTCCAATCAATATAATTAAGCACAGCTGGACTCCAATGAAGGTGTAGGCCCATCTCAAGGATGATCAGAAGAATTGGACAGCACCTGAGTTAAATATACAAGTGTCACAGCAAAGGGTCTGAATACTTATGGCCATGTGATATTTCAGTGTTTATTTTGTAATAAATCTGCAAACATTTCTACAAGTCTGTGTTTTTCTGACAATATTGGGTGCTGTGTGTGCATGAACGAGGAAAAAAATGAAATTAATTGATTTTAGCAAATGGCTGCAATATGACAAAGAGTGAAAAATTTAAGGGGGTCTGAATACTTTCCGAACCCACTGTATATATATATATATATCCATTTTGTATATATATTCATTTTGCTCTATAGCGTAAGGAAATACTTAGACTACACACACGCGCACACACACCCACACATACACCCACATACTGTATATACTGTATATACACATACACACATACACACACACACGCACACACACACACACACACACACACACACACACACACACACACACACACACACACACACACACACACACACACACACACACACACACACACACACACACACACACACACACACATATATATATGTAGCGGTTTTCTGCATAGTGTTGGATTGAATAGCAGTTTCCCTTCAGATGAATTGATTGAATTAAGGGGTGAATGCAAGTCCTCCAGGCTGCGCAGCACATTAAAGCTTCTGAAAACATTAGAGCTATGGAAACTTACATCACCAACAGATATCAAAGGAAATGTTCCGATTATGCTAATCTGGAGCGGGCAAAAACAATGTTCCTAATGTTTCAGCTGAAAAAAATTAGGCACAAGGCACATCTCCCCAACAAGACGCATTTCAAAGTTTAAAGGGAAGCGGTCCAGAAGCACAGCAGATAAAAGCCGCCTGGCTGCATCAAAACGCAACAATATCAAGACGCAGACGCAGTAATCGCATCTGCGGGGGAAAGTACGAAGAGTTGAACTTTAAAATTTGCCTGATAAAATTTGGGAACAAAAAGCATGGCGTGTTTGAGAGCTGAAAAGTAACGGAGCCGGCGCGGGAGGAGAATAGCCTGACGGTGACGTCTCTCGTGTCATTGGGCGAAAGCGCCACCCTCTCGCGGTTTAATCCCGCGTGGAGAGGTGTGACAGGAAGCCTGCCGTTGCCTTGGGAACGCACATTCCGGCCGGTGGACATACCCAGGAACGACGGCAAGAACGTCAATTACCGAGTCCGAGTGTCCGAGGCGGCGGAGGGAAATTCCGCCACCGCTATGGTGACGGTCAACAAGTGCGCAGACACCCCAGCGGGTCGTTAGTGGGCCGCTAATTAGACACTTTTTTTAAGCGCCGCCTCACCCCCTCTGTGCCGCTGATTGCCTCCCCGTGGAAGGGAAGGCAATTGCCTCCCCAGACTCGGGAAGACCAGCGTCTCCATCTGCCTCCAAAAACACACAGCGCACAGTCACACTCAGACGGAGAACTCTGTACAGGTAACTGTCAAAATAAAGGAAACACTTGAGTAAATGAAGGGTTCTGGCGGCTCTGTTATGGTGTGGGGTGAACTTTCCTGACATGGTTTAGGGCCACTCAGCCCCTTAGAGGGCAAGGTGAACAGCAATAAATACAAATCCATTCTGAGTGATCACCGTCATCCTATGGCGAAGCATTTATATGCCCCCATCCACGGGGCACGGGTGGTCACTGAATGTGTTTGATGAGCATAAAAGCGAATGTGAATCATATGCTATGGCCATCTCAGTTACCAGATCTCAACATCTCTTTGTTCTGCATCCTAAGAACAAAGAACATAAACAGTCAAAAAAATCTGTCAGGATCATGGTCAGCTGCTGAATTAAAAAAAGGAAGTTTATCATTTTGAAATGACTCTGTCTGTGAGCTTGGCTGGTTTTTGTCAACATCCTTCTCTGTGAGTCATCACTGTAAGACACTGACTGACGAGTGCACCCTCAGCGCTTAGCTGGACTCACTCTTAATGCACTCAAATATTCAGATGCTGGGATCACAGCAGAGGCACAACATTTCCTGATGCAAGACAACAAATGTGCGTGCGTCACAACTTGCAATGTGTAATACCTTAAGTAGCTTGTCATAAGACTTTGCCAACGGCTGCAAATGTGATTAAGTGCTCTTTAGCATGTGGAGCTTAATAAGGCTTAAAAGTGTTTTCACCTTAAAATCAGCAACCAATTCAGACCCAAGAAACCAGACAAGGTCAGTTAACTGTGTAATCAACTGCTTTAATTGGTCAATTGAGTGCTGAGTGACAGCATAAACCAGCCGATCCCTGTGGCTCTACAGGACCGGCGCTGCGGGACACCTGCAGTTTATTGCATTAACAAACACAACAGCTCCCAGTCAAACTGCTGTCCCTCAGCGCTTAATTACACAACAGTGCTTAGCCCAACTCAGTCTCGCTGCTGTCCCTCAGTGCTAAATTGCACAACAGCGCTCAGCCCAACTGAGTCTCACTGCTGTCCCTCAGCGCTGAAATATACAACAGCGCTTAGCCCAACCCAGTGTCGCTGCTGTCCCTCAGCGCTGAATTGCACAACCAGACTTAAGTGAATTGGCCCACCCACCTTAATTCCCGCTGAAGCACTAATATATGCGCATGATAATGAAGGGGGCGTCTGTCTTTCAGCCTTCTTCTTCTGAAGGTTACAGTTACAAGTGTCGGGTCCTGAAAGATCATTCCTCCACAGGAAAGAGAGAGAGGGTGAGGGAGGGAAGATGGCGAGAGAAAGAGGGAAAGAAGGGGAGGAGAGAGAGAGCTGTTGTATTCTTTCTGCAATACTACTTGTATGTCACGCTTTGGCAATATTTACTCTATGGATGTCATGCCAATAAAGCATGTTGAGTTGAGAAAGAGAGCAAGAGGGAGAGAGAGCAAGAAAGAGAGAGCAAGAGCAAGAGAGAGAGAGAGTAAGATTTTTTTTTCCTTGGGTGTTGTTGTTCTTGCATATGTATTTTATATATATTTATATGTGTGTGTATATATATTTTTTATATACAGTATATGTATTTTATATCTCATGTGCGTATGTATGCTTTAGCAACACAAGATCACTTGTCATGCAAATAAAGCACATTTTAATTTGAATTTGAGACAGAGAGAGACAGGGAGCACAAGAATGGGGAGAAATAGATGGAAGGAGTTATTGAAGGAGAGTTTAAGGAGAGAGCGTACGATAGTTTACGGTCAACATTTGTATGACTATTTCTCATTACAATCTATTAGGATTATAATTGTTGTTCTATTGCTACACAATTAAATATATCAGCTTCGGCAATATATTATAAAATGCCTTCTAATGAAGCATTCCAAACTAAAACTGAAATAGTATTTGAGAGATGGAGGGGGGAGAGAGACAGAGAGGGAGAGAGGGGAACAGGAGAAATTAAAGGAGAGAGAGAGAAAGAGAGAGAGAAATGGAGAGGGACAGAGGGGAGGAGAGAGACAGAGAGGGAGAGAGGGAGAAAGGGGAACAAGAGAAAGAGTGGAAGAGAGAAAGAAAGAGAGAGAGACAGTTGACACTTTTTCAGAAATACCTCCAATCAGCAGTCAGTCACAGCTCTACTTGATTGATTTCTTTCTCCCCTTTTTAAAGTCCGACCTGGGAGCAGCTCACCTTTTTAAAGGCCTCGAGATGCCATTCCACCCCCCTCTCCCTCCTGATCCCCAACGAGGCTGGGACATTCCATGGGACATTCATCCATGGACAACACCTTTTCATATTTAGGAGAACTTAGGGGAGCTTGCGTTTGTTAATCGCACACTGATCACTAAGTGAATCGCTCCGTTCATGCATGTATGTTTTGTTTCTTTAAATAAGCCGTGGCACGTTCAAATTTGAGTTTGATCTTAGCATAAGATTAGCCCCTCACAGGTGATCAGAGAAAAGCAGAGAAAAAGCACAGAGAATAAATACAGTATTTGTGAGACGGTAGCAGCACAGCCTTTTATGGCAATGCCAGAACACAACCAGAGTCCTAGTGCTCACCAATAATGACCATTCTCACACTACAAGTACCAGGGCCCTCGGAGCACCATTGTGACATCATCACCATGCTCCTCCTTTGTAGTTTTCACACTACAAGTCCCAGAGTCCTCAGAAATGCTAGATTGCAACACTCATCTTGCAACAAAGTCATTGCTTGCTGACCATGTGAGTACACAGGGACTCCAGAGCTGTCGCTGATATGCAGTAGATCACGGCGATGTCAGCATCTGCTCCACTACAGGTCCTGACTCAAGCATTGGAAACAATAGATCCAGGTTTTGTGTAGATTGCCCTCATGGATGCTGGGAATGTGGCGCAGACATGCAGAACTGTGGGCTAATCGTTACGCACGACAGACCAATTGATCGAGAGGTCCACTTCCTGGCTGCAGAACTGGCCTTTCACCGATCAATGGCAGACGGACTTTACGCCGTGATGCTGATGGAGTTCTGCTCGCTCATCCAGTGGGACAGCGCACTTCCTCATGCTGCTCACTGAACAGCGTCTTCATCGCCCAATGAGAACGTGACAGTTACGACACAGATGCCCCGCTGGCCCTGGTTGGCCAGTGTGGCACCTCAGGCCCAGAGACCAGGAAACTGACATGCTTGTTTGGGATCGATAAAAGGAAATGAACAGAGTGCCGTAATACAGCATCTCTAAACTATTGCACTATAGCTTCTAATGAGGGAGCAGCTCACACAACTACACTGTGATTTTCACTGGAGACTCCATGCTGATCAACCATGTTGGTGACTAATGTTAACCAGCATAATGAATTTACTCATGTCACTTCTGTTCGATAACAACATAATTTTTTTAGCGCATTTCACTTTTATTTCTGGGCTCTGTGTATTTTAGTATTTTAACCAAGCTCGAGAACACCTCTATCTTACAATTGATAAGGGAACCTGACAAACAAATTAATCACATCAAAAACGATAGCCTTGTTTGTCATTTAAAAAGAGAACAAATATTTGAAACATCATCTGCAAACATTGTGCAAGAAGTTATGATGGCAGTATTTCATATTTCATTCATGAAATTCCATCATTCATCATCCACCATTGAATTCCACATGGATTGTGACAGGGCAAACTCAGCCTTTCAAACACCCGCATGCTTTGAGTTTATTCTCATGGAATGACCACAACGCATAAACGTCTCGAGGTGGATGAAACTTTGTTTCCAGGCAACAACGGGTGAGAAGGCGAGAAGCCTTTCCTTGGAGATACACTATCTAAGAGTTCTGTCCTGCTCAACATGCAGATGCACGACGCATTAAATCAATTCTAAAAATCCCAGAAACAGAAAAGAAACAAACAAAAGTGAAGAAGTGTAACCTTTTCAGCAGACATCTAAAAGGTTAACAGGTGCTCAGCAGTGCCTAACATGGCCCAACTGTAATACTCCACTGGGGAAAACAGCAGCGCTTCGGCCCTTTTTTCAATACGTGTCTTTTATACTGTGCTGTGCTTTTTATGTTTTGTTGTCATTTTGTAACTTGTGGTTTTCTGTTGCCTCTTGGCCAGGTCTAGCTTGTAAAAGAGTTATTAACCCATCGCAAAGGGGGGCGCAAGTCGCACGCACGCACACACACACATCTCAAAGGGACTTTTCCTGATTAAATAAAGGATAGAATACGAGCAAAACGTTTTTTTACATTTAAAAAAATATATATATACATTTTTATCCCCCATTTGTTCTTCTCTCCCTATTTGGAATTCCCAGCCGTATTTGTAGGCTCACCTCATCCTCTGCCAGCAAGCTGCCACTGTCCTTCCCGTGCCGCGCATTCACTTCATAAACTACCTGCAGAGAGCTGACTCGGCACAGAGAGATACCCCCCCACACAGGACAAGTGCACCGTCAGCGCGCGGGGGGGTCATGTCCCCTGATCCATCTCCCAGTCAGTTTCAGGCGCATAAATACCTAAGCTTTCATTTTGTTTGTTTGTTGTTGTCGTCATTGTTGTTTTTTGTCTTCCAACGCTCTTGAGCGAGGGCAGACAGGAACAAGGATGTATTTAATTGATGGCACTCGGTTTCGCGTTTCGCCAGGAGAGCTGGTATTTACGCGACGCACAAAAAGGGGGAGGGAGCGGGTGTTGGGGTATTGTACTGTGACTGACGGGGGGGGGGCGCTGAAAAGAGCCAGAGACCATGGACGTCCGCGGGGCGGTTTGACGGCGGGAGGTGAAATGTCACATTTGCATTTGCGATTGAAACGGGCGGGAAACGGAGCACTCATCTGGACCGAGAAGAGAGCGCAGAGCTGGGGTCAGGAGGAGGGAGCGCCGGAATAAAAACTGACACTGGAGTAAAGAGGGTTTACTCAGCTGCTCTCACTCGTTCAGGCTTGAGCAGAGCGGCGTCTGTGTGAGGCGTCTGACTGATAACACAATAAAGCGCCGTCGCTCACCTGCGTCCCGCCTTCTTCCGACCCGCAAACGCTCCCCTCGCAGCCCGCCCTGTCCCTGCCGTTCTGCTCATTTGCAAAGCAGATGACATAAAGCGCAATATAGATTATCCCCCCGATTACGGCGTGCCGTGGGCCGTTAGTGCGGGAGCGCGAGCGCCCGCTGCAGATGTGTGCGATCACAGCGCGCGGCGAAGGCTCTCTTGTTTACTGTGTGAGCAGAGATAGCGGAGGGGAAATGAAAAACCTGTCTAATTTCCTGTCGGGACGAGCAGCTGCCGGACTTATTTTCCTCCCGTGATACAGATCATACAGGCCCTCGGACACTGCAGCTGCTCCTCCCTCTGCGAGACACACACACACACACACACACACACACACACACACACACACACACACACACACACACACACACACACACACACACACACACACACACAGACACACAGGCACACACACACACGACTTCCAGGATCCTGTACAATCTTCTACCAGGGAATATTATGATAATTATGATTATTATTACGACAGTTATTATCATCATCATCATTATTATTATAGTAAGAAGAAGAAGAATCAGAAGAACATGATGATGATGATGATGAAGCTGTTGGGAGTTGACCCCAGCATTACTTAAAGACTGAGTAATTCCAGCATAATGAAAGGGCTTCTTGACCTTTTGCGAATTGTCCCCTGCATTCACGCTGCTGTGCAGTGCGTTTCATCTCTGAGAGACTTTCACAGCAGGAGGAGCAGAGAGACCCTCGGGGACGGCGTTTGTACATTTTTTTAAAAACACTGCGCGTCTTTTACCGCCAACAAAAGGCGCTGATTGCTGTGAGGCACCAGGGTCCCTGGAGTGGATGCCCATGATTAAGTTCGCTGAGTCGAACTTTAATGTGCAAATCACCACACCAAGCGCCGGAGCTCGTCACGGGCCCTCGCAACGGTTCCTTTCAATCTTCACGCTCAATTTACTCCCCAATGTTCTTGCCGATATCGGTCGGACTTTCCAAGAGCGACGAGCTAGACAAACGGACGCCTCACCACCCCGCGCGCTTTACATTTTAGCGGACGCCTCTTTTTCTTTGCACGCGTACGCCCGGATGTTTGCCGAAGCGATTCAGATTAAGCACCTCGCTAAAGGGTACCACAGCAGTGCCCCGCCTGGGAATCGAACCCGCAACCTCCGAGTTACAAGCCCAGGTCCCTGACCGTTATGCTACACCGCCGCCCACATGTACATTTTTACATTTTAGCCATTTAGCAGACGCTCTTATCCAGAGCGACATACACAGTTCACATTTCTTTACATACAGTCCATTTATACAGCTTGATATTTTACTGAAGCAATTCAGGTCAAGTACCTTGCTCAAGGGTACAACAGCAGTGCCCCACCTGGGAATCGAACCTGCAACCTTAGTGTTACAAGCCCAGCCCCTAACCGTTACACTACACTGCCGCACTCGTTAAGCTAACCGGTAGTGAGACAAACATCCATTTGTAAACAGCTATTATTATTATGATGATGTTATTAACACTGCTGAGCAGAGCAGATGCATTAATAGTGGCGGTGTTGTGTTGTTACGCCGATCCAGGGCGAGCGAGCGTGGCTTCCCCATTGTAGCTCGTCTCCCGACGCGCACGACGGACGCCGATTTCCTGTGGCTCCAGGCTACATTCTCTACCTGGTGCTGGAGAATCCCAGAAGGCTCATAATGAGAGAGCACATTTAAACGAAGCCGGGTGTGAGAGAGCTGTCAAACTCAAGAATGTTTTCATTCGGGGACAATTCCAAAACTCCGCCACTCTTTGAAAAGCAGAAGCCCAGACTTGCCGGGGAAGGGAAGGAGGGAGCGTAAATATATTAATGCGCCTTCGCAGGAGGACGAGAGACAAAAAGGACCCGTCTCCCTGACTGGGGAAGAGTATGTATCTCATTTACATGTTTCATAACCCCAGCGAACATCCGTGAGCTTCCGCTGGTTATGACAATAAACAGATTTGGAAGTGAACGGGGTATTAATAAATTGCCTTCCTGCAAGCATTCTCTTTTTATTTTCATTTTGCAGTGCACATAGTTTTGCATTTTTCCCCCGTCACCATGGTTGCAGACGTGCTGAGTAAGTGCCTGTCTATCTACCCATAATCCTTCTCCCCAGCCAATCATCCAAAACGTACTTTCACCACAGATTCTCTACATAAGCGAGCAGATGTTCAGCTCTTGCCGCGGTCCGTTCTTCCTTAACTGGGGAGGTTGCGGGTGAGTCACAGGTGGGTCTGGTGCGGTCGGTGAGAGCTCATGCTCCTGACATGCTCATGAATATTCATAATGAAGCAGCCAATCAATGTTAAGTACACAGAGTTGAATATCTGGTCAGAATATAGAGTGTCTGTCTCGATGCGTCCACCCCATTGGAGTGTTTTTTTTTTTTTTTTGGGTGGGGGGACGATGGTAAGTTGTGCCCTCCATCATTGATACGGTGAGCATGTGCTTGCTGTTCCTTCACCCCCTCCTCCCCCCAGTGTCACCATAATCTCAGAAACCAGAAGGGCCCAACCCCCTCCCAGAGGATCCCAGAGGAACACAATCAGCTCCTACACGAGCTTCACCAAGGTGACTGCCATCCCCAAAGGACTGAGAGCGGCTTTTCATACGCAGGCCCCAGGAGATGAACATCCGCTTGTCTAAACGCCCCCCTCTCCACTCATCTCTTTCCCCCTGGGCCGCACACTTCACTATCATATTTTCATTACTGGATGATTTCACACATTTGTAAATCAATGTTGCCCGGGCGACGAATTTAGGGGATTGAAAAATGTACCGGGGAGACTGAAAGACAAATAATCAAATAAAACAAAAAAAATTCATAATAAAAAATAATCCAGTCATATTTTAGAGAATGAGCAACACAGCACAAGCGCACAAATCCAAACACCGCCGCTCCATTAGCGGGGCTGAGAATCGCTTTTTAATCTTCAAAGTTGTGCAAGCGCATCCTCTCAAGCATGTGCTCTCCTCGCCTTTTCCTGTTTTCCTTCTCGTCGCATTAGCGAATTAGCATTCCTCTGGAGAGCCAGCGAGTGCTTCGGAGCACTAGTCCCTAGTTTCCTAAGGGACACAAATGGAGAGGTGAAACTGACCTCCGATTGGCCGCTAGCAACACCGCTCTGCCTGGCGGCTGGGCCTCGAGACGAAGCCACCCAAAAGCGGGTTTCCTGGGCTCTACACTTAACCCATTAAGAAGGACGGTCCCGATTTTGGATTAATGAAATGCGCTGTGATTCGGAGAGGGGGAAATGAAGAGCCGCTGGCCCCATCAGGCATTTTAGGTCGTAAGAGAGGGACGGTGCGCCGACACATCGGAGACATTCCACGCCGCGATTACCGCCGCCACCGCTGTCAGCCGTACACCTGCTCCACGCCCACGACCACGGCGTAAATCGATCCCATCCGTCACTCTCCTATCACACACACGCGCGCGCGCGCGCAGGGCACAACCTCCGGAATATTCTCTGAGCTAAAGATGAAGCTGAAAAGTGTCACCTTACTGCTGAGGGGGACAAAATGAAAAATAACATTAAAATTAAGGCCTTTTAAATGGTGTGCCAGAGGCTGTGCCAGACTTCGCCTGAAGTATTTCTGCAGACGATTCCACTCGCTGACGCTAAACGAATCCGACCGGGTCGGTCTGACCCACGGTTGTAATTCTGCACAGCGACGCACAAGGTGCACAAACATCTTGGAGCTGCCGTTCACATCCTATCAAAGCCTCGAGGACAAATGGCAGGAAATAGGTGTAAAATTGGCAAAAAATGAAATGCCACCATTGGTTTCAGGTATCGTTCGCGTCACAGCAACACCGTTAAATTGGTGGCGAGGTGCGGACGTTTGTGCTGAAAGGCCGCTGCTGCAGGGGGAGAGGCGGACTGAGGAGCCAGCGGATTGCAGACGTTGCTCTCAGGAAACCACAAGACTGCTTCTGGAAACACAATGTAATCCATCGATTTAATTCACCCATCTATCCATCTTTATTAATACGAATTCATCAATCAACTGCCCTGTACTGCGACAAGCAATCTGTGTTCCTGCTGTATCCACTGTGATTGTGTGCATCTGTGTGTGTGTGTGTGTGTGAGTGTGTGTGTGTGTGTGAGAGAGAGTGAGTGTGTGTGTGTGCATCTGTGTGTGAGTGTGTGTGTGTGTGTGTGTGTGTGTGTGTGTGTGTGTGTGTGTGTGCGTTGTCTGTGTATGTGTGCGTGCGCATGTCTGCATGTGTGTGCTTGTCTGTGTGTGCATGCATGCGTGTGCTTGTGTATGTGTGTGTGCGAATGTCTGTGCAGGTGTGTGTGTGTGTGTGTGTGTGTGTAGCCAGTGCAGGTGTGGGTACTCTGCAGCACTCTGCTCAAATTGATTCGAGCAGTTTAAGAGTGAGAGCGGCGTGCAGCAGGGACACGTCGCACTGCTGAGGCAACACTGACACCAGATGGAGGAAACAGCAGCATCTTCCACCCGGCAAACAGGAGAGAAACCTGCACTATACACACACTCACACTCACTCACACTCACACTACTGCCCTGTACCCCACTTACACACACTCACACTCACGCACGCGCGCACACGCACACGCACACACACACGCACGCACATGCACACACACACACACACACACACACGCACCCCATTTACACACACACTACTGCCCTGTACCCCACTTACACACACACGCGCACGCGCACATGCACACGCACACCACTACCGTGTACCTCACTTACACACACACGCACGCGCGAACACATGCACACGCACACGCACACACTCACACTCACACTCACGCATGCTCTCATGCACACTTGCACTGTCCGGCAGTTATATACATCATTTTAAAATAATGTATTATTTTATTTGTATTTTTTCACATTTAAATGATCTATAACAGAAACAGATCAAAGGCAACCAAAAACAGAACATCAAATCCCATTTATTGTCCCAATAAGAACCAAGAAAATGTTTCGAAATGTTTGTTTTCCTATACAGTTGTGTGACATTAACACTGTTTGCTGACAACATCTGTCTTTGTAAAAGGAGATTTTTCAACATTGAAAAAAATGTTGGGGTCGGGATGCACACGGAAACGCTGAGCGTGAGCCAGATACCACGGCCCACCCATGAATAAGTAAAGAGCACTGTTGGAGGCTTTTCATTGGCTTAGGCCTTCACCTTCAAACACTGGAATACAGACAGATCACCCATATCCTGATTATGTTATTAAACTTACGCACTGATAAAAAAATCTGTCTGGCCCTATCCGGTCGCTCAAGGGGAGAAAGGAGAAAACCTGTTTATCTGACACATGTAAATATAGCTCGCATGCCGCTGATCGAGAATGTTAAGATTGGCGGTAATCTGAGATGACACTAGGAGAAAAGGAATAAAGAAGCGAGCGACATTTGGCCGCGCAGTCTGACGGTGATTGGGATCCGGAGCTGGCCTTGCCGCGACAGCGCGGCGCAAAGCATGAAGGCCGTCAGCTGGGTGTACGCCGGGCGCTTTGCTCCCAGCTCCGCTCTTCGTCGCCACGGCGCAAACCCACCAATCTGTATACCATCTGGCTGGTCTAGCGGGATGCGCGACACTCGCATTAACCCCTCCCTATGATGGCGAGCACAGATTATCTGCACAATGCCTGCTGACAAACCTAGGCTGGTATAGAACCCTTGTTTGAAGTCAACCGAGTCACTAACTAAGCTCAGTGACACTGAAAGAAGCACATTCTCTGGCCTGCCTTTTCGGAGGTTCACAAGCGCTTTAATCAATCCACTGTAAGTTAAATAAGAACCTGAGCCAGAGCGTTCACCGTACACCGGAGAGGCACGGTCCACAAGCGGTCGAGAGGAACGCAGCAGAGCCAGCGGCGTGAGCCGACGTGATCACGTAAGGAAGGGACAGTGGAAAAGTGAGCACTCAAAAAGAGTGCACTCACCAAATGACCACCACTAGGTTTCTATTTCTCACAACTCAGCATTCACCTTTAATAGTGACACTCTAAAACTCAGGGGGGAGATGGGGGAGGCCCAAAGATGTGATCGTGTTCACACCCCCGCATGTTCCTCCAAAGAGGGAGCACCACCGGGCCCAGCGCAGAACCAGCCGCTCCGTAACCGGGGGGAAACCGTTGGTGACCCACAACAGACGCACCTGCGTGGGAGGAGGGGTGCCCTCGGTACTTGCACCACCTCCCTCCCCCCACCTCCCCCCACCTCAAAGAGCAGCTGCACCAACCGCCTTGGTCTGTGGTGGAGATGAGTGTGCTAGATACAGACGGGGCACCTCTTTTGGTGGGAACCCCACCTGGTACGAACAGCCGACGGGGAGCGCATTGCCGTTGACACTAAGCAGCCTTTCCCCCAACTTGCTGTGACACCCATGTCCCAGTCTGACCAGTCTCACTAGACACGTACAGGTAACTGCCAAAATGAAGGGTTCTGGTGGCTCTGTTATTGTGTGGGGTGTATTATCCTGGCACGGTTTAGGTCAACTCAACCCCTTAGCAATAAATACAAAGCCATTCTGAGTGATCACCGTCATGCTATGGTGAAGCCTTTATAAGCTGATGGGAGCGGTCTATTCCAGGATAACAATGCCCCCATCCACAGCGCACAAGGGCTCGCTGAATAGTTTGATGAGCATGAAAACGATGTAAACCATATGCCATGGCTGCCTCAGTGGCCCAACGCCTTATTAGGACACTTTATGTTGATGTTTCCTTTATTTTTGCAGTTACCTGTATATTTCTGTCTAACCCAGCACAGATGAATCATCAGTTCCAGGTTTGACGCTGGACACTCTCCACAGCAGGGGTGTCAAACTCATTCCATGGAGGGCTGAGTGCATGCAGGTTTTTTTGTTGCAACCAATGCACTACACCAGGTGAGTTCCATTAGTTCCCCTCCTTGGTTGAAGAAGTGAGCCAATTAGTGAAATCACCTGGTGTAGCAACAAAAAACTACAAACCTATAACAAACCTGTGAAAATGTAACACAAACCTGCATACGCTCGGCCCCGGATGGAATGAGTTTGACGCCCTGCTCTAGACTGCAGGTGAGCAGTGAGCCTCGATGGGCTGAATGGCCTGTTCCCAGCATCATGTTCTTATGTTCTTAATCAGGGTTAGAATGTAAGCAGGGCACAGAACATTTCTTTACTAGTTCATTCTGCCCTCCGTCACCCTTCTCAAACTATGGCCTAACCCTGAAAAGGCCTTCTAGTCTCCTTTTCAATTAGAGGTGACAGGAGCAAGCATTAAGTATGTATGGCCAGGCTGGTTGAGCAGGAAACAAGTTGGGCATTAGACACCACATAGCGTGCTACAGGTGATTTAGCGTTAGACACCACACCGTACTTACTTAGATGCCCTCAGGTTTGCAGCAGATGCTAACGTAAGTACGATGTGGTGTCTAATTCTAACTCTCCTGTAGTACGCTATATGGTGTCCTTGAAGGTTAATGCTAACCTTCATATAGCATGCTATGTGGCGTATAACACCAATTCCCCGTAGCATGCTATGTGGTGTCGAACGCCAATTCCCCTGTAGCACGCTATGTGGTGTCGAACGCCAATTCTCCTGTAGCATGCTATGTGTCGTGTACTGCTACATATTTGAAATACTCTTTAGATGCTGGTGAAATTTGAAAACACTTCTGCAGGTCCCTGATCATTTTCTACAAAACAATTCACTAACCAAAATATTCAGATTCAGATTCAGATTTATTTTATTGTCATTGCACAGAGTACAACGAAATTGAGTGGCAATCCTGATGGTACATTTACCAATAACAAAAACAAAAACAAAAACACAACAGAACAGCATAAACAAATTAAGGTTCTAAATATAAAATTAAATAAATAAATAAAATGAAATGTGAACATTTGCTGTTAAAAAGTTAAAAGTTAAAAGTTACATTATTTTGATGAGATATTGCACTTCCAGATATTGCACATTTCCTGAATTGCAGTGGCTCACTATGGCAGTAGTGTAGTACAGTCGGAGTATAAACATACAAACAAAAGTGCAGTAGGAATGTAAACATCTATGCAGTGTCCTATAAGTGTACTGTAAGTGTAGGTGTTGCAGTACTGATAGTCAACAGTCCGTGTCAGAGTTTTGAAGTGTTCAGTTCTCGTATGGCCCTGGGGTAGAAGCTGTTCTTAAGTCTGTTTGTCCGTGATTTGATGGACCTGAAGCATCTGCCAGAGGGCAGCAGGTCAAACAGATGATGTCCAGGGTAGAATGGGTCTTTCAGTATTTTGGCTGCTCTACTGAGACAGCGAGAGCTGAAAATGTCCTCCAAAGAGGGCAGTGAGCAGCCGATGGTCTTCTGGGCAACATTGATAACCCTCTCCTGTCCACTGCTGAGCAGCTGGCATACCACGTAGAGATACAGTACGCCAGCACACTCTCAATTGAGCAGCGGTAGAAGGTCACCAGCAGCTTCTCCTGCAGGTTGTTTTTCCTGAGGATCCTCAGGAAGTAGAGTCGCTGCTGTGCCTTCTTGACTACTGCAGTGGTGTTGGTAATCCAGGAGAGATCATCAGAGATCATCAGAGATGTGCGTGCCCAGGAACCTGAAATCCGGGACCCTTTCCACACAGTCCCCGTTGATGTATAGTGGGTCGGGGTCTGCACTGTTCTTCCGGAAGTCTATTATGACTATTACTATTACACAATCATATGAAGTAAAATTTGGTTCTGAATATTGGTGAAAATAGATTTTCAGTAATCGGCAGGTACTTTACTGGTATTTTTTGACACGTTTGAAAAGAGCACTCCAGAACACAGTACACATCACACAAATCACATCACAAATAAAACAGGTACAATTTATAGTATGATTATGTACCATGAATAAATGCTTTCCCCCCCTCCCTCATTCGGCGTCTTTCTTTTTTTAATAAACGGAACGTTCAAAGCAATTGGCGCTCACTGGAGAGCGCAGTGAGGCATTGTATGTAACACCGTGAAATTAATGACTTTACTGCGTATTTACTCTGCGGGACGCTGTGAGGCAGTCTGCTGGCTGCAGTCGCGTCTCCATTATCGGAAGTGGCAGAGACGGCGGAGAGGGGCGCAGGCCCTGCCGAGCCCCCGGCCCCCTTAGTTAAACCGTCGCTCGCTCTCCCGCCGGCTGAGGAAGCGGCCCCAGATTACGTCCGCGGGGGTTACTCCTTCTCCGGAACAGAATGAGGCTTCGAGAGCACACTGTAGTCTCGTTTACGGGCCCGTGCGATCCGTGCCTCTAATTGGGGCGACCCAGGTCACAGGGCCGGTTGCTTGGACGGGGCGCCCCAGGTCAGGAGTCGGGTGTCGGGTCCCAGGGGCTTTGTTCAGATTGGGTCCCAGCTGCGTAGGAGGACTGGAGGTTAGCGGGGAGGGGCAATAAGAGAGACCCAACATAGCCCTCTGATAAACGCTCTGGGGCGAGTACCCACCGGTTGCTGTGGAAACGGTGAGTGTTCTAAGCTGTATTAGGAACCCAGGCGTTTGTTGTCACGGCACACGGATCCAATGAGAGAGGGGGACGCTGCAGCAAACGCGGCACAGCGGGATACTGACGGACGAAACAACGTTTCACCAGGGAAGACGTTTACACGCTGAAATGAGCCACACCAGCAAGGAGTTCTTTTTTCTTTTTTAAAAGAAGACAACTGTCTACGGAGGAACGAGTGCTCATTCTGGTGCGCTAAACTAAAAGAAGAGAATCAAACTGAATGAACAAACAGGGGCCATTAAATATTCACACTGCCCCCTTTCCTACGCCGGCCCAGCTAAGGAGCCTCCATCAGCACTTGGCAGCAATAATGGCGATGGAAATCTTAATTAAACAGCTAATTACTCTCTCAGAAGAAGCCATCAATTAACACGGTAGAAGAGGAAGCAATGGGGAAGCCCCTATGGGGGGCTGTTTTGGTGGAGGGGGCAGGAGCGTAGCTGCATGGGGGTGGGGGGCAGCGCTCAGGGTGTTGCGGGTTCTCGCCCCAGCTGGTAGGTGGCAGGGAGAAACAGTGCAGGCCCTGCAAGGCGTTTCAGCGTGCTCAGATTTCATCAAGGAGAGATTTCACATTTCTAATAAAAACACACCCACATGCTAACATGCCCCCCGGATCAGAGAGCCGTGTTTGGGGCTACTGGACTCGTTAACAGGGCGTGATATCTTACTTCAAGAAATAAATAAATAAATAAATAAACAGTGATTAAAAAGATCAGAAAGTAATTAAAAATCCCTGAGAAGAGTGTTCAGCGTGCCGGCCGTCCTTGAAAAGGCGTCTGGGCCAAGGTTTCCGCGCCATGCCAAACACTTAAGAGCCATCGATCCTGCGGTAAAAGCAATTCCAATATTCTCGGCGCACCTTCCTTCGAGTTACCCTCTGCTCTCGGAGGCTGCGGGGGATGAATAATCATCTGTGTGAGCGAAGGCCTGGTGCAGGACCCCGGCTTTGCAGAAGTCAGCTCCTCTGAGCAGCGGTGGGTCGGCTGCATCCGCGATGTTCACACGGATGACCCCGCCCCACCCCAACACCCAGGCCGGCTCGATTCCTCACCGAGAACAAGCGGGGCTGTGGGGGCCTTCGTGTCGAAGGGCGGCTGGTTCCCTAATTAGGGGCCCTAATTTATTAAAGGTCACGACAATTAAAAGGTGCGTCTCGTCTAATTGCAAGGCAAGCGCGTTCCGTTATTTCCTTAACGACAATGAAGGGCGCATTAAGGCACTCGGCGACGCTCACTGCCCTCGCCCCAAACGTAAGAGGGCAGTGGCCACATTTGCATGCGCTGAATATGCATGATGAATGCTAATATATTTAAATCAGCTGCAATGATGGCCCTAATTTGTAATAATAGGCACATGATATTCACTAAACCATGTTAACTCTGAGGTGAACCTTAAACGCCTTACAAGCCTGTGGAGCAAATGCTGAATAAAATTACCGTCGAATATGGAAGATGTATAAATATATGTATTGCTGGTATTATTATTATTATTATTTTATTTGTCTTTTTTTAACGCATTCAAAAAATAAAGTGCTTGTTGCTTCACCTCTGATTAAAGAAGCCCTCTCCGTGAAATAACATTGCAGGGATCCAATTTGTAAATCAATACTGTGCGGCAAAAAGTAATTTTCCTATATTAACTGTGTTAGATTATTTGTTTTAAAAATAAGACTGTATAAAAGGATAAGTAGACGACTCTCAATTTGAATCAATGGAAGATTCAAAGAAACACCTTCCAAAGGATTAAATTTTTTATAAATTGCAAATGTTTTATTTCTTATTTAAATCCTGTGAGGGAAACTTTCAATTAAAAATAAGCCTTGTCCCTGCTTGTTGTTCATTAGCTTTGACTTTTACGCTGTTTTTGACCGATTTTTTTGTTATAAACTGTAGTACATGGTACGAACACACACAGGCATTGTATGCACATCACAAACCATCATTTATAAAGCTAAAGAAAAAAAACGCAGAAATCAAACTGGGCACTGGGGTAAAAAGCACTAAATGAATTGCCGCAGTGATTCAAGTGTTAATCCGTGCAAACGGAACGGAATTACCTCCCACAGTTTCAAGACGGTCGTCTTGCTGGCTGAAGTCTGTGAGATCCAGATAGCTGTCCAACTGTAAAAAATAAATAAATAAATAAATGCATAAACGAACAAAACATGCGTTCTTCTTTCTAATTCAGGGACTGAAGGAAGAAGAAAAAAAAAAAAAAGAATCCATTCATATCAGTTTTGCACATTTGTAGAAAATTATTATGTTGGATGACAAAGCAAAGCACTGCACCACTGACATTTTAATTATAAACAGTGTGTTTCATGCAGGTGATGTTATAACAACATGATAAAAAATGATATAAAAAATAACAACATCATCTTGGAGGGTATTGTATATGTTAATGTGAAAGTGAAAGAGTGTATAAAAGTAAAATACTACTATGCTAACGGGGGCCCTGGGTAGGGTAGCGGTCTAATGCACTCTGCCGGGAGTGCAAGCTGCCTACTGTAGCAAAATCCGACTGAGTAAAATAAAATACTCCTAAAAGTATTTTTTTAAATGGGAGAATATTTTGGTCGCCCTGCAGAGGTGTGATTTTGGTGATGCTGTGATGTCCAATTAGCCACTGTTTATCAATGCACACCCTAACGCAACACAGGGGCCACTGCTTATCAATGCACACCCTAACGCAACACAGGGGCCACTGTTTATCAATGCATACCCCTTATCAATATTAGCATATGCTTGAAAAAGTGTTATACAAATAAAATGTATTATTATTGTTATCATCATTACATTTTATTATACAAATAAAATGTATTTATTCTTATTATTATCGTAATTCTTATTCTTATTATTATTACTATTATTATTATTGTTATTATAATTGTTGTTATTTTTATTTGTTGTTGTTATTAACAATAATGGTCATAATAATATTGCAAGCACACAACAGCAATGCCTTTACAATTCTATATAAAGGCATGTGCTCTAATACGCTGACCTGTAACGCGATGTATAACACAAGATTTAAAGGAATGATCTGCAGCCAGGACAGAGTTGAATAACATAAAGGACATAAGACCTGACACAGGGCAAGCCAGGAGTTAGGAGGATCCTGACACAGAACAACAGCGGCTTTAAGCAGCTCTCAATAGTGCGGGGCTGACCGCCACAGGAGGACGGTGAGCTTTGCAGTTTTGCAGTGACTGGAGTCTCGCCGTACTGAAGCCTGGAGCCTCGCGGTACTGAAGCCTGGAGCCTCGCTGTACTGAACGAGCTACTACATTCTCATGACGACAGCGACGTGCCTTTCAGTTCAACATTCAAATATTCTATGGCTTACAAGGTGTAACGCTTGAATCGTGGAGCCTCTCTTTCCCCACGCGAGCGGCGTGGGGCACTCCAGCTCTGTGCAAAGAACGCCTCGCTGCAGAGGGAGCCGGGCTCGCTCTCTTTCAGACGCAGACCTAACTCTGATTATACACGCATTTCTCCTCCATCGATACTGACGAGAAAATAAACTCTGCACGTGTGTGTGCGTGCGCGCATGTGTGTGGGTGTGTGGGTGTGTGAGTGTGTGCCCATGTGCTTGCAGGCATGAATGTGTGTGTGTGTGTGTGCATGCATGTGGGTGTGTGAGTGTGTGTGTGCGCTTTCATATGTGAGTCTGTGTATACGATCCATATATAAACATAAAAATATGAACGCTGATCCAAGTAATCGATGGGGGACAGGGGAGTTCAAAGGACAATGGAAGACAGAGAGAGAGCGTGAGGGAGATAGGAGATGAAGAGATAAACAGGGAGATAGAGAGATAAAGAGAGAGAGAGGGAGATAGAGCGAGAGATAGAGAAGGAGAGAGAGAGAGAGATAGAGAGATGGGGAGGAGTTATTATCTCTGCTTGCAGTTTCAGTGCAGGGTGCAGTCAGTCAAGCTCGCAGCTGACCGAAGGAAATCCATAGGTTAGCGACCTCATCCTGATCCACGAAAAGCTTCAGGCCATTCTCAACTCCTCCTGTCCTCTGGCCTCTCCCCTCCACTCCATCTCTCCCTCCCTCCCTCCCTCCCTCCCCCCCAGACCACACAGCCGAGCGCCCAAGCCCCCGTCATGTCACCCGTGACACGGGAAGACACAGCTCACAAACCAGGCTCGCCGCACAAACACTGTGCTGCTGTCACTGAAGGGACACGCCCCCCTGGGACTCACCAGCAGACAGGTGAGGGACGTAAGCAAGGAAGTCCTCGTGTGTCTGTACAGAGGAGCTCCAGGGAGTCCCTGACGGACTGGTCATGAGGCGTAGCCACGGGCATCCTGTACCACCTGAGCACACCTGGGATTCACCTGGGGGCGGGAAGAAAGAGACACACACACATGAGAGACTGGGACAGGATAGAGGGCAACAGAGAGGGATGGAGAGAAGGAGAGCACGTAAGAGAGAAGAGAGGGAGTTTGAAATAGACAGGAAGAGAAGGAGAACAAGAGAGGGAGGGAGAGAGAGAGAAGGGTGAAAGAGGACACAAGGAGGGGGAAGGAGAGACAGTGAGGCGAGGGAGGAGGAAGAGAGAGCGAGGTACTAAGGGAGCAGAGGGAGAGAGAGTAGAAGCAGAAAGGAGGGTGACAGAGAGAGGAAGAGGGGACGACAGCAGGGGAAGAGAGGGACACGCAGAGACAGAAAGTGAGCGAGAAAGGAGGGAGAAAGAGAGAGCAGAAGAGCGTGAGCGGCAGCTCGCCTGCAGCAGGCGAGAGGTCAATCATCCCAAAAAATGACACGAGCCGCAGAGGCGCAGGCCCCGAATTACCCCAGCCTTATCCCTCACACATCCTGCGAAATTACCATTAGGACGAGGTGATTACGCTACATTAAAAAGCCATAAACACGGCAGCAAAGTGAACGGGAACAGTGGAGCTGTCACCTCGTCATTCATCACGGCGTTCCTTCCGGGGAGATCGTCAAGTCATGGAGGCATTAAGTGGGACAGAAACAGGTGCTACCGGCCGCAAATGACTCTGTTCTATCAATTATACACCGCGCTGCGGCTAATGGGCCCCAGACTGCGCCGGGGCTGGGGCGGAGTCGCGCCTCCGACACGGCGCAGGAGAGAGCCCCCGTGACGTGCTCCGGCCTCGCGGAGCGGGGCCAATCCGTGTTTTAATGCTAAACGCGTATCACTGAACACGGTACAAGATTATCCCCAAGGTAAAATGTCTTGTGAAGAAGTGAAAACAAACAACAAAAGAAAACTACGTCAAATTTTTCATTTTGGCTTGGGGGCAAGTTCTCTATTCCCCAGCATCTAACTCCCCCACTCCCCCATTCCCCCAGCCCCATCAGTATTCACTGCACAGACACAGGTGCAGGTGCTCAGCTGCTTGTGTTTTGAGTTCTAACGTTCCTCCAGATAACTGTGGCCCCAGTATTGTTTTGCGAACTCCCCCTGCTTTTCACAACAGAGAGAAAGGATAAAAACACACACACAAAAACACTATGCTAATGAGAGTCACACAGCTGCTTCCAAATCACTTTTTCTCTCTTCCTCTCCCCCTTGGGGGAAACAGAGCAGAAACAGTTGATGAAAAACACACAGGCTTGGGTAGGAAATAAAAAGAGTGACTCGTTAAAGTCACTACAGCCTGTCCCCCCCCACCCCACCCCACCCCAACCAGAGCAATAGCTTTATTTAATACATGATTCATGCTCGTGGCTCACTCTACTGTGAATAGATGTGAATTATTTTGACACTACACACCAATTTAATCAAGTGTGGCCTGCATGCACTATACAAATTGCATTGTTGAAACAACACAAGTCATGTTTTCTGGGTAAATAAGAAATATCTTTCTCCTGGCTATAAGACCTTACTGGAGCAGTACAAATGTGAAATGTGAGGACAAAGTAGTACTGTAAGTGACAATGTTGCCAACGGGTATGTAAGTGCCAGACCTTCTCATAATCCAGTCCTTTCATACGTGGCTTTGACTTTTTTTCCATTTATTTTCAGACTAATTGAACCTAGGAACAAACAAACAAACAAATGAATGAACAAATTTGTTTTCATTTTCATATCATGCTGTCAATCTAACAGGATTATAAGACATCGAAAGAAAATGACATTACGTATTATATTTACTTAATACATTCACATATTCTTTTTCCATCAATACATATTCTATTATCAGTGACGCAGATGTTACAGACTACAGGTCAGGGGGAAAAAATAGAGACAAAATAGAATATGATAGACACTGAACTACCCTGCAAGTAATTCAAAGGGAAGAATTTGATTACAGCACACATGTTCTCAAAACAAAGTAAAGCAGGGCTGATTCTACAAGGCCTCACTCCTGCTCTACCTGTAACTGACTTAGAACCACATACAGTTAGGTGCCAGCATCCCATTATATCCTATTAAACACCTGGACATCGCCATTTCCTATTTTAGGTGATCAATCGATCAATTGTATTTTTATATAACGCCAGGTGTCCCGGGGCGCGGAACAATTAAAACATATGGCAGAAGTGCAAGCAGAGCAGGGCATTTTAAATCAGTTACATACACATACACATACAACAGCCATTACATCTACACAAAATGGTCAATTCATACACAACACATGAAAGCACTATCAAAGAGAAATGTCTTCACTAAAAAGCAGCAATTGTTTCAGCATTTCTGATCACCAGCAGGTGATGCTAGTCAATCTTTTTGAATCCATAAATGAGGTATAATGGATTAAAAAAAGACATGGGAATGCCCATTTTAATTCACCTAGTCTACATGTTGGGCAAATTCTGCATGTGTGTATATATATATATATATATAGACAAAACTTGTATTTCAGTGTGTTTATGAGCAAGCTGCCACTGTCACACTGGTAGGTGTTGTTTTTCAAACAAAACTAAACTGGAGCCAGACTGGGGGCCCACCTGTTTCAGTCTGCAGTCACAGACAGTTAACCTCAAACATCTGAAAGTCCCAGCAAAGTCACCCAAGCCCAAACTCCGTGTAGCTGCACACTCACAGCCAGTTCAAATTAATTCTTCCAACAGGGACCCAAAGACAGAAAACTCACGCATAAATTCTGAACAATCAAAAAAAGGTAAGATATAACGTTACAGAAAATGCGATTACGTTCATTATCTCTAGCTTCGTGGAAAAATGATGTGTTTTGGTTGGCTGGCCACGTCAAGTGTGTATAATTCCATGCTATTCCTCTTATAAGTAGTTTCGCGTGCGTATCCTACTTCTTTTAAGTAATTGGACCAAAATTTGAGTAATAAAGTTAGCAACTTAAGATTGCTAGAACTGTCGAAAGATCTCACTCGGAATGCATTGTAAGCAAATAATTTACGGGTTAAAATGAACGAAATAATATTTCATATTCTTTTGCAATGGTAGCTCGCTATTACATTTTTGTACATCACAATCAACGATTGAAAGGATGCCATATTCACCTAGCAAACTAGCCGGATGAAAGGTGAAAGGTTTGAGGGATTTCAGCTGTAAGAGCTAACGTTAGGTTGGTTGGATGGTTAACGTTAGTCAGGTAAAGTTGGAGCGTCTTAGTAGGTAGCTAACGTTTGTACAACCTACATGATGATTTCAAACTGCCAGAAAGAAATGGGACTACTAGTAATTAAGCATTATTTAAATTACTCAATAAATATCCTTTCTTTGAAATGTATGTAATTAGAGAATTCAATAGTTTGTTTGGTGGAGATAACCTGGCTAGTTTGCTAACTGCCTATGGTTGGCTAACCCAACTATCTAGAAAGCAATTTAATTGATCTGACACAACAGGTTATCGGTCGTCGCACAAGTAACATAACAACATAAAAAGCATCTGTAACATACTGTCTATAACCGTAGCTTTTTCTTATGAATTTTTTAATGTAAACAACTATTTTCATAATCGTTAAAACCACCAAATAAATAGATTGTTTTTATTGTTTGGAGGATTGTAAATCTACATTAAAACATACCCCTCTTTTCCCAGCAACGACGACGCCGAATAATGCACCCTGGGACATTGAGTTTTATGCTTTTCCATAGCTAAAAAAAAATAGCGGAAAAGACTACATCCTCCAAAGCGCAAGATTGCAGCTATTTCTGAGTCTTTAAAGAATCACTGCATATAGCATAAAGGTTCCGGGGTACCTGGTAGCACTTGCATCTATCTGTTGTTGCTGACACGCGATAAACTAGGATACCTAAATTACGTCATGTTTTTAGCTATGGCAATAAAAAACAAATATTGCTTAATTTATTTTAATGTATTTCAATCAAAGAGAAGACCCCATTGAAATAGATATTTCAGATTAGGCTTGGAGATTCAGCTAAAACTTGTCGCTTGTAATTTGTCATAAATTAGCTAACAGTATCTTCCTGATTTGTGTTCTCCCTGCAGTCGTCTGCGCAGCAGCATGTCCTTGCAGTCGGTTACCATGGTGAACTGCGCAGGCCTGCTGCAGCCTGGCTGCTCCCTGCTGCAGCTGGATGGGGACGTGTTCCTGTTCGGGCAGAAGGGCTGGCCCAAGCGGTCCTGCCCGACAGGGGTGTTCAGCGTGCGGCTGAAGAAGGGCCAGCTCAAGCTTAGGGCCATCAGCTTCTCCAACGACTCCTGCTACCTTCCCCCTCTGCGCTCCCCAGCCGTGACGCACCTCGAACCCTGGGCCGGAGACCCAGAGTGCTACGTCATCCACGGCGGTCGCACCCCCAACAACGAGCTGTCTGCGAGCCTGTATGTGCTGGGCCTGGATAGCCGCGGCAGTAACCGCAAGGTGACCCTGCGCTGCCAGGAGAGGGAGCTGATGGGGGACCTGCCGGGGCCGCGGTACGGGCACACGGTCAGCGTGGTGCGGAGCCGGGGGAAGAGAGCCTGTGTAATGTTTGGGGGCGGTCCCACAGGCCGCCGAGCGAGAGGACCACAGACAACTGGAACAGCGTGGTGGACTGCCCCCCGCAGGTGTACCTCATCGACCTGGAGTTTGGTTGCTGCTCCGCCCACATCCTGCCCGAGCTGACCGACGGCCAGTCCTTCCACCTGGCGCTGTCCCGCGAAGACTGCGTCTACATCCTGGGGGGCCACAGCCTGACGTCCGACGCCCGCCCCCCCCGGCTGTTCCGTTTGCGGGTGGAGCTCCTGCTGGGCAGCCCCCTGCTCACCTGCGAGTCCCTGGACTCTGGCCTGTCCCTGACCAGTACCATCGCCACCCGCGTCGGCGATGTTGGCGGCTCGGCGCACGAGTACGTGGTCCTGGGCGGGTACCAGTCCGAGTCCGAGAAGCGGCTGGAGTGCAGCCGGGTGGTGCTGGATGAGGCCGGGATCCGGATCGAACCGCGGGATGCGCCGCCGTGGACCGGCGAGATCAGCCACAGCCGAACCTGGTTCGGCGGGAGCCTTGGGGAGGGGAGCGCCCTCATCGGCGTCCCCTCAGAGGGCCGCCCCGCCCCGCCGGACGCACACTGCTTCTACCTGGTGAGCTTCGGGCCGGAGGGGGCGGGGGAGGACCCGACGCAGGGCTGCAGCCAGGAGTCCACGGATTTCGAAGACTCCGCCCCTCTGGAGGACTCGGAGGAGCTGTACTTCGGCCGCGAGCCGCACGAGCTGGACGACAGCAGCGACGGGGAGGGTGACACCTACAACGAGGAGGACGAGGATGACGAGTCCCAGACGGGGTACTGGGCCAAGTGCTGCCCGGGCTGCCTGGTGGACCCCAACACCTGGGAGCCCTACTACTCCACCGAGCTGTCCCGGCCCGCCATGATCTTCTGCTCCACGGGCGCCGAGGACGGCCACTGGGTCCACGCACACTGCATGGACCTCCCCGAGGCACTGCTGCTGCAGCTCTCCCAGAACAGCAGCAAGTACTTCTGCCTGGACCACGGGGGGCTGCCCTGGCCCGAGCCCCGACCCCGCCCCGCCGCGCCCCGCTGCCCCTCAAACGCCCCCCCATGAAGACGCAGCACCGGAAGGCCCCCGTCAAGCTGAAGATGACCCCCGCCAAAAAGAGCTTCCTCAGGAGGCTGTTCGATTGACCGCAGCGCCCATAGACTCACCATGGCCATGGTTCGCGCTCCTCAAAGCAGCAATGGTGCTGTGATTGTGATGCAGTGGGTTATGAGCTAGTGTGTGTGTGTGTGGTTTTCAGATTTTTAGAAAACCCCAATTCCTATTGAGTCTATGATAAATGAGTATAAGATTGGCAATGTGCATTGGTATTAAAACGCTGACTGTTTAACATTAAAATGCTGGAGTTGCATTTTGTTTGAAGTTTTAACATTTTGCTACGCTGAATCTTTGTTCCTCGGCATCCTCCCGTCTAGTTTATTAAAAAATTAGCTCAGATTTTTTTTATTACCTGGAATGTTTTCTAACAACAACAAAATAAATAAATAATTGTGATGATTTAAAAATGATTTAATCAATAAAGATTGTCAAATGAATTGCATACGTGTGCGTTTTCTGTCGTTTGAACAGTATGGGGAAAAGATCTGGATAGCACAAACACTGAACTCAAAGAAAGGTATTGCTGAACGGCAGTTATGATGTTATAATCCTTAGGTTTAAACCATTTTTGTGTGAACCCACAGGTAGGGAAGCAATCACATCCCTCCAGACCAAGCACTATTACTGCATTCGATTTTGCACCGGCACACAAATAAATAAAGACACAAAGCTGTGTATCCCATTTACAGCCCTGTCAGCGTAATACCATCGAAAATTACCTTTAAAAAGTTTAGAATTTATTGCAAATTATTGACAGGTTGGCTAGATTACAATAATATATATTCCATCATTCCACATTTTGCTGCTTGTTGTAAGGACCTCAAATATTGTCCCTCAGGATATTGTGTTCAAGGACCCTTGATCACAGTTGATGATTGTCAATAGAACTCATATGTTTCTGTCTCATTGTATGACAGTGAAATGCATGCAATTAATGACGCACTGCTGCAACCAAAGACGATTGTATGTATTGTTTATTACATATTTCAAACCACATGATGTGCCATTTCAAAAAAATCACATAACATGTTCCATCACAAAAACATCTTAAACCACAAACCAGTGCTTTAATACAACATACAAATATCTTTATAAAGGTCATTGCAATGAGTGCTGCTGTAAATACATCAAATGGAATAGTGTATAGTCTGAAAATATGTCAAAATAACAAACAAAATAATATTGCAGAGGTGTACACTAATTGTGTAAACTCCTTTCTGGTGCAAAAATTCATAAATAAAACAAACCACCAAGGAATATTTAACCACAAAACAACAAAATAATCAAAGTTACGTGGCTTTCTTCCACGCATGCTATATGGTGTCAGAGCTTTAGTGTACATACATAGTGTGGAAAAGATCAAATGAAAACGAATCAAAAAGATGGTGTTGAATTCATATTCATCCAATTCCATCCAAAATGTCATCCTCCCTTATTATGGAAACACATTTAACAGCAAAACATTATCAAATATTTAACACACATCTGCTATGAAAAAAAAATAAGACAATAGTACTGGAGAGAATATAATGTTTGTCTTATTCCTCATTAATAAAATGTTTCAAATGTTTTTGTTATACGCATATATGTACATAATTCTGCTGGTAAAAGCCCCAGAGACTATGCACTTATTAAGACATTTTCATGACTTGAGTGACAGCAATTGTAAATGAAAATATAGAGTTACAGTTACAGTGCTAAAAATGTCAATGGAAGTCAATTGAAAAAAACCAACAGAGCCAAAATGGCAAACAAACTCAGACAATGAAATCAAATCTTACTTCAAGCTCTTCTTCTCTTCCTTCCTGTCTCTTTCTATCCTCAATTCTCCTACCAGCTTTTTAGCTGCCAAATAAAAAGTGCACTTTTATTCAAACTGGAAGAAAAAAACCTATTTTCCAGTGCAATGAAAGTATAAGACAGAGGCAGCAGCTGACAGAAGGCGTCTGGGTGGAAGGCAATGTAACTTGCCAAATCTCGCTGATGGGCAACATATTGTCTCCAGGCCCAAAACCAGAAATATATAAGTTCAAGGGCTAGGCCCCTGCCAGGTAAATAATTACAGGTGCTTTCATAATTGTTCAAGACACCCTTACACAGACCAACAGAGTTACAATTTAATGAGGAAAAAAACCCTGTTGCCCTCATCCAACAAGACTCCATTAATAACATTTTGCGATAAACATATTCTCCCGCTAATTAACAAAAGGTCAGTGTGTTCTTTTATTTCAGGAATCGAGGTAGAATGGTTACATCTTCCCCCCCCCCATGAACGTTGAAACCTGTAAGGGGATTTCAAGGTCATTCTGCACCACAGGACCCCGGCATAAAGCACTAAAGCAATCATATTTCCTTGCGCTCATGAAACAAAGACAATTTGAGTTTCTGTAATTCCATTTCTTTCCGGACCCGGTGATAAATTAATACAGAAGTCATAAAATGTATGCTCCTTTAACACAATTACCTGTCCGTGACTTACAGTGCTTTCATTTTTTTCCATAAATAACCTTTCTGTATAAATACATGAATGTGTCTCAGCCCAGCAGTACAATAAACTGTCCAATATTTCACCAGTGCAAAAGTACAAAAATACAATTTCAGACTTTTATATGCACAAAGAATAGGATAAAGTATTGCCCAACTAGCATCGTCTGAACTCTGTAATTGTAACATCCTTTTTTCCCCATTTTCTTTCCTTTTAAAAAAAATATGAACTTGAGAAACTAGCAAGGGTGAATAACACATTAATTCACTTCTTTGAAAGGGTTTTCATTAACTACAATGAATCAATCAAAATGAATAAAACAAAGACATACACAGTTATCATGTAAAACAATCTATCATTATGGAAATAAATGGTAAAGTGTGCTCATTTTCCTATTCAAGAGCATTATGAGGGCACGAGTGAAACACCTCCAATCAGACCTCTGTTGGCTGTGTAGCCCTCAGGCCAATTAAAGTAAACGAAATTAAACTCTCTTTCATCATAAGTAGGGAAGTCCCTGAGAGGCACTACATTTCAAACTGTGCTGATAATGCTAAACTAACGCAAGAGTTGGCGTTGTTCTATTTGGTACTGCGGCACAAAAAACAAGTTGTTTAAAACATTGATACATTTACATTTAGAAACCCTATCTCCCCAGTATGCAGCTTTCCCATTTGAAGTTTCATTTAAATATGACAGTTTAGCCTCTCGTTATCCTACGACTCCGTTCTCAACTCAAACGGGCAAGGACTTTGTGTGAACATTTGACATTGATTGAATGGAGGAATTCTTCAAAAGATTGATTCTTCCGACCAATAGGTTCAGGTCTTTTTTTGATACTAGGTGTGGCTTAATAAGTGAAGAGTCTGAAAGATGTCAGACCTCTTCCGGCTATATAAGTCAGATTGCCTCTCACCATTGAAAGCCACTGAAAGTCGAGACTGCATGCCCAACAAGTAGGGAAGGCCAGCAGGTCTAGTCAGTCATCTTGAAATTAGCCATAAAAATGTCTCAAATTATTACTATTTTAATTTTACATTTATGTTTAATTTTTATCTTCAGTCGAAACGTTCTGTACCATAATGTCAAATTTAATTAAAATTAAATGTGTCAAATTTCATTCAAGCTGAAAACAAATCTGACCTTCCTCCCTACCATACAAGAGGTTTAAAAGTTACCAAACGAAAGCACAAATTCATTGAGCCTTAGAGAGATAACGGTTTTAGCTGGGAACCTCAGAGCGCTTCATGGGTTTACCCAACGCTCAAAAGTCCAAGGTGTCCATGGCATCGAGCTGCATGTCAGCGTCGTCCGGAGTCTCCACCGGGTCGATGGTGGCCTGCAGGGCCTTGGCGGAGTTCTTGTGGGCCTCCATGAACTTCTGCAGGTACTTGGAGGTGTAGAGCCAGTGGTGCTTCAGAATGTCCTCCAGCTCGAAGATCTTGGACTGTCGGGCGTTCATCTTCCGGAAGCGGCGGAAGAGCTTGTTCCCGGACTCGTTCCCCTCGCTGGCCCACGCCCCGATGGACCCTTCCCGCTCGATGATCTCGGGCACGTGCGCCAGCGTCTTGTGGAGGTAGTTGGTGATCTTGCCGTCGTAGCGGTGCTTGAAGGTGGAGGAGAGGAGCTCGGCGAATCGCTGCGAGTTAAAGCTGTAGCGGCAGAGCTGGTCGGGGCACTCCTGGGCGGGGCAGGTGGAGCGCCAGACGGGCTTCATCTGCAGGTAGAGCTCCATGAGCTCCCGCAGCGCCCGTCGCCGATCCTCGCAGGACACCAGCTCGCACACCGCCTCCGCCGCCTCCCGCGTCATCAGCCGCCGCGCGTAGTTCCCGTTCATCCTCATCACCGGCTTCAGCTTCATCTTGTTCCTCAGCTGCTTGTCGAGCGCCGACCTCCACCCCCTGCGCTCCTCGCGGCTGGGGACGGGCCCCCCGCCGCCGTGCCTCAGGTGCACCTCGCCGATCTCGTCCTGGAACAGCTTGTAGAACTCGGCGGCGTTGCCGATGTCGCAGTGCAGCGCGTCCATGGTGGGCTGCATCTCCATGAAGGGCTTGGCGGAGACGCCCTTGACGCGGTCGCGCAGCTCGTCCGCCGACTCGCCGTGCGGGTTGCTGCGCCACACCTCGTAGCGCTCGCCGTTCTCCTCGTGGCTCCGCGTGATGGAGTGCAGCACCATGTTGCGCGAGGCCTGCGCGCGGGTCGAGTCGCAGAGGGTGCAGATGTAGGTGGAGCCCGACGCCTCCAGACCCTCCATCTCCCGCACCATCTTCTCGTCGTAGCCCGTGCTCCGGAAGTGGAAGCGGAAGGACCGCGGCAGCCCGCCGACGGACAGGATGAGCCGGCTCTCCTTCATGGCGTCGCGCTCGGCCACCAAGGGCCCGAGGATAGCGGTCAGCGTCTCGTGGTCCGACTCGTCGACAAACATCAGGCACAGCGGCTTGCAGCTCAGCTCCGAGTTGGGCTTGGGCTCCCGGAAGACCACCACGTCCTCGTCCGAGTCCTCCGCCCGGACGGACACCGACATCACGGTGAAGGAGAACCGCACCGCCTTCTCTGGCTGGGCGGGCCCCCCGCCGTGTTTCTCGCTAACGTCGCCCATCCCGTCGCACGACTCCTTGATGACCACGGTGAAACCCGCCGTGCACGTGCAGTCCTCCAGCCCGCGCTCCTGCAGACCCTCCATGATGTCTTCCTCCAGGTCCTTCAGCGCCGACACCAGCGCCACGTCGTAGCGGAAGCGCCGGGTGATGGCGTCCGCGGCGAGAGTCGTCCACGGACGCCGTCCAGCCCGCGATGCCGTCGATGATGCCCACGGCGGTGGAGCTGGACACGCCCTTGAGCGCCGGCTGCCACTCGAACGGGTGGTAGCCGGGCAGCAGCTCCTTCTCCGCGTTGCGCAGCGTGTGGAGGGGCTGGAAGATCTGGCGCCCACTGGTGGCCTTGACCGTGCGGTACATCTTATGGTACTGGCTGCAGCTCAGGAAGGTGTTGACCCGAATGGCCAGACACACCGCAGGGTGCAGTCCAAATCCCCTGCCTGGAAAAGAGAAAGAGAGAGAGGGAGAAAGAGGAGAGAGACCAGTGAGTAACCAACCAACATTGCTTATTCCCACAGAGATATGTTTCATAAATGTAATAATAATTTTTATACATTTTGGCATTTAAAAAGTAAATAAATAAATAAGTAACTTTTTAATAATATTTTACTGTTAATGTTCATTATTATACCACCATCATTATTATAATTACAATGTTTATGTCAAATTTGTAGCATAACTACAAATGCTTTGGTGATATTTACTCTCTGTATTTCTGTATTTCATGCCAATAAAGAATATTGAATTGGACTGACGGATAATTAGTAACTAATTCATTAATAAGGCTCAGCTCATCAATGTTTCACTGCCATTTTAATTTGTCACTTGCTTTTCCAGAATATGCTTTGTCAGCATACTAGTGTACTTGTGTAATTGTCATGCCAATAAGGCAAATTTATTTTGAATTTGAATTAGAATTTGAGAGACAGTGTAGTTTGGACACTCCACCTCTTCCAGGAGAATGAAGGGAGGAGAGTAATCCAAGCAACATTTCTGTCACAGGCTGAGAGACAGCGACATATTCTCCTATTTATTAGAATATTTCATATCAGAAATGATTGTCATTATTACCATTGTATTTGTCTTTTTATCAGTAGTAATTGTGGTCCTAGTGGAGCTAAGTTTGTCTGTTAAATACAATGCCTATTTAACACAACAACGATGTATGAGTGCTATAGCTGCCAATGGTGTAGTCAATATTTGATTTAACGATCCATTTACTTTGCTCTTATTTCTAGTTGATTGTTGTTTAAGCTTCGGAAATATGTATCTACTGTAGGTTATGGCAATAAAGCAGATTCATTGAATTGAGAGGTAGAGAAAGACTTGAATTCACAGTATTGCATCCTGTTTGCATCCTGTTGTGATGGTTAGTGTTCTCTCTAACGCTTTAACTCTTATTTACATGAAAGGAAAAACAACAAAACATTTATTTTTTACATTTAGAAAACACAGTATGAGCAATTACAGCAGTGACAATATTTCCCAAGGAAACATTTGTCCATTTGTAATGATTATTCATGTCATCGCAAGAACAAGAAACGGCAAAAGCTGGCAGCCCTGATCTATTGGCGTCCGATGAAAACAGACGCCAGCTGGCCCCTCTCCTCCCATGGGGTCTGGAGCGTTGGCTCTACCATTACCGTCACCCCACGCGCCACTCGGCAGACATGAGTCGTGTTGTTTTGATCTAAACAAGCTTTTCACAATTGTTCTTGTTGGGGGGGGGGTCTATGGTTTTCGGTCGACTGCGACAATGAACATTGTTCTGATTATTTTCTTTCTTCTCTCAGAGCTTGTTATCAGAGTAAAGAAAACAAGAACAACTAAAAAAAACTAAAAAAACTATGAAAAACATCTATGTAAATTATATGGGATAGGGAATAGGCAAGTGTGTGACCTTCTTATTGTTTTTAAAGGAAGTAGGACCAGAAAAATAGGATTCTGAGAGCGATGATGGAATTCAATTAAGCTAAATGGGAAAAAAACAACAACGGAACTCGAAAAAAGGAATGGATCGTTCTGCGGCAACCCCCTCCCCCGGTTGCAGTAGGAAATGGCGCCCCCCCGTGCCCCGCCCACCTTGCATCATTGCCTCCAGGTCGTCCGCCTGCCTGTGCTCGTTCCCCGCCCGCAGCGCCAGCAGGAACATGGTGAGGCACACGGACTTGACGTCGCCCCCCTCCTCCTTGTCGGCGAACGCCCTCACGTGCATCTTCAGCTTCTTCAGCCGGTGTTTCTGCGCGCGGCGGGTGAGCGACAGCAGGTGTTGCCGCGGCCGACCACCCTTGTTGATGGGCAGGTAGCCCCCGAGGCCATGCCCCTTTGGCGGCCTCGCGTCCTTGTCCTCGTCCTCGCCGCGCTCGTGCCCGAGGCAGTGCGCCTCGAAGGAGTCCAGCCTCACCCCCTGCGCACACCCCAGTCTGGGGCAGCGCAGGAGCAGGGAGTGCAGGACCCCCAGGAAGGCCTTGGCGGGGGTGGTCAGCTCAGAGGGGGGGCAGGGGAGGGTGCAGGCGGGGCAGCGGGGGCCGAGGGAGCGGCCGTACTTCAGGATGCAGCCGCGGCAGAAGAGGTGCCCGCAGGGAGACTGGACGGGGTCGGCCAGCAGGTGGTCACACACCTGACAGGTGAGGGCTTGGAGGAAGTCGGCCGGGAGCTGGTCCTGCAGCAGCTTGGGGCTCAGGTGCGAGCTCCTGCAGCGAGTGATGTTCTTCACCCACAGCGCCCTCTGGTGGCCTTTGGGGTTAAACCAGGTGTTTTTTGACCCTTGCTCGCCCCCTGGCCACCAAGCTCTGTTGCCACCCCCCACCAAGCCCCGGTAATGTGGGTCTGCCTTCATCCTCTTGGCGGTTTGGGGCAGCGCAGCCCGAGACGGCCTGCACCTCTTCCTCCCCTTGCGCTTGAAGGAGGAGGCCTTTTTGGGGTGACAGAGGGGACAGTGGGCGGTGTGGGGTGTCCACTGCGGGACCCGGGTCCCTGAGAAGCAGCAGAAGCCCCCACCCCTGATGGCGGCCTTCCAGCAGCGGTGGCAGAAGGAGGGGGGGTGCACGGTCTCCAGGTCCCCCTCTACGTCCACCTTGAACACCTTGAGGATGACCTCGGGCCAGCTGGACGCCTTGCAGCCCATCCTCCGCAGGGCCATCCGGCTGCTCTCGTCCAGCACCCCCTGGACCTCGTGATCGGGCCCGCCTTTCGCCTTCCGCAACGCCAGGCCACAGAGCCGGCACAGATTCCTGCCAGCCAAGAAAACAAGAAAAACTCTTTCTCTTTTTCTTTCTGTTCTCTTCATTACCCCAAAGACATGTTTCCAGTGATGCAAAGTTAATTTGCTCTGATTATTGATTAACGAAGTCTGAGGCTTGCGGCTGAGGCTAGCAATGAATCTGACTCGTGTGTGTTTTTTTAATAATGTTTTTTTAATTAATAATCTAACCATCGCTGTTAATAGACACATTGGAGCTATAGCAATGTTGAGGAGAGGTGAAAGTGGATTTGTTATTGGATGGGAATAACAGTGTTGTGGAGAGAGGGGAAAGTGGTTTGTTATCTGATCCGTTAATCACACGATTGATCGGTACTTCTGCGATCCCTCCCAAACCCGAGAAGATTAATTGATGACAGCATTGGGGGAGAGATGAAAGGCTTCACCCTCCGTTACCGCGAGCGATCAAATCGATCGGGCGAGGCGTACCTGAGGTGGGTCATGTGGGTGTCGATCTCCAGGAGCTTCAGGTCGACGCGCTTCCCTGCCTCCTCCATGCTTTCCTTCGTCTTCCCTCCTAGGCACAGCCTCATCACGCTCCCGGCCCGCCCCAAGTCCGTCCTCAGCCCCTCCACCTCATCCTCCTCCGCCCTCCCCCCCAGGGATGGGGAGAGGGCCAGCGGAGGGGCGTGCTGCCCGCCCAGCTGGGAATCTGCAGGGAGGGGTGCTTTCTCTATGGACTTGACCCGGAAGAGCTTGAACTTCCAGTCGGAGAACTTGGAGTAAGGGTGCCGGAGCTCGGACGGAACGGAACGCAATGGCGGATCTGTCTCCATGGCGTCCGTCTCCACGGCGTCAGCGTAGCCTCGGGATCTGTAGGAGAGAAGGAGGAAGAGAGAGCTCGATCACATGTCTGACAGGACTTATTGAGTTATGAATGTGAGCACAAAAGGGCGTGTTTGCCTTCTTGAGTAGGTTGCAAGGCAAGAGTGTGCCTCCTGTCTCAAATAAAGATCAGACGTAGATATCAGTTCTGACAATCGTAAAATGAAAAATCATAAACTAGCAAATTAGCAGCCAATATTTCACTTACTATATTACAATTCAACTGTGCAAATATTTTTGCAAAAAAAAGTCTCAGAAACAGCTCTGTATTCTCTTAATTCCAGTCATGTAGAGAGAGACACAGACAGGAGAAAGAGACACAGACAGTGCACTGCCATTGTACTCTTGGGCAAGGTACCTGAATTGCTTCAGCAAAATGTCCAGCTGTACAAATGGACAGTGTGTTAAAATGTAAGCTGTCTGGATAAGGACCTCTGCTTAGCCCATAAATAATACAAATGTTGTCTGCAAAGAAGCACAGTTTTCAGATGTATAGGCAACTGCCAAAATAAAGGAAACACTTGAGCAAATGAGGGATACAGGCGGCTCTGTTATTGTGTGGGTTGTATTATCCTGGCATGGTTCAGAGACACTCAACCACTTAGAGGGCAAGATAGACGCCAATAAATACAAAGCCATTCTGAGTGATCACCATCATCCTACGGTGAAGTGTTCCCATCCTGATGGGAATGGTCTCTTCCAGAATGACAATGCCCCCATCCACAGGGCACAAGTGGTCACTGAATGGTTTGATGAACATGAAAAGGATGTAAACCATATGCCCTGACCATCTCAGTCACCAGATCTCAACCCAACTGAACACTTATGGGAGATTCTGGAGGTTTTCCACCACCATCAACAAAACACCAAATTTCTCATGGAAGAATGGTGTTGCATCCCTCCAGTAGAGTTCCAGACACTTATAAAATCTATGCCAAGGTGCATTGAATCTGTTCTGGCGGCTCGTGGTAGCCCAACACCCTATTAACACACTTTATGTTGGTGTTTCCTTTATTTTGGCAGCATTCAGTGCGCTTCAGTCTTTTAGGAAAGCTCTGTACTGAGAGAGCTGCCACTGAAACCCACTTGCAGTTGAATCCGTTTGGAACTCTGTCCCGTAACTCTGTAATATTCAGCCGGAGGCATTTCTCCTGTATAATGCATGAGGAAGGCACTGGCCCCGGGAATCAATACACTTCCCAAGAGTTTGTGCCCTTTTCTTGACAAGGGCCAGGCGACCCAGGGACCCGGGGGCCACAAAACTGGCATTTAAACTACGAGGGCACCTCGCTCCAGGAGGGCCACACGGATCAGCCCCCACCCGCCTCCCTTCATTCCGCTTAAAACAACAGTGACCAAATTCATCGAGCAGGGCAGGACAGCCCTTTGTAGAAGTACAGTTCAAGCCTGCGGCTGTCTAAAGTCCACCAAAGCAAAAATACACACTGTACTTCCTTCTTACAGTGAATACTTTCAAACGTAGAAATAACAAAGACCAAAGCTTTGCCATGGCACACCACCCCCGACCCCCCCACCCCCACCCACATCTCCATCCCATCCACAGCTCAATCAATAAATTATCCAATTAACCAATCAATTAGGCAATTGTCTTACCATGATCCCCCCTCCGCATGCACATAGTGTCATTCTGTCCGCCCCTGAGCTCTGTCCTGTGTGCCTCCGCTTCACTCACCGGCTCAGATGTCTGACTCTGACTCTCCCGTCAACAGACTCACAGCTGAGCTGAATCAGAAAGCGTGGCGTCTGGCCTCTTACCTTGTTTGTTTTTGTGTCAGCTGGCATCTGGTCCCCTGGGGACGGGGGGGGGCTCTTCTGTGCAGGGAGCAGGGCGAGGGGAGAAGGGGGTGGGGGAGGGGGATGAGTTTGGAGTCTGCAGCAGCCTGCTGTACGTCTGTATGTTCCTGGGTCGCCGTCCCAACGACGACGGGTCTGTGTCAGTCGGTGGGTTGGGACAGCGATCCTCTTGTATTTATACCGTCGTTTGGGGTTAGGGGGTGGGGGGATCTCGCAACTGTCAGGGCCCCCGCCACCTGAGCTGTGGGCAAGGAGATGAGAAGCAGTGATAATGTCAACCCCCCCCCCATTCCTTGCCCCCAACACCACCACCTCATCCCCCAAAATGAGGCACCCCTCAGCTGGCCTAGCCACAGCCCCACTTTCCCCCCACCACTTCACCTCAGACAGGTGGATCAACTCTCTACAGGAGACCTAACGATTGTTTTGGAGGTTACCCCCCCCCCTTCCCCGCCCCATGACATTATGTTAGGCTGTGGCATGAAAGGTTAGACTGGCAACACACAAAACAGGCTTCGGTTGATATGACAATACAATTTCATTAAAAATATCAGAGTACTTTAAATTTAACATTGTTATTATATTTGATTATGTATTCTTATTAGTAGTAGCAGTAGCAGTAGCAGTAGCAGTATCAGTTGCACCGTGTCTCTGGAACAGTCACCTGCATATGGTACAGTCCATCTCTGCCTTTAAGACTGGGCTAAAAACTATTTTTGATCAGCGTGCCTTCCTTTTTTAATGCTGTCCAGGCCTGTCTTTTATATTTTAATGGACTGTTTATGCATTTTGCCTTGATTAACACATTGTTTTGAACCATGTACTACTATGTAAAGCACTTTGAGATTTTCCTTGGAAAATGAAAAGCGCTATAAAAATAAATGTATTAGTAGTAGTAGCAGTAGCAGTAGCAGTAGCAGTAGTAGTAGTAGTAGCAGTAGTAGTACGATTAGTAACAGTAGTAGTAGTTATAGTAGAAGTTGCAGTTACAGTAGCAATAGGACTAGGCAATGGTAGCAGTTGTAGCAGTATTATCAGTCCACTATAAGCAGTAGGTGGAGTGTTCAGACTCCCTTATCCTGGAAAATCCCATTTAGTTTCATTGCCAATTGAATTTAGAAACAGTTCCATTTCATTCCCCCTGTCTGCAGTGTTTCCCATTCTGGGATAATAATTAGGGAGAATATTTCATCTTGTGAGATAGATGAGGTACAGTAAACGTTTCGGGCCACTGTGTATGATCCCAGGCACAGCATTAATCTCTCCTCCTCCCGTGAGAGCACGGAGCTGCAGTCTTTTAATCTGCTGGGTCAGGGGTCGCTCTCACACAGCTGGCCGCCTTCTGCCGTCTCCCTGACACCAGGTCACTCATAACAACCACAACCTCATCCGAATTTTGGAGATGTGACGGGACGTGACTAGTGGGGCGTAGATAATAATAATAATAATAATAATAATTCATTTTATTTATGACACACTTTTAATTCAAAGTAAATCTCAAAGTGCTAAAGACAATGGAGGTGGGGCTGCGTGCCTTGTAAAAGATTTTAGACTTTATGTGAGAGCTGTATTCAGCAGATCAGGAGAGGGGAGTGAGGTTGAGGAAGCGCATTTGAAGTAGGGATAACCGGTGACCTCAACACAGGGCAGACTCTTTCATTAACAACCCTTATGCCTTACCTCATCTGAGGAAGGACTGAATCATGGGGGAAATACAAGGTCTACTGGCTTCCATATCAAAGACATGCAGACAGAACTGAACAATGTTGGGGGGAGCACCTAACTATTTTGTAGGCTGGCCGGCCAGCCGGTCCAACAAACATGGGAACTAGTGATAGGTTAGACCTTGTGAAGCTTATAATAGGCAGGGCTGCAATGTGCTGTAAGTCACTGACCCCTATGAACCACTATAAACCTCTGTGAATAACTATGAACCACTATGAAACACAGTGAACCACTACAACCACTATGAATGATTATGAACCACTATGAACCACTACAATCCACTATAAATGGTGTATTCTGCACTTTGTTGGACACAAAACAATATGATTGGTTCTCTGATAACACATGAGCCTCACTCGCCCATCGCTGGTTGGAACGCAACAGGGGCTGCCATTTCACAGGAAACAGGAAGTGCTTCCAGTTGGGCCTGTTGGAGACAGGGGGGGGCTGCAGATGGCTGTCTTACAAACAAGCATTGACCCTCCCCCGGAGACCCTTGTCCTCAGGCCCCTTCTGATCAGCTTGTTATTGATAGAACAGTCAGTGGCAGTTTGATTTATGGTTAAAAGGGCAAGAGATAAACAGCCAGCTGGCATGCAGAGACTCTGTGGGGCTGCGCTCAGAGGCGCCAGGCTGGTGAGGACACCTGTTGCATCCGCGCTGTCTGGCATTGTGCACCGACCTCACCCAGTGGAGCCAGGCAAAAGCAAGCATAACAAACAACATGATCGATCAATCAATCGATCAATCAATCAATTGTTGTTTAGCACTGTTCACATTAGGAATCCTGATTGAGTGAGCAAGGCCTACACAAGACATGCCCTCTGCTGAGACGGAGAGAGAGATGTCTTATGAGATGTTTATTTCATATGATTTGGCAACATAACTGTGTACTTGAAGTGCGAATTTGAACTTGATCTTAAGAGACAGAGAAAGAGATGGATAGAGAGACAGACGGAGCAGGAGAGAGAGACAGAGAGACAGACAGGATGAACAGAGACTGTGTGACATTCCAGCAGAGGGCAGCCTGTTGGCAGTTTGGCAGTTCTGACACAGATCCACAGAACTGGGGGGAAGGGGCGAACCAGGACACAGGAGAAACAGAGCAGCTCAGGTTCCACGAAGCGAGCGTGACTGAATACAAGCCGAGAGAATCATCTCTGAAGAAGGAGATTATGCCAAAGCTCAAAACATTTAGAAAAAAAAACAACGGAGCTCAGCCTACTTTCCCGACGCCCGGCGCCATGGGAACCGCGGTATGCCATGTTCAGCTCGCCTGAGATCCACCAGCCACCACCCTGGCCTGGAGTTAACCTTCGACTTCACTGTGCAGAGATAGGGTTAAAAAGCAGCAGGGAGAGACTAGAAATCGGGGAAAGTGTTTGAGCTGGGCCATTAAAGAATTTCTACTGCTGGTCTCACTGCTGTAAGGGGAGTTTAACAGCCGACTAAACCATTTCCCTGCAGTTAATTTACAAACGCATTTTCAGTGGCCATTTCAAACATCTGTGGACTACTTCCCAAGTAACATTGTACCAGTTTCATGCTCCCAGTGTGGAATGATAATTGTGTGGTAAAAAAATAATAATCTTTGGGCTGCTGGGTGACTCCTAGTGTCTGTTAAGTTCCAGCGTGTGGATGAGCCCCACGGTCTGGCAGGGAATGCTGACGGACGGCAGCACGTGATTGGCCGTTCGCATCGTCCACGGAGGGAGTGTTTCGGTCGGCGGAACTGCCTGCTTCAGCTGAGCTTCCAAAAACAAACCAGCTTTCCAGGAGGCAGCTAATTGTACAGAGCCCTTTAGAGTATCATGTGTAGGGGCTGGCGGATAGCGTAGCGGTCTAACGCACCACACTTTGGCTGGTCCGGTGTGGTGTGCGCTGCCTGTCAGGGATGCGGTTCGAAACCCGCATCTCTACCAGACCGGCCCTGGTCGTCAGCCCGATCGGAGGCGACGTTTGGCTGTCCGCCTCCGGGGGGGGGAGGGTGAGCCGGCACGAGTCCGTCGAGGAGCAGGAAAAAGGCGTCCGTGGTAGAATTCCGTCTCGGAAGAGGCGGATAAATTCGGTCCGGAAAATAATGTCTCGCCCCGGAGGACGGGCGGCGGACTCGTGAGGGAGGGGGAACTGAGATAAATAGAGGGTATAATTGGCAACCAAATTGGGAGAAAAACGAGGGAAAAATTTGAAATTATTATTATTATTATTTTTTGTGTATCATGTGTAAAGGGTCTGTTCAATGGGAGCTCAGCATTCCTGCACAAGGACGTGCCAGCAGTTAAAGAACCTTGTGGAATTAACAAGCCACCCCCACAACAGTGGAAAGAGTGAGGCTCCACACTCCGACAGTTCTTCCGTGATCTCGCCCCAGCTATTTCCACCCCCCGCAGTTTATTTTGTAAATGGGCCGCCAGCACGTCCCCGTTTTACACGGCAGTTCGTCCGAGTTTCTCGCTCTCTCCAATAAGAGCGTCATCAATCTCCTGGCCGGTGCTCATTACTCTCATTGCAGGTTTTTAATAATCTTTAACGTGATTATTAGAGGCTGGGCAATTAATTACATCCCTCGCTCAGTCGCTCTCAGTGTCTGTCTGATCCACGCCTTCAGGTGAGCATGATTAGTATCCAACTCCCAGCACCTGGGGAACAGCGAATAGGGGAACAGGGGTGGGGCCAGCTCCCCCTCTTCTTGCAGACAAACCAGTGTTGTTGTTTTTTTGCTGTTCTTTTTGTTTTGGCCTGACCCCATTTGACACGGCGGCCTCAACAACGGGAAAAGCTGCGGTGCCCTCAATATCATGGCTAAGGCCGTCACTTTCAAGCCCACATCGGCAGCCATGATAACCGCCACAGTCTCATTGTCACGGGTGGGGGGCTCGTATTGACTGATTACTCTAAACAATCTTCTGTTTTTTCTTATGGTTTGGCTAACTTATTATCTCAGAAGAGGCTGCTCGTGTGTAATCATTTTTCACAGGCCGCAGTCTTGATCTTTTGCCTTTCAGCCCCCAACCACCCCTCTTTTTATCTAGTTTTGATTGCTTTGCTGAGTGACTCGATTTGCTCCTCAGAATGCCACCTGTATTTTGTGTCAGCCCGAAAAGAGAAGATAAATAGATTTGCCCCAGCAAAAAAAAAAATGTCCAGAGAAATTCTTTGTTCTGGAAATTGAAATCAAATCTCTCCGATCTATAAAAATACAATCTTTAGCTTTCATCCGTTCCTCTTAAAGGAGAGCTCTGAGAGAAAGTGTCAGTCTATGACATGATGGAGTGAAAGAGGCCGAGGCAGGGTGCCAGCGCTCCACACTGATGACGTCTGCCTCAGCACAAACCCAGCCAGACTTCAGGGGGCCAGAGGAGCCAGGGTATCTTTCATTAAAGGGAACAATGAACTTTAATTCCGCGCTAATTAAATATGACGATCGCCAGCACGGAGTCCGGCTCCTGTCTCAAGCTCCATCTCCCCCGGAACTCCAGAATGAGCCGCACCATCACCCGCCGCTGTGCCTACCGACTGTGTCTGTTCTTCTGCCATTAAATCAACCAAAGAGAGGTTTTTTCCAGCACAGGTTCACATAGCCATTGCAGCAGGGTACATCACGTTCAAAAAGCGAAATCAGGACAAGGCAGACAGCACGTGTTTGCAGATTCTGGCTGAACGTGTTAACGTTTTGATTCTTCTCTAATGTTCCACAACACAAGACATTTGTATGTATTCCTAGAACCAAATACAGAAAGAATGTTTTAAAACTTTACTTTTATTCTTGAGGCTTTTTTTGATGGTTCAGCTGAAAGTGTTTCTCTATCTCAAACACACCTGTCTACACCTTACAGTGGCCAGTGTTCTTTCCAGTGGCCTGGCTGTGTCACTGAGCCGGTACTTGTTCAGAACTGCTCATGGAGAGATTCGTGTCAAGCCGTTATAGGGCCCAATGACAGAGTACACTTTGTGTTATGGTGTGTGTTTTTATTGACTGATTTGTGGGTGTTTGTTCGCAGAGCTGGGGAGTTGGTTTGAACATAATGCAGGTTAGCATGAGTTATTGATTTGGTAACTTTCATGACCAGTTGACAGAGGGAACAATTTTCAGTTCAATTTTGCGGCTCTTGGGTTTTGAAAGCTTCAAATTGTATCGTGTTTAGGGAATTGGTTTTAGACAGAGTTTTATTATCGATTATAACTCTGTCCGTCCTGCATGCATTGTTTTTATCTTTTCTTTATACTTCTGAGGTGTTTTAGCCAATTCCCATTTAGTGTGACAGAGCTGAGTGAGTGCCCTTAACAGGCTAGATAACACCAAGAGTTTGGACCAGCTTGTAATTTTTATATCTATTTTGAAGACACCGTTTTATTTTGTACAGTTTTCAATGAGCTTTTCCTGTCTATGTCTTCACTACCTAGTTTAGCTTCCCTGGTGCATTGTCGGCCACGGTAAGTATAATGTAGCGTGTGTTCTCACAAAGTTGTGTATGTCTCTGTATGTGTCCTTTTCGGGAAGACCATTATTTTAGTATTTATTATAGTATTCATGTACATTTAGTATTTATTTTACATTTACTGCCAGGGCCCAGGTCTGGCGGTATCACTCTAACAGAGATGCTGCAGCCCATGTTCTGTTTGACACAGCATAAGCATGCAATCTGCAGACGGCAGGAATTTTACTCTGCTGGCCACTTTCATGTTAGGCTGTCACAGCAAAAAAATGTTATTTAGAAAACTTGTATTCAATGAGCGCAGCCCTTCTTTCTCTTACAACACAACGGCAAATTTACCTCACAGCACTCCAAGCATTCACGTTTACAGCCACCAAGACAGGTGCTCCCAAATTGCTTTTTGTCTGGAAAAGTAGTGTCACTTCATTTAAACGAGCCTTGCATGCTGCATCACTGACAACTTAATTAATCTTTTGCACGTGAGAATTTTTTAATGAAGCCAATGTGCAAGTTTTCATTTACAATTTTTGTTTTGTTTTTTGTAATGCTTAGCGGGAAGTGGAATATTGTATTCTATTATCTATCCCTTCTCTTTGTCTCTCAATTCAGTTTCTAAATTTCAATTTAAATGCTTTATTGGCATGAACATATTTAAAAATACACGTGATACAAAGTGTATTTGTATAACAGTCAAAAGAAAAACAATGGTAATCACGTTATCAAACATACTGACAAAACAACAACGGCATTAATAATAAAATAATAATAGTTATTAATAAAACATCTCTCTCTCTCTCTCTCTCTCTCTCTCTCTCAATGCCTGTGGTGGAAAAGTGAAAAGAGCAGCAAACATCTTTATTTCATATTTCAGTTCTGTTCAGTTACCTTTGTAGCCTCCTTAACTTTGCAGTTAGTATTTACCAAACACAGTCTAGCAGGCTGCTTCTTTTAAAAGTCCCCAGGGTTGTTTCCACGTTAGGAAAAACTGCCTTTTCATATTGTGCACCCACAACATGGAACACCTTACAAAAGGATCTCCAGTTAGAGGTGCTGGTACCACTTAGGGAGTTCAAGACCCTGGTTGCAGATGTCCTTAAGGAGGAGTGCAGATGTTTCCCATAGGCTGGATTCTTTAAGTATATATATAGGTGTCTTGGAAGATGTTTTAATGTATTGTATTGTCATATGTGTGTCAATGTAACTCTTAAATGCTGTTCTGCTGCCTTTCTTGGCCAGGTCTCCCTTGAAAAAGAGATTATATCTCAGTGGGCTTTTTTCCTGGTTAAATAAAGGTTAAATAAAATAAAATACAAAAATACAAATATTTCTGTCACCAAGGGCCCCTCCTGCTGAGCGCTAACGCCCCAGACTGGTCTCTAAGACAATAAACAGCAGGGCTCCTCCACACTTATCTCATCATTACTTTCTGTCTCTTAAATAAAGTCTATTATTGTAAATGTCAAATTGGTCATGCCCTTTTCACCGGCAGCAGAAATAATAACTCAAATGGAGGACAACGCTTCCCAGATACCAGCTGATTTCCAGCTGATCGAGATCGTCAGATCTTTAATTCAATCCTTGTTGTTGTAATTATGTAGGGAGGGGGGCACAGACTACCTTTACATGAAATCCATCTGGGGTCAATATCTACATAATTTCCAAAAAGCCTGCAACTTGGCAGATGCAACTCTCCATCATCTGTCATCAAACCTTATACTCCTGCCAGACCACTCTGTTCTGCAACCTCTGCTTGCCTTGTCACCCCTTCTCTTATCCCAGTCCCTCTCTATTCTAGCCCCTCAGTGGTGGAGTGGCTGGTTGTCCTACCATCAGGACAACCGTGCCACTGATGCAGACTAAAAACCCACCTCTTTAAACTGCATCTTGACTCAAACTAGCCATTCCCTCAAACTCTGAGCTGAAATCTGCAACTAAACGCTATTCCCTCAAACTCCCCTTGTGCCTACTATGGCACTTAACCATATGTGATAAGTTACATCATGACACATACCTTCGGCAGGGTAACTAATATCTCATTGCTGCTTGTTGTGAAAGCTTTTTTGTATGTGCTTTTGTAAGGTTTTGGAGCCCTATCTACCCGAGATCATGAGTCAGCAGAAAAAGTAACTTCCCATGTTTTATAAGCAGAGTGTCAACCTGCTAAGAGTACAGTAAGACTATGAGCAGCCTGGTCAGAGCAGCCTGGGCAGACTCATAGTACCGTAAGGTTATGAGCAGCCTGGTCAGGCTTATAGTACTATAAGGTTATGAGCAGTCTGGTCAGGCTCATAGTAATGTAAAGTTATGAGCAGCCTGGTCAGGCTTATAGTACCGTAAGGGTAAGAGCAGCCTGGTCAGGCTCATAGTACCGTAAAGTTATGAGCAGCCTGGTCAGGCGTATAGTACCGTAAGGGTAGGAGCAGCCTGTCAGGTTCATAGTACCGTAAGGTTATGAGCAGCCTGGTCAGGCTCAGAGTACCATAAGGTTATGAGCAGTCTGGTCAGGCTTAGAGTACCTGCAAGGTTATGAGCAGCCTGGTCAGGCTCAGATTACTGCAAGGTTATGAGCAGCCTGGTCAGGCTCAGAGTACTGTAAGGTTATGAGCAGCGTGGTCAGGCTCATAGTACCATAAGGTTATGAGCAGCTAGTCATAGTGAGGTTGGTCCAAAAGTGCAGTTCTGACACAGTCACTGGGGCAACTGGCCAAATGTGCATAAACATGACAGTTAGTCCCATTACAAAAACATGAAGCCTCTGGGTTTTTACCGTAAAATAACTAGTCTTAAATGTGTTTCATAAAAAAAGTGACAATTTGCACACAACCTACCACACATCACCTTGGCAGGGCTTCTCCCAGGGTAGGGGACCATGAATCTGCAAGAGAGCAGGGGTCTGCTGAGCGAGGGAAGTTGGAGTGCAATGAGGCGGGGGGGATACACTGGCATCAACACAGGGGCCACTTGCCTGATTTAGCAAATATATAAATAACACTTCCCACCCGAAATGTAGAATGGAGGGATGCAGGGAGAGAGAGAGAGAGAGAGAGAGAGAAAGAGAGACAGAGAGAGGGAGAGTGAGAGACAGAAAGAGAGAGAGAGAGAGAGAGGGAGGGAGATTGAGAGACAGAAAGAGAGAGAGAGAGAGAGAGAGACAGAGAGAGAGGGTTGTAATGAGCTGTGCATGATGATATTGATGGGGATGGTACATTCTGTGTGCTCACGCTCATGCTCTCTCTCCGTCTCTCTTCCCTCACTCCCTTTCTTCCTCCTGCCCTCGAGGGAATGTATCCCTGTAATAGAAACATCTTTTCATTCCCACACACACACACACACACACACTTGCAGAAAGACCTGCGGATGTTGGAAAAGTAGACAGTGTTTAGTAGATGAGCTCCTTTAATAATGTGCTTGGAATATATTTGAATTGTGCAGCCCCTGGGATTACAGGGGGCTGACAGCCATGGAGAAAAACCAGGATCTTTGTCAATTCATCTGTGAGTGCGTGCGTGCGTGCGTGCGTGCATGACTATGTGAGTGCGTGCGTGCAGTGTGACCCGCATGTGTGTTCCGTGTGCGCGAGTCATAAATGTCATCACAACTCACGTCACCTGGGTTAACCCCTGTCCCTCCCCCCACCCGCCTTCCTCTCAGACCAATAAAAATCGGCACAGCCTGGTGGTACAGGGTTGTTGCGATACAACAGCACTGGAAGACGAGACCCTGCAGGGTCTGGCTGCTTCGTAATGTGCTCTGCGGCTGTCTGCGAACGCCCGGATCGTTAGAGCCGATTGCGGGATTGGGGATGAATCAGTTCCTCATTGAGGCGTGCCGCGTCCTCAGGGAGCACCTCCCCCACCACACACACACACACACACACACACACACTGCATCCCCCATCATTTCCTCTGTTCTTCAGTCAGACAGGACAGGATACTCCAATAAAACATTTTTTGATGCTCGGTAGCCAAGGGCAAGCAAGCCCTTTCCAATTCCCCTGTATTGGTTAGATGCTTCGTTCATGTTCCTGAAAATTGTCAAACGCGGAACCAGAGCATCTGAAGACTGTCCTGAAATTCAGCAAAAAACACACAACAACGCCAAAAGGCAGTTAAAAAAAAAAAAAGGTCTATTGAATCATAGGCATTGCTAAGAAGGGAAAAAGGTACAAGAAACGGATGCATAAACAATTTCAGTAGATTACAGCTATGATCAGTGCTAACTGATGGCAATAAAAAAACATTTCTGATTAAAATACCTTCTTTAACCTATTTTAACCTCCGACTACGGAAGGCCTGGGGCATTGTGTGGGCCCACCCTTTCAAACGCAAAGTCCTATGAGCTCAGCCTCTAATTTCACTCTGCAGGTCAGCAGCTGAGCTGCGCAGTCACTGATCACTAACAGAGGAGGCGCTACTGGGGGAATCCCGTCAACTGCAACCCTCCCTCCCTGGGCCACACTGTGACCAATTTACTTACAGCTACGCAGGGCTCCTGCCCACAGTTGGCATCACCTGGGTCAAGTAATTATTTCAATACTTTTACTATCCCTTAGATACCATTAAAATTCCTGCAAATTACTGATTATTAGAAGAAACATCATTCAGAATAAAATTATTCTTTCATGCGACTGTGTTTTTTCAGTTAGTAAAGTGTTTCTTTGAAAGTTCTCAGGGATCTCAAATCAAATTTCACATTTTTTCCAGCGTCTAAAGGCAGGGCTTTAGATTGGTCCAGGAAGTGAGCCAATAAGTGAAATCAGGAGGTGTAGTGTGCGGTTGAAGAAAATATACCTCCAGACACTGCAGCCCTCGAGGCCTGGAGTTGAATAGCCTTGATCTAAAAAGTATTTAAAATACATATTTTACCCAGAGTGGGCTGGCACTGGCGCGGTCAGCATTCAATTTCAGACCACGTCACTAAAGGGATCTAGTCTTTTAGTGTGAAGATCCAACAGCCCCCATTAAAAGAGCATATTTGAGTACTAATTTACATTACCGGGTGTCTGAATCAAAGTGCTAAAGCTGCAGAAAATAATGATTTGAGATGTTTGAAGATGAAGGTTTTAGGTTTTAAAACCCTAGATTATAACTACTACAGTTTTGTATTACAGAGTACAGTATGTATTGCACGAATGTTTGAACATGCTTAGAATAATAATCTGTGCATTTATCATCTCAAAAAACCACTAGGTAACTACTCATATAAAGAAAACATTTGAGTAAATGAAGGGTTCTGGTGGCTCTGTTATGGTGTGGGGTGCATTTTCCTGGCATAGTTTAGATCCACTCAACCCCTTAGAGGGCAAGGGAAATTACAATAAATACAAAGCCATTCTGAGTGGTCACCTTCATCCTATGGTGAAGCATTTCTATCCTGATGGGAGTGGTCTCTTCCAGGATGACAATTGAGGATTCCAGGATGACAATTGAACAGACAATTGAACATAATTGAACAGTTGTCTTTGATCTCACTGAGCGGGCAGAGGGTAAAAATTCAGGCAAGAAAAACAGCTTGTAAAAAAACCCGTAGGTTTCTACTTATAACCGAGAGGTTGCAGGTTCAATTACCAGAGGGAACCCACAAGCAAGGCATTTAACCTGGAGTCGGCTCAAGGAATTACCAGCCGTGTAAACCGACATCACATTAAATGAAAGTGATGTAAGTTGGTAGGCAAACAGACCACAAAACATTGAGCCCTGCTCTGCCGATATTGTGAGCTTTGAAGATATAATGGGACACATGGGGGGGGAAAACCCTGTGCGTGTTGGATAGATCCAGAGCAATCCTTTATGTTTTACCAGCATGTTGAATGGTTGGGATTGAGTCTCCTCAGCGACTGGGCCTGCGAGAGTTTACATTACTGTACTACTCTACCCTCCCTGAGCCGATCCAAACGGTGACTCTGTCCAGCCCTGTCAATCACCTGTGTGATGCTCCACCAGGCACCTCACTGCCATGTAGACTAAATCAAACCAAATCAAATCAAATGTATTTGTATAGCGCTTTTCACAAATGCATTGTCACAAAGCGCTTAATAGAAGGGAACCCAGGCCTAGACCCCCCCCCAAAAGCAAGCTCACACTTATCGCAGGATCTAGGTCAGAGGCCAAGGCAGAGAAGAGAACATGGAGTAATGCATGTAGTCATGCACTAGTGTCCCGCATATACACTATCCTATACACACACTCTGTCTAGTAGGGCTGACTATATAGCACACTTTCCACTGGCATTCACACCTGTCAAATTAAACACAAACCACTTGTCGCATGCACTGCACTAGTTGGGGTGAACGGTTGCTTTGAGAGAACGGTAAATCAATTTACATAACAGTGCGTTATCTAAATGTAAAGGCTGAAAGAGGGAACTGTCCAACAGGACTTTAGACACGGCATTGTGTTTCCAGTCACTTAGCTGTGCAACGGGGGGGAAATCTATCCTTGGAACACACCTGTCCAGCTTTATTTTATCAAATAAATAACGATTATTTAATAACATGTTATGCTATAAAATAATCTTGCTCAACAATGTAGCAGAGCCCAAAAACCCCAATTATGCTTTTACTCCAAAAATCAGCTGATATATCTAAACTATTCAGCCATAACACTGAACATGAAAAGCTTGAGAGGGTACTAGCACTGGGGAGGGGGGTGCTGAATAAAGTTTATTTTGGTGAGGCGTGGCATTGTGTAGCTCCTCTCATTGTAAACCCGCCACCGCTATTGTTATTGTGAAAGGTGGCATGCGTTTCCGTAGCGTGTAAAGCCGAGCCCATTACTACGGCAGATGAGTAACTACACGCCGCGTGTCTCTAAAGTGAAGGCACTCTATATGCAAAGCAGCCTCGCGCAGTTGAAGAAACTCCAGCGCCCTGTGATTATATTGGTAATTTAATTTCCTTGGTTACAGTTCGGAGATAAGGAAACTAACCAGTTGCTATTGTTCGCACCAGGGAATGAATGTGACTTGGCGGAAATAGCTTCATTGTCGGGATAGAGACAAGGACGGGTCCGTCTGAGGGCGCGCGAACCACCAACGCAGACGGACGTGAGCTTGAGCGCGGCGTCGCGCGCGCCCTCAAACCCAAATTGCGCAGAGGTGATTTTGACCTTAAAATGCAGAATCCTTCAAACGCGTCAGTGTTTTTTCCTATTCTCTTACACAAGAGGCAATCAGCAGCACAAGTCAGAACTGAGGCCCATTAAGGCGAGCAAAGGCATGTTTAAGATTCCGCGGCAGCGCCGGAGAGTAGATATTCGCTGAAGGGCGGCGGGACGTTGTATCTCCCTCCTGACACGTTCTTATTTAGAGGGAAAAGAAGCGGAGCGTCCGCGGTGGCCCCACACTCCCGAACTACTCCCTCTTTACAGCCGCTGATTTCGGATGATTCGAATCGAGATTTTGGCGCTCGAAAAGACCCCAGACATTGTGAAAATGGGACGACGCTCGCACTTTTGCAAACAAAAAATCCAATTTGTGTCGGTGGCCGGGGCCGAGAGACGGACAGGCCCTGATTCCCTTGTCCCTCGCGCACACATTCTCAGCCCGCGCTGACACGCGCGATCTTTACAGGCAGGCTGAAAACGCCCAGCATCAAAAGTTTCAGCTCTTTATTAATCCACAACACCACGCCACTTCACCTCTTCTTGACTTCTCTCTCTTCTTGACTTCTCTCTCGTTCCTCCCATCTCTCTGTCTCCAGACATCAGAAAAGCAGAGGGTCAATTATATGAATCACTTAGGGAGGACTCAGAGATGTGTCGAGTCTTGCCTTTGATTCATAAGTGCTGTTTTAACTGGAGCCAAATCAAATTGGACGCTTGCAGATACGTTTCAGCCAAAAAGGTCTAAGCCAATTCTTGAAAGGTTTGGAAATGTTTTCTCAGATCTTATACAAACATTTATATAAATAATGCACATCCACACACACACACACACACACACACACACATACACATACACCAGAATACATTTGAGCTCAAACACACTCACTCGCTCTCACACACAGCCATATACACATATACATATATAC
>JAINUG010000004.1:286046-413546 GCA_029706075.1 Aldrovandia affinis
AGTGCAATATAGGGGAGCAAGACGTAATTAACAAGATTTAATTCCCTTTCGTTTTCAGTTACAACGGCAGGACTGAATGAATAGCCAAACGCCTATTAATAATATAAATAATAATAATAATGGCGGATTGCATTCACAACGCACTTTCCCTCTCACGATCTCAGAGCACAAGCGGATGGTACAGGGTTCTCTTTCGTGCGCACAGACGAGGCCCACCACTGGAGTTTCAGTTATACTCTCTCTTTGTCTCCTGCACAAAAATACCACCTTCTGGTATCGTCAGTCTACAAAACATGGATGTGACCTCACTCTCCGGTATTCATTGTGGGGTCTGCATGTGATTTAAAACGGGGGGTCTGACCCTTTCCCAGCGGTATACAAGACCATTTCCGTGCCCGTCTCTCACACCCGGACCTCCGCGACCTTGGAAGAGGATTCACGTCTATTCAGCCACTAATTAAGCTCGACCCGATTGGTAAATTGAAAAATAATTCTCACTAGATTTAATAACTCATTACCCGCTGCTATTAGGGTGGAACTGCCCTTTAATTAGTACAACACCTGATTAATGCCCAATTAGTGCCCAAATAATTTCCTTTCCCACTTTAGCGGAATAAAAAACGAAACGTTATAAATAACTGAAAGAGCCATGGCTGTCTATCTCATCAGCCGAGAAAGAGAGATGAGCAGTACTGGCAGAGGAACTAAGCATCCAATCCACAAATACCACTGGCCAAAGTTGGAGGGACGGGGAGGAAGGAAGGAAGGAAAAGAAAGAGAAATAAATTGTTGTGGGAGTGCTTGGCAGTGCCGACTGCGATGACTGAACTTACAGCACTCTGAGCGGGTTCTCAGATCTCTGGGCACGCTGCCACGGGGGTGAGCTCGGCTGCACAACTGACACGAGAGAGAGAGGGAGGGAGGGAGGGAGAGAGAGGGAGGGAGCGAGAGGGAGAGAGAGAGGGAGGGAGAGAGAGGGAGGGAGGGAGGGAGAGGGAGAGAAAGAGGGGGGAAGAGACGGGAAGAGCGAGAGAGACAGGGAGAGAGGGAGAGACAGAGAGAGAGAAGGAGAGAGACAGAGACAGAGACAGAGAGAGAAAAAGAGAGAGGGAGAGAGAGAGCAGGAGGAGAAAGAAAGAGAAAGAGAGGGGGAGGGAGAGAGAGGAAGAGGATTCCTGTCCTAATGATCTGCCGTTTCTTTGTAAATCCGGTTTAATTGTGCCGACACCAGTCAGTCGAACTGAGATTGGGCCTTGGCACAGCTTTAAAAATGGGGAGTTTTACAAGCACAAAGACAAACCAGCATGTAATACAAGAGCTCAGTGTCATCGCTTTGAATCTGCAATGGGACCACACTGTGTGTGCGCACACTGTATGTGTTTATGTGTCTGTGTGTGTGTGTGTATACTGCGTGTCTGTGTGTGTGTGTGTGTGTGTGTATACTGCATTTCTCTCTGTGTGTATTTGTGTGTGCATGTGTGTGTATACTGCATGTTTGTGTGTTAGCATACTGTGTGTGTATGTGTGCATGTGTGTGTTTACTGCGTGTGTGTGCGTGTGTATACTGTGTGTGTATGTATATACTGTGTGCATGTATGTGTATAATGCGTGTTTGTGTATTAGCATACTGTGGCTGTGTGTGCATACAGTGTGTGTGCGCTGCATGCATGTGCGCTGCGTGTTCTATATTGCCCCCACCAGAACTTGATTATGGTCGTACAATAATCATACAATACAAAGTACAAAGGCCGTACAATAATAAATAATAATTAAAAATGTGAAAGAATTTCCTGATTCAGAACTCCAGGCCTGACTCATCACTGCACTGGCCTACGTCAATCCAGGATAGTGCAGACTGGCACGCTCGTCCTCTCAAACGCCTGTAGCCGGACGCTAGAAGCTGAGCTGCGCAGTCACTCTGTAGTCAAGGAGCTGAGCTGCGCAGTCACTCTGTAGTCAAGGAGCTGAGCTGCGCAGTCACTCTGTAGTCAAGGAGCTGAGCTGCGCAGTCATAGCACTGGAATACTGCAATTCTGGCCCCAGTTGACCAGAGGAGGTGATATTGCAGAGAATGCCCGTCCACCTGAAACCCTCACTCCCTGGGCGACGCCCCAGCCAATCACATACGGCCCCCCAAGTCACAAGCAGCACCGGCATGGTCAGGATTTGAGTCAGGACCATGGCTACCTCACTGAACCACAAGAACCAGTGCATCTCATAGACCACCCAGTGAAGGTGATATCAGATACAGCACAGCTTGACTGCGACTGTACAGTCCCTCTTCACACACGGGAATCCATTTTGTGGTCATCATCATTTGAACTGATGGAACATACTGCCGAAATAAAAGGCAACTATTTGGTAACCCGGAGCACTGAAGCGGCCCTGGGGGGGCTCTTTGGAAAGGGGAGAGCCGGGCCTATCCCTCCAACTGACATTTGTAGTACTACACTCCTTTAAAGGATCCCTCGTTTACTCAAGTGTTGCCTTTATTTTGGCAGTTACCTGTAGTTTCAACTTCATGTCCGACAGCTGATGGATAAAGATAAAGTATTTTAAGGCATAAAAATGGAACAAAATGAAAAAAGAAACCTGCTAATGTTTCGTAAATATCTGTCAACATTCGACTCACATGGTCCAAAGAAGAAAAAAAAGGAAATAAACCTTAAACTTAAAATCCTGAGACAGGCTGTGAGTGTAACACAAGATAAAGCAGATGTTGGTTCATCTACTCACCAGATGAGGGCGCTGTTGTGACAAAATAAAGAAAAACATTTCCAGCAAGGAAAATGTTTACCAAAGTAAAGAAATATTCTGTGCTCAACTTTGCATGACGGCACAAGATACAACAAACAAAGATGATCTGTCAACCTGTAGTTTATTATACAACACGTTCAACCATGCGACTTAAGTGGTAAACGAAAAAGGTGATATTTCACCCTTCACAGATTATTTCTAATTGTGTCCACAATTGACAACATAATTACACTGTTCAAGAGGTTTGCTGCAGTATCAGCACAGCAGTGCTGCCTCTCACAAAGGAAGACATATATTTTAATAATAATATCATAAGCCCATATTATTGTTCCATAAACGAAAAGCAGAAAAGTGAAGCATTCTAGTCTTGATTAGATGGGGAGAGCTTTGTAAACGTGCGTGATAGAACAAACTCCCCCATACTGGCACCATGAGAAAACAAGGACAACGAGGAGGATTAAAAGGCCATGAAATAATGGCCATCTCCAGGGCACAAACAAACAAATGCGGCCCCACATACACACACATATATATATACACAATATATATATATGCACACTCACACACACACCCATACACACACACACACACACACACACACACACACACACACACACACACACACACAGGAAGACAGAAGTTCCCCTGGTGTACATCCTTAAAATCTGTAAAATCCCCACACACTCTAATAATGTCTTTATTTGCCTTTCATCAGGAAGTGGCTTCCTTCCTCTTTCCTCCAACCTGCCTGCACTCGTTCTGCAGGGAGTGCGAGTGCCACAACGTGGGAAGCCGATTGGTTGGAGCTCCATCACTAGTTGCTAGGTGCAGCTGGTCGTGACCCTGAGAGTTTGAAATTAGTTGTGTGACAGAGTAACCCTGCTCTCTGCCTCTTCTTCGGTGGTTGCCAAAAGAGCAATAGCACCTGCAGCCACCGTGTCAGACGTAGTGATGCGGCCGCTGTGAAATCCACGGTAATTCGGACCTGCGTGTCTTGCAGGAAATAGCTGTCCCGTCCTCTGGGCCAATCAGGCAAGAGGGTCAGGGTAACGACCCGTCCCCTGGGCCAATCAGATGAGAGAGTCACGGTACAGACCCATCCTCTGCTCCAATGAGACGAGTCACGGAAAGGACCCATCCTCTGGACCAATCAGATGAGAGTCGCGGTACAGACGAGAGGGTCAGGGTAAGGACATGTACCTCTTTTCGCCCCTGGTGATGGCCTGGTCTCTCTGGCAGTGGCCCTCGCTGAAGGAGCGGCAATCATACGGCAGAGTAGCGCCGCCCCGCCACCAGGCCTCGGCCGCCTTCATCAGGGCCGGCAGGGGGTCCGGCACCACACACTGCTCCACCAGGAACACCGCAGGCAGCACGCCCAATAGCAGCGCCCACCCGAACGCCCCCAGCCAATAGGAGGAGCCCAGCTGGCCAGGATCAGCGCTGATCTCTGCCCAGTGCTGCCGCGTGAAGAGGGACCAGCACAGCAGGAAGAAGAACCCTGTTGATTGGACGGGAGGAAGATCCAGGGGCAAAGTCAGCCTGAGGGGGCGTAGCCAATTGCATTGCAGTAACTTTTTCAGGTGAAATCCCAGTTATTCAAAACCCCACCCCATTATTATCATACAATAATAACAACAAATTATTAGTATCATTATTATTACTATTATTATTATGAAGAGTTTGGAGAGTTCTAGTTCTAATTCACAGTGTTCTATTCTGGAATTTTTCAGTTCGTTGAGGATGGCTGTGTTCGAAACCGCTCCCTATTCACTATATAGTGTGTACTCCATTTTGTAGTGTGCGACGAATTCTAAACTGTTAAACTGTAAAATGTTAAGAAAATACCCACAATTCACCGTGATTTGTAGTGAACAGCGAATGTACCCTACAATTTATCCTGTGTACCACAATGCAATGCGGTTGTGTCATACCGTCATACATACACTTCCGTTTATGCCTCAAGAACAAAAGTTGAGCCAACAGCAGTAAAACAGCAACAGGAATCATGGTGGTGGTAACGTTAGCTAACTCCTTTAGCCACCGATAGCTACCGTTATTATCGCTATGGAAGTTGGTGCTAGTCGTGAGCTCGTGAGTTATCCTAACGTTATTTTCTCCACACGAGCTAGTTAGCTCACGACTTCCATAACGGTAGCTATTGGTGACTAAAGCAGTGGCTAGCAGACAGCACCACAATTGACAAAACCACACTTGCACATCATTAGAATTTCAACATTTTGGGGGGGATTTAACATTCAAAACTGAACATGCAAACCCGATACCACCTGAGTACATTTCAACCTGCTGTCATGAGTGCTCGGTTTGTTTACGCAATACTGGGCGCATCCGCTTGCGTCACCTGAATATCCGGCACTTTTTTTTAACGCAAATGACGTTCAGTTGTAGTATCCGAAAACAGTTTGTCGTTCGCTACATAGTACACTATATAGTTAACACTATATAGGGAATAGGGAATAGGGAACGAGTGAGCGGTTTCGAACACAGCCGATATCATTAGCAGTCCTTTATGATGTCATCAATTAGAATCACCTAGAATGTTACGGCACATTCTAGAATAAACATAAACAGTGCAACAGTACTCCTCAGAGTTAAAGGCAGGGGGCGGCTTACCTGTGGCTGTGAGTGTGATGAGCATTAGGGTGGTGGGGTACAGGGCCTGTCCTGCCATGAGCAGGGATCGCGTGTTGGAGTAAGACTGCACCGTACGGGACGTCCAGCAGCATGCGAACACCAGACACAGCGCCCCTGACCCCAGGGCCATGAGGAAGGAGAGCACGGCGAACACTCGCTCCGCCTCCAGCGCTGCGGGACAGAAAGGGGGGAGGGGGGTTGAGCAAGGGTGGGAGGTATGCACAGTTACCCCCCCGGGCGTCTCATTCCGGAACGTTCACACCGCACGCCAAACCGCTCTCCCAACATGCCTGAGCCCGCCGGAGGATTAACCGGATGCACCTCTTCAGAGCAGGGCATGGAAAACCCGAACTAATACGCGAGTTTCAAAAGCACCATTTTGTGTTTCGCTTGCTGTCGTGCGCACTGGCAAATGGTTGCCAGGTGAGGGTTTTTACACAGACTCCCAAACGCTGTGCTGGGGGAGACCTCTCTACCCTCAGACCGATTCCACTGCACAATCTGTACCCAAACAAGGCCAGAGACCAGGTGTGAAATAATCAAGTCTTTTGTGTGTGTGTGTGAGTGTGTGTCTGTCTGTCTGTCTGTGTTAGCTCTCTGCGTGTGTGTCCATGCACGCATGTGTGTGTATGTGTGTGTGTATGTATGTATTGTGTGTGTGTGTGTGTGTGTGTGTGTGTGTGTGTGTTTGTGTTAGCTCTGATGTATGTGTCTGTGTGTGTGTGCGCATGTGTGCGTGTGTGCTTCCAAACTAGGGAGTGTAATGTAAAAAAACAAGGGGAACGAGGACCCCCCCAATAGTCCCCATCTGTTTCTACGGCTACAGAGCGGCTGGAACATGTCAACACCTGCGCACGCCGCTGCATTCCTGCTGCTCACAGGTCCTCCCGTCCCCGGTAGCCAATTCCCCCCCCTCCCTCTCTGAAAAGCGCCTTTTATCAGATAAATCTGACACTGAATGAACTCTCACACACATCTTCATTTCAGATTAAATAACATACTCACACAGGGTTACTGAGTGGAAGGTTCAGTGCTCAGTGTTCAATCTAACCTTCATGTGGCTTTCAATCTTAACTCTGACTCACGGACTTAACTCTGACTTCTGCACATCAGAACTGTGACTAATTCATTTGAAAAAATATTGTGCGAGAATTGTAAGAAGTAAATCAGTTCATCTTTGTCACTGTAAATATTAAATTAACCATACCTTTAAGGTAGGAAACTGAGGGATATAAGAGTACCTTTGTACAGCCATACGTACAACAACCTGTTATAATGGTGCTAAGAACAGGAGATAAAGACTGACCCTTCCCTTCATCGTCAAGCAATGGAAGACTAGCTTACATCGTTTTCCCGTAAAGTAAAGAAACGTAGCGCCATGCTTGCTTAGATTGAACAGCTCCTCTTCATATATCAATTTTTTAACTCCTCCTCTTACCTTTGATAATGATTCCTCCCGTCCAATCAGTGTCCGGTTCCGAGCTGTTACCAGGCGACCACAGCCCCCGGTCCCCCAGCCAGCAGGGGGCCCACACGGCGTACCCCACAAACAGGCACCCCAAAACTCCCACGCTGGCCTCCGCAAAGCGGAACCGGCTCCCCAGGTTGTCCAGCTCCAGGGCGGTCATGGTCCACACTGAGAGAGGGAGATGGAGGGATAGAGAGAGAGAGGGAGAGAGAAGACAGCAGGAGGGGGAAGAGAGAGGGAGCTCGTAAAGGTCAACAAGAAGCAAGAATGTCAATACACAACTGACCCGTGTCGACGCTAGCCCCATCTCCCACTAAGCAACAACAATGTTTTGGTCTTTAAAAAAAATAGGAGACCGCAGAACCACAGGGAACAGGCTGGAACACAGCAGCAACAAGAATAACACGAAATATTGGGAAATATGTTCTTCTCGTTCTCACCTTTAGTTTTCCTCTTCTCAGTGCCTCTTGGTCAGGCAGGTGGAGCCCTTTGACATGAAAGGAGACGTATTTGAGAACCAGACGGGTGAAATACAAAACTCGGGGCGGACGCGGCGGAGTCGGGTCTCGTCTCGTCTCGATGCGGCGCTGCTTGCGGCAAAGCTGGCCTGGCGGCAGGGTCGGTCTGAGCACGCTCTGTCAGCTGTCAGCCGAGTGAATGAGAGAGCGCGACTACAGCAGCGTAATGACTAACGCTGAGTCCCCCTGCCAAACACGCCCCTTCTGGCTGGAATATGACACCTGCCCCCGATAGTTCCCCTTTACCCACGGTGGAAACCCCCCCACCTCCTGTGGTTATAAACTCTCCGAGAAGACCCCGGCGAACAGCTTGCCGCCACCCCCCTTCCCCCTCCAGCCCCCACCCGTGACACGTCACTGCAGTGGGCTCAGTGGAAAGTGAAAGAGCGAAAAGCTACGGGTGAGAAACTGTGGAAACGCCGAAACATTCTGACAACACACAGCCCACGAGATAGAGAGAGAGAGAGAGAGAGAGAGAGAGAGAGAGAGAGAGAGAGAGAGAGAGAGAGAGAGAGAGAGAGAGAGAGAAGAGAGAGGACACTGCTTACATCATCCAACGGACCAGGTGTGCTCACAAGACACTGCACAGACAAGATGCACACACACGGTGGCAGATAGAGGCCACCTCAACAGTGAGAAAAACAGACCCGCACACAAACACACTTTTTTCTCACACCCTTCCCACCAGCTTAGACGTTACCTGGGGTCGCTGACGCATAGAAAACCACAGAAACACTGTCCTGAGTCACTGACGGAGCCTCTAAAACATTACTGTAGGCTTACAGTTTAACCACTCTGATCAAACGATAGCACTTTCCGCACCTGATTAAACTCCGCCTCCAGCTCCAGCCAATGGCCCGCCCCCTTCCCCATGGCGTGCTGATGGAAACCACCCCAAGCCCCCCACCTCCGAAAAACCACCCGTCACTCCAAGTTCCTTTTCTCTCTCTATATATCTAAGCAGGCAGAAAGCCCACAAAATACCAATAATTTCACTTCTCCCCGCCAACCAGCAGCACAACGAGTCCAGATTTGATGAACGCAGTTTCGATTTGTCTTGGCCAACGACAAGTGGTTTCTTTTAAAGCCTTGAGGTTCTCAGAGAGCAGTAGAGAATCACTGCGTTTATTTCTGAAGTATATTCACCCCCCCACCCTCAGACCTGACACGTGCTGCAATGTTTCATTAAATCGTTATTGTCCCATTTTAGGAGACCATTTTCATCCGTATTAGAAATGTGGAGGCGTTTCGTCTGAGAAAATATACTCACTCAATCTGCACCCAAGGGCACGAGCTAATAACGCAATTACATCACTCTCACTTGGGGACAAAATAAAGTTTTGGGCCGAAACAGTAGCAGCTTCGTGATTGGTTTCAATCACAGGATATGGGGAGAATTAGGAGGCCACATACATTTTATTTACTCCTCTATACGCAACATACAGGAAGCAGAAACCAAGAGGAAATGAGGAAGTGATTTATTCAGGAATATTACGTTTCTCCTGCTCAAAGTCGAGAGGCCCTCATAAATCGGAAGAATAAAAACTGCCAATATCGAAGTCCTGTTGTTGTCCGCGGAACCACTTCATTCTCTGGAGGGAGTCAACATCGAAAGTAAAAAGTCAATGAATGACTTTCCGAACCCTATTAAAAGCTTGTAAAGCCCCGCCCCCTCCCCGAACACAGCCCATAAACGTGACATGGATTACGTTGTAAAACTGCGCTTGGGGACACACATCTCGTAAGTGGCTCTGGATAAGACAGTCTGCTCTGGATAAGAGCGTCTGCTAAATGCTTAAAATGTCAAAAGTCTTTCCAGGTCGCCCGGGTTCGAAAGTGTGGTGACACACACTCAGGTTAGAGCCAGCGCTGTGGTGACACTACCCGAATGACCAGCCATGCCAAAAACACACCCATGACTCATTGCTGTGGCTGTGGGGCTTTTTCAATTCAACTCCAACCTTCTTTCAGGGGGTCAAAATGGCTACAAAAAGGTTAACAGGGTTGCAGTGTCGCAAAGGTTTATTATCGTCTGCGATTCACAACAAGTAACAAATATGAGCGGTACAAATATGAAGCCTTAGGTCCAGAAGGGCCTGGCTGGAGCCCTGCTGAACGTTAAGGGCCCGTATCAAACTCTGTTTGTAGAACCGGGTGAACCGCTCCTGGAGTCCGAACAGAAACACTGAAAACCTCCTGAACCACGGATTTGGGCTGTTGATTGCCAAAAGCTGATAACACGGAAAGCAGATAAATTAATGCACTGCAACGATAAAAATGTCAGTGCCTTGTCCAATGACCTCGGTGTTGTTTGAATTTAAATGTTTTAAAAACATGACTTTTCGTGTACAGGTAATTGCCAAAATAAAGACACACACTTTATTTTGTAACTGAGGGATCCTTTAAACGATTGCAGTACCGAGAGTGTCCATCGTGGTTGCCACTGCTGGTACAAACGGATTCGCTTGGCCAGGACTTTGTCCCCCCCCAGGGTACCACAGTGTTGCCTTGATTTTTGCAGTTACCTGTATCAGGAAAAATGTCAAATCAATAAAAGACCATTTGTCCAAAGGCCAGCGGAAGCTGTGGGAGTCTAGAGAGGGTGGATCTGGAGTCTCCCGTGGCGGCCTCTCTGCCGCTACTTCCTGGCTCGATGCAGTAGATCTCGGAACACCTCGAAAAGTTCCGGATCTTCCCCGGCGGACAGCTCCGGAGTGTTCTTCTCCAGCCAATCGGATGAGCGGATCTGTTGGCGCAGGGTGCCAATCAGAGAGTCCAGGCCGGAGGGCTGAGACGGCTGGCAGTCCAGTGTGATGAAATCCTTGCTGGCCAATAAGACGGCGGTAGCGGCGGTGGAGGCGGGGCTGTCCCGGTCAGTCTGGGCCTCGTCGCTGGCGGGTCCCGGGCCGGCCTCATCGGCCCCCTGCTCTCCGTTCTGCAGCACGTCTGCACTGCCCTGTCCCGCCCCTCTGGGCTCCCCCCTCACCTCTGCCAGGGCCTTCCTGAGTCTCTGCATGCCTGAAGGGGAACCAGACACACTGCAGTATCAAACCAGCAGGCAAGGGGCAGCACAGAGCAGGGGAAAATACAGCAACTGCAACAGCAAATACAACCACTGCATCAAATGAAGCTAAACCTAAGGAGAGACAGAAAGAGATGGGGGCAAGATGGGGGGGCATAGGGGGAGAGAGACTGAGGAATCAGGGCTCAAGACAGACAGACAGACAGACAGACAGACGGATGACACACACACACAGACAGACAGACAGACAGGCAGGCAGGCAGGCAGACAGAGAGAGAGACGGAGAGAGGATACTGAACCAGAGAGACAGACAGACAGTCAGACGGAGGACACTGACCCAGAGAGACAGACAGACAGACAGATGGAGGACACTGACCCAGAGAGACAGACAGACAGACAGATGGAGGATACTGACCCTGCTGCAGCCGCTGCTCGCAGTCGGTGAAGATGATGCGGAACCATCCGGGCACGCAGCAGGAGAAGGCCTCCCCAGAGGTCACCAGGACCCCGTGCTTCAGGAAGCACTTCCACAACTTCGTCTCCGCTGGGAAACTCTGCTCCGACAGCACCTAACCCCGCCCCCAACCAAAACACACGCCCCGCGTCACCAATCAGCACCAAGAGCCTTATCCTGCCCTGCCCTAACACAAACATATATCACTAATCAGCACCAAGAGATTTGTCTGCTCCGCCCCCACCCCTAATCCTGCCACTGACCAAAACACACGGCGCCAATCAGCACCAAGAGCCTTACTCTGGCCCCACCCCCACACGTTAGCCTAGCGTTTTCAGCACGTTACGAGCCCTAGCAGTGCCCAGCACCCCCTTCCCCTTCCATCGCTACCTTCCTGAAGTCGGCCCAGATGTAGAATCCGGCGGGCCGGTGCAGGTAGGGGATACCCAGGTCCTGCAGCCCCGTGGTGACATAGCGGTGAGCCGCGAGTATTCTGGCCCGGTTCTGCGGCAGGAACTCCCCATTGATCCAGTCTGCTGGGACACATTGGCACGGCTTTCACTGCCACTCAGTGCGTGCGTGTGTGAGAGTGTGCGTGTGTGAGCGTGTGTGATAGTGGGTGTGTGTGTGAGAGTGTGTGTGTGTACATGCGTGTCTGCATGAGAGTGTGTGTCCGTGTGTACCTGTGTGATAGTGAGTGCGTGTGTTTGTTTGTGTGTGAGAGTGTGTGTGTGCGTGAGGCGTGCAGGGCGAGTCATACCCCGGTCTCGGAGCAGCTGGGCAATTTGGTGCTGGGTGGTGCCGGGGATGCCATGGAAATAGCCCAGCCTACCCACGGCCGCCACAAACGCCTTGTTCTGGGAGTAAAGGGTGCCCACACGCAGTCCTGCCGCACCAAAGTCCTGCACAGAGAGCACAGCATGTACACACATATATATACACTCATATATATATATACACACACACACACACACACACACACACACACACACACACACACACACAGACACACAGACACACAGACACACAGACACATTTTCCAGTTTTTACTGAAATTTAAGCAGTTCAGGTCCAGTGAATAACCTGAAATGGTACAAAGGTAAGTGGTAAACTGCCCGAAAAAAAGTTTAGGTTACCAAAAACTGAAAAATAATGTAAATTTCAGAGTTATAAAAAAAAGGCCCTTTTCAGGAAACAAGCCATGGGTTAACGTGGGTTAACAGTCACTTTGTGCAAGTCGCAGCAAAAGAGTCCTAGACCATCATCCTAGATGAGATGGATGCCCTACTCAGCGCTTTCCCTGAGGATGGCACTCCCAACTTACTCCTCGGTGACTTCAACCTGCCGCTGGAGACCTCTGAGGCCTCTGCATTCCTCCCCCTGCTTCAGTCCTTCGACTTCACCCTGGCTGAATCCCCATCCACCCACAAGGCCCAACTGGACCTGATCTTCACTAGGAACTGCGCATCACCCAACATTACGGTATCTCCTCTACATGTGTCTGACCATTGCTTTCTGTCTTTCTCCCTCCCCCTCCCCTCTGTGCCTAAACCATCCTCACCTACTCCCACTGTCCTTGTCCGTCGCAACCTCCGCTCTCTCTGCCCCGCTGCCCTGTCAGCTACTGTTCTATCTTCCCTTCCCCCTAATGATGCCTTCTCTCACCTACCTGCTGAGGAGGCATCGTCCACCCTACTTTCCTCTCTCTCCTCCTCCTTTGACTCACACTGTCCTCTATCCACTAAACCTGCGCGCCTCCGCCCTCCCGCCCCCTGGCTAACCAACTCCATTCGGGCTAACAGACTGAAACTGCGAGCAGCAGAAAGGAAATGGAGAAAATCCAAATCTCCTGTGGCTCTGACTGATTTCCACACACACCTGGCTTCCTTCTCCTCTAACCTCTCCTCTGCCAAGTCTGCATTTTTCCTTTCCAAAATTCAATCTTCAGTTTCTAACCCTCGTAAACTCTACTCTATGTTTTCCTCTCTCCTCACCCCTCCTCCTCCCCAACCCCCCTCCTCTCTAACCACATCATTCTTTCACGAGAAGGTCGATGTCATTCGCAACTCCTTCCCCCCAACCTCTCCCATCTCGCTACCTAAACCTCTCAGCCCTCTGTCCTCCTTCTCGCTCCTCCCTGACTCAGACATCCTTCAACTTGTCCTCTCCCACCGTCCCACCACCTGCCCTCTTGATCCCATTCCTTGCCCCCTCTTCCAGTCCATTGCTATGGACATCCTCCCCTTTGTCTCCAATGTCATTAACTCCTCTCTTTCCTCTGACTCTGTCCCCTCTTCCCTCAAATGTGCTCATGTTGTCCCCCTCCTCAAAAAAAAAAAAAAAAACCCTCTCTGAACCCTGATGTTATTTCAAACTACCGACCTGTCTCTCTCCTCCCATTCCTTTCCAAAACGTTAGAGCGGGCTGTCTATAACTAACTGTCTGCTCATCTCTTACAGAACGACCTGCTTGATCCCAACCAATCTGGGTTCAGAGCAGGCCACTCCACAGAGACTGCTCTCCTTGCGGTCACTGAGGCTCTTCATGGGGCTAAGTCCCAATCCCTTAGCTCTGTCCTCCTCCTCCTCGACCTGTCGGCAGCATTCGACACCGTGGACCACTGGATCCTGCTCTTATCTCGTCAAGATGGGAATCTCTGGATCTGCGTTGACATGGTTCGAGCCCTACCTGGCTGACCGGTCCTACCAGGTGGCCTGGAGACGATCCCTCTCCTCTCCCCACACCCTCTCTACCGGAGTCCCGCAGGGCTCGGTGCTAGGCCCCGTCCTATTTTCTCTGTACACCAAGTCACTTGGCTCTGTTATTTCTGCTCATGGTTTTTCCTATCACTGTTATGCTGATGACACTCAACTCTTTCTCTCCTTCTCTCCATCTGATACCCAGGTCCCGGCACGGATCTCTGCATGCCTGGCTGACATCTCCGCATGGATGTCCACCCACCACCTGAAGCTGAACCTGGGGAAGACAGAGCTGCTCTTCCTCCCAGCGAAGGGCTCCCGATGATTGATGCGTCAATCACCGTGGAAGGCTCCATAGTGTCTCCGTCCCAGTCTGCCAGGAGTCTTGGGGTAACCCTGGACAACCAGCTGTGCTTCTCAAGCCATACTGCAGCGATCACTCGGACCTGCCGATTCTCCCTCCACAACATCCGGAGGATCCGACCGTTCCTCACCCAAGAGGCCACTCAACTCCTAGTCCAGGCCCTGGTGATCTCACGTCTGGACTACTGCAATTCCTTGCTGGCAGGTCTTCCGGCCTGTGCCATCAAGCCACTGCAACTAGTCCAGAACATGCCGCACGTCTGGTGTTCAACCAGCCGAAGTTCATCCACGTCACCCCTCTACTCTCCTCTCTGCACTGGCTCCCCATTGCAGCACACATCAGATTCAAATCACTGGTGCTCGCTTTTCAAGCGGCCAGAGGTACTGCTCCCCCTTACCTCCAGTCACTCATCACTCCCTACACCCCTCCCAGACCCCTCCGCTCCGCCTCCTCTGGTAAACTGACTGTCCCTTCCCTCCGGGCGCATGGCAGCCGCTCCTCGCGGTCTCGCCTCTTCTCTGTCCTGATCCCTCGCTGGTGGAACGACCTTACGCAATCGGTCAGGACCACGGAATCACTTGCAATCTTCCACAAGAGACTCAAAACCCACCTCTTCAGACTCCACTACCACTGAACTCTGTCCATCTAGCTAAATTGTCTTCACCACTGTTTACTTGTTCAACACTATACTCCAAAAAAATATATATAATAATAATAATAATAATAATAATAATTTACACTAACCTCTTCCTTCCCGGTGTTACAGGTATGGTACGCAGATGCCTGCAATGATGTCTATCGCTGTATTACTGCACTGATCTCGTGCGCTAACTATGATTGATCCTACCATGTATTAATGCACATCTTGTAAGTCGCTCTGGATAAGAGCGTCTGCTAAATGCTTAAAATGTAAAAAAACGTAATGCTTCCTACTCCATGTTTGACAGTTGGTGTCACACACTGAGGAACCATCCTTTCGCCTACTGACTACAAAAACCTTTCAAAATGTCAAGATTTCGAATTTTGATTAATCGGTCCATAAGTCTTCAGTAGTCCACTGGCGGTGCTTCATGGCCCAGGCAAGCCTCTTTTTCTTATTTTGCCATCTTAGCAATGGCTTTCTTACTGCCACTCGACCTGTCAAACCTGAAGCTCGAAGTCTTCTCTTCACAGTTGAAACTGAGACTTCCTTACTTCGACCAGTGTTAAGCTGTGCTTGAAGCTGTTGTCCTGTGAGCTGCCGATCACGCAAGCTTGTCTTCTGATTTTGTTGTGGGTTTGGGTCTGCCAGACCTCTTCCTGTCAGAGTTTCCAAGTGCCTTTTGATGGTGTAGGAAAGTACTCACTGCCAAAAAATTGACTTTTTAAAAATATTTTGTTTTACCTCTGGCAGTTTACCGCTTACCTTTGTACCATTTCAGGTTATTCACTGGACTTGAACTGCTTAAATTTAAGTAAAAACTGGAAAATGGGGGTGTTCTAAAACTTTTGACCGGTAGTGTACACATACAGTGGGGAAAATAAGTATTTCACCCCCTGCTGATTTTGTGAGTTTGCCCCCTTACAAAGAAAGGAACGGTCTATAATTTTCATGGTAGGTTCATCTTAACAGTGAGAGACAGAATATTTTTTTAAAATCCCAGAAAATCACATTATATGAATTTTAAACATTTATTTGTGTTTTATTGAGGAAAATAAGTATTTCACCCCCTACCAACCAGCAAGAATTCTGGCTCCCACAGACCGTTTTTTTTTGCCAGGAGGCACACAGATTAGTCCTCTTACTTAATTAGTACTCCTAATTAAGTACTCGTTACCTGTATAAAAGACACCTGTCCACAGAATCAATCAATGAATCAGATTCCAACCTCTCCACAATGGGCAAGACCAAAGAATTGTCTAAGGACATCAGGGACAAAATTGTAGACCTGCACAAGACTGGAATGGGCTACAAGACCATTGGCAAGCAGCTTGGTGAGAAGGAGTCAACTGTTGGTGCGATAATTAGAAAATGGAAGAAACACCAATTGACCATCAATCTCCCTCGGTCTGGGGCTCCACGCAAGATCTCACCTTGTGGAGTGAACCTGATCATGAGAAAGGTGAGGGAACAACCCAGAACTACACGGCTGGAGCTTGTTGATGATCTCAAGGCAGCTGGGACCACAGTCACCAAGATGACCATTGGTAACACACTACGCCGTAATGGATTGAAATCCTGTAGTGCCCGCAAGGTCCCCCTGCTCAAGAAGGCACATGTACAGGCCCGTCTGAAGTTTGCCAATGAGCACCTGGATGATTCAGAGGAGGCTTGGGAGAAAGTGCTGCGGTCAGATGAGACTAAAATCGAGCTCTTTGGCATCAACTCGACTCGCCGTGTTTGGAGGAAGAAAAAAGCTGCCTTGGACCCCAAGAACACCATCCCCACCGTCAAGCATGGCAGTGGAAACATTATGCTTTGGGGCTGTTTCTCTGCTAAGGGGACAGGACGACTTCACCGGATCGAGGGGAGGATGAATGGGGCCATGTACCGGGAACTCTTGGGTGAGAACCTCCTTCCCTCAGCCAGGACACTGAAAATGGGTCGTGGATGGGTGTTCCAGCATGACAATGACCCAAAGCATACGGCTAAGGCAACAAAGGAGTGGCTCAAGAAGAAGCACATTAAGGTCATGGAGTGGCCTAGCCAGTCTCCGGACCTTAATCCTATAGAGAATCTGTGGAGGGAGCTGAAGCTTCGAGTTGCCAAGCGATAACCTACAAACCCTAAGGATTTGGAGAGGATCTGCAAAGAGGAGTGGGCCAAAATCCCTCCTGGGATCTGCGCAAACTTGGTGACCAACTACAAGAAACGTCTGACCGCTGTGCTTGCCAACAAGGGTTTCTCCACCAAGTACTGAGTCATGTTTTGCTAGGGGGTGAAATACTTATTTTCCTCAATAAAACACAAATAAATGTTTAAAATTCATATAATGTGATTTTCTGGGATTTTTAGATTTTATATTCTGTCTCTCACTGTTAAGATGAACCTACCATGAAAATTATAGACCGTTTCCTTTCTTTGTAAGGGGGCAAACTCACAAAATCAGCAGGGGGTGAAATACTTATTTTCCCCACTGTACATACATACACACACGCACATGCACACAGCACACAGCACACAGCACACAGCACACAGCACACAGTCCTGCTGCAGCAAAGTCCTGCACAGAAAGCACAGCATGTACACACATACACACATATATACAAACTCACACCCACAAGCATACACACCCACCATCACACACGCTCACACACATGCTCATGCTCACACCCGCCCCCCCCCCCCCCCCCCCCCCCACACACTCACCTTACTTATGCCCCACAAGACATGCGTCCGCTGGGCATCCGGCAACCTGTGAACACACCCAGAGGTTACCACGGCAACAGTGGGCATGGGTACCCATTCTGCACACGCCCGGCGACGGAGGGGAGCTCACCTGCTGAGGCTGAGCACGCTGCAGAAGGAGGCCGACTCACCAAAAACAGACAGCATGTACACCTCATCCACTATGGCATGCAGCTCGTGCCTGAGGAGGAGAGCAAGAGGGGGAAGAGAGCGAGGAATGAAAGGGGGAGAGAGAGGAAAGAGAGGATGAGAGTGGAAAGAATAACAAATTGCTTAGAGGCCCTTATCAAAGGTCACGACATATGACATACATTTTAGTGTTATCCCTTTATACAGCTGGATATTCACATGGAGCGTCGAGCTCACAGGTACCAGAAGCGAGTGAAGTGAGGAGTGCATGACTGACAAACTCAGGGGCTGTGGACTGAATGTTTACAACCCTCTCAGCAGCCATTTTATTCTGGAGAGACATGCACCAGGCCATTCCACAAGGGGAGTAATTTCTCACGGTGCAAGCTGATATCTGGGGGCCTGCGTGGGAGAAGGGAGGGGGGCTTCCCCTTCCCCGGGGGGTTCCTAAAACTCAGTGTCGCGGGAGAGACGCTGCGTCCGCTGAGGCAGAACTCACCGCTTGGCGAACTCCAGAAAGGCGGTCATCTCCTGGGCCGAGTAGATCTCTCCAAGGGGATTGTGGGGGTTGACCAGGATGAGGGCTCGAACACTCACCCCCTGGGAATGGCACATAGCAGGGAGGTTTGAAAGCAGGAAGCCACGGCCTTCGCCGCTAACTCGGCGTTCGGTACCGAGCCAATGCTGACTGCGTGTCTGCTAGTGATGGGAGCATGCTGTGGAGCCACAATTACCTGTCAACCAATCAAAAAGGTTTTGCTCTTCACAAGAAGTCATAATGATAGGCACAAATCAGAGAGCGCACGGTAGCTCCACCTCTTTTTAGCATCACAATACCTCATTCACCCGTTACTAGCGTGTTCGTCTGTGCATGTTTGTGTGAGTGTGCGTGTGAGTGTGCGTGTGCGTGTGCACCTCTGCCTTGGCCTGCTCCATTGCGGTCTCGAGTTTCCCCACAGTCAGCTGAAAGGGCCGGACATCGTTGCCACTTGACTAGGCACACACAGAACACAAAGAGCATCAGAAGAGCATTCCCCTGAATAAACAAAGGAAACGTACATTTTAAAAATAGAGGAATTGGAACACAGAGTTGATAGAAATGCCAGCGTTCCCCACAGAGAGAACAGGACAGATCAGAGTGAGACGCACAGAACAGCAGGTTAATACTTTGCACACAGAGCGGAACAAGGCACGCCACAGAATAACAGCAAACGCAAAACAGAATGGGTCAGGCATACGGATTCATAAATTCACACAGCAGGGTTTAGGCGGGGCGTTAGACTCAACATGGTGTTGATACAATCCAACCTTCACTTGGAGGTGATCGTTTTAGTGAGTGATTTTTATACGTCACTCACACACCGTTCACCGTTCCTTCTCTTTACCGCCAAACTCACCGTGTTGGGGAGTTACAATACATGGCCAAAGGTCAGTGGACACCCCTACTAATTATTGAGTTCAGGTGTTTCAGCCACACCCATTGCCAACAGGTGCATAAAACCCAGCACAAGCCATGCAATCTCCACAGACAAACATTTCGAATTCAGAATGGTTCGTGTGACTTTAAGTGACACTGTTCTAGGATGCCACCTTTGCCACAAGTCAGTTCGTGAAATTTCTGCCTTACTAGATGTGCCCCGGTCAACTGTAAGTGCTATTATTGTGAAGTGGAAGCGCCTAGGAGCAACAACAGCTCGGCCATGAAGTGGTAGACCACGCAAACTCACAGAGCGAGGCCGACAAGTGCTGAAGCGCATAGCGCATAGAAATCGCCTATCATCTGCTGCATCACTCACTACAGAGTACCAAACTGCCTCTGGAAGCACCATCAGCACAAGAACTGTGCGTCGGCAGCTTCATGCAATGGGTTTCCATGGCCGAGCAGCTGCACACAAGCCTCACATCACCATGCGCAATGCCAAGCGTCGGCTGGAGTGGTGTAAAGCACGCCGCAACTGGACTTTGGAGCAGTGGAAACGTGTTCTTTGGAGTGATGAATCATGCTTCACTATCTGGCAGTCTGATGGACGAATCTGGGTTTGGCGGACACCAGGAGAATGCTACCTTCTGGAATGCATAGTGCCTACTGTAAAGTTTGGTGGAGGAGGGATAATGGTTTGGGGCTGTTTCTCAGGGTTTGGGATAGGCCCCTTAGTTCCAGTGAAGGGTATTCTTAATGCTACAGGATACTAAGACATCTTAGCCAATTGGGCACTTCCAACTTTGTGGCAACAGTTTGGGGAAGGCCCTTTGCTGTTCCAGCATGACTGTGCCCCTGTGCACAAAGCGAGGTCCATAAAGACATGGTTAGACAGAGTTTGGTGTGGGGGAACTCGATTGGCCTGCACAGAGCCCTGACCTCAACCCCATTGAACACCTTTGGGAGGAATTAGAACGCTGACTGCGAGCCAGGCCTTCTCGTCCAACATCAGTGCCTGACCTCACAGATGCTCTTTTGGCTGAATGGTCACAAATTCCCACAGACACACTCCAAAATCTTGTGGAAAGCCTTCCCAGAAGAGCGGCAGCTGTCATAGCCGCAAAGGGGGGTCCAACTCCATATTAATGCCCATGGTTTTAGAATGGGATGTCCAACAAGCTCATATAGGTGTGATGGTCAGGTGTCCACTGACTTTTGGCCATATAGTGTATGTACCAAAAAACCCTGTCTGTTATAAACTCATAAATGAAGGGTGAAATTGACGGTTTCGTTTCTCACATTGACAGCAGGCCCTACCTGGCAGTCCAGGTGTGTGTGAACCAGCCGCACACCACTGTATAGCCCCACATCCTCCTTAATCACACCGTAGAAGGGGGTTGGGATAAGGATCGCATCTGAAAACACACACACATTAACACGCACACACACATTAACATGCACAACACACATACACACACACATGCACAGAACACACCACACATGCCCAAACACACACACACAAGCCCAAACACGCACACACACACACACACACACACACACACAGGGTTTTAGGGTTTAAGCGTTAAACTCCACTCTGTGGCTGCTCCCTCCAGTGAGGTTTTTACCCTGCATAGCTTCAGGAAATAATAAAGCCCTATAATCAAATCAGGTGTGTGTTATAAACTGTGCACTTCATCCTGCTACAGACATAAACACATTGAACTTAATGCACTGAAACATACTGTACATCAGAGATGAACCAATAATTAAACAGACAATCAAATAGTTATCAGGATCACACAATGTTCATCACTTTTTTTATCTATATTGTCTTTCGGCTTCCCCTTCTGACTGAGAATCTTATCTTTTGGGAATCTTTTGCAAACGGACTTTGTTCTGGTCCTTCTTTAGAGCACCATTGATAATTCCACATTGTATGCTTCGGCGGTTGTGCTAAGATATGCCCCGTAGTATTTCTAAATACAAGCTCTTTTTTTCCATCAATGAAAGAGCATGATAGCCTTTTGGCATCAGTGATAAAGATGATGCGTAGTTGCTTGCAACTACTTCTGGTTTCCTTCCCCATTTGATTGACCAGTCAGTGCATGTGTGTAAACCAGTCACTGTGTAAGTGTGAAGTGTGTACACTTCTATATCTTTCTGATCAGTTCTCTGCTCTGAGTCTCTGTAATACTGTCAATCAATTCAGACGATGAGATGCGTTCTTACCGCCAGGGTCACAGATCACGGCGGCGATGGTCGAGAAGAAAGAACCACAGCCGTTCATCACCAAAACCTGCGCCGCACAGAGAGACAGTTATCTGTGAATCTGCTTTTCACGCACGCACACACACATACGCACGCACACACACACACAGGCTCTTTGACATATACACAGGCTTGCCTACTCACACACAAGGCCTTCACCGAGCGAGGCACTGACATGGTCTCAGGCCTGTACCTGTGTTCAGGTGAGGAGCTGAGGGGCCGTTCCAGGAGTACATCACTAACATCTCGAGTGAGTACATCACCGACATCTCGAGTGAGTACATCACTAACCTGACCACCCAGGTCTACAGTCTATAATCTAACATTCAACAAGATAGAAATATTAAACAACTTCTGCTTTTATGTGCACAACAGGATGAAGGGCCTTTGTAAATAACATTCTTAGCCCCCCCACACACACACACACACACACACACACACACACACACACAGAGCAGTTAAGAGTGAATCTGCTTTTCACACACACACACACACACACACACACACACACACACACACACACACGGGGAGGGCACACACACAGACACATGGGGGAGCACACACACACACAGTGAATCCTCAACATGCAGCACCTGATGCTGAAAAGGGCACGCACTCACGTTCTCCCCCTTCAGGGGGCTGGGGGAATTGCAATACTGAGTCAGGAAACTGGCCACTTCATCTCGGAGACTGCAGGGGGCGACAAAAGCACACAGTTTCAGCAAGGCTAGAGACTCACAGCAGTACTTACCTAGAGTCAGTGTCAAACTATCAATGGCATATCATATGACCATTATTCACTCATACCTACAGAGGATCCCTGTTATCTGGCTCAAAGGTAATCCATACACGTAAGAAACACAATGTGCAGTGCAGTCACTGTGACCAGCACTTTACATCTGAATGGAAGCCCACAGCTAGGGCACTGAGAGTGACCTTTGATAGAGGCGAGCAGACAGGCAGGCAGGCAGGCACACACACACACACACACACACACACAGATCTCTGTGATGCCGGTGAAATCATACAGTAAAAATGCAAGCAGGAAAAGATCCTAGAAATGGTTGGTTGGATTTTGAGTGGACAGTATTCAAAAAAATTTTAAAGTAAAAAGGCCCACTAAGCCAATCAGGCACTGACTGACGTTCAACCACTAAGCCAATCAGGTTTGTTTCTTGATGTGTACCATGTTGCCTGCATTGAACAGAATAAAACCTTTTTACAGAGCATTATGGGTAACTGCAGTATGAGGCTTTGGCCAAAGAGGCAGATTTATGTTTAGCGTGGCTTCTAACGTGTGGGATGGATTGCATGCGAAAACTGAGCTGCAACAACATGTCCTAAAAGGGCTTCACATAAAACAAAAGAGCTCACCAGTTGGGGTAAATAACAGCAGCATAAATAAGGCTCTCGTGTGCCAAGTAGCCCTTTGAGAGAGATCACAATAAAATTCAAATCTTTATGGCAGAAGGTGACATAAGGTTTTATTTTATGGCTTCATTTGTTTCTTTGTTGTGTTCCACCCTGTGTTCCAAGATGTGTTCATGACATTGTTGGTTATTTCAAAATCGGGGGGGGCAAAATAAAGCCAAACTTTTATCTATTACAAATAACCATGCCAGTGGCAGAAATTACATTGGGATTATAGACAATTTATACTGAAGGCTTAAGAATTAAATGAAATATTTACACTTCCATGATTTACTATGGTGAGTGTGTACATGTCTATGACATCATGCTGATTGGCTGTACCCTGCGCTAAAACAGGGGCCCTGGACTGAAATCCCCAAATAGTTCTGTTGTGTTTTCATTTTCAGGGGCTGTCAAACAGACTAAAGATTAATAATCTGCATATTGAAGAGGTTCAGATGGACACACACACACACACACACACACACACACACACACACACACACACACACACACACACACACACACACACACACACACACACACACACACACACACACACACACACACACAGCTCTGCTCTGCACTGGGAGAAAATCAAAGCTACTGTATCGCACACGCCTGAGTACGACTCCAAACATCTAAACCACACTGGTCTCCAATCTGTCAGAATCACCTTCATATTCGACTACATCCTGCCACTTCAACTAATCAACACAAATGCTAAAACAATGCACAAGAGGTGAGGGGGTGAAGAAGTGAAGAGGTGAAGGGGTAAGGAGGTGAACAGGTGAGCAGGCGAGGGGGTGAGGGGTGGTTTCCTACAAGCGGTGTCCTTTCCAGTCAGGATACTCCAGGTGTGCTGGATCAACACTGAGCATGTCCGCCTGTAGAAGCTGAGGGGAGAGCAGAGACGGCCTGGATCAGGTCAGGTTGTGGAGGGCAGGATAGGGTTTAGTCCAGGGGTGCCAAATGTTGTCTGAGAGGGGCTGGTGTGGGTGCAGACTTGATTAGCCGAAACAGATGTCGTAGCACTGGGCTAGAACAAAAGTGTGCACTCATACCAGCCCTTCTGCACCCACACCCTAGAACAGTGAGTGCCTTAACCGGGTGAGCCACCCAGCAGTCACAAAACACGTCACAAACGGATCCTTGTCCTTTCACTTTTCCCCCACAATGTTTCAAAGTGTGTGAATGGGTTTACCAAAAGCAATTAAAAGTAACACTTTACATGAGGGTCCCATTAATTAAGCATGAATAAAACATTTATTATGGCATTAAAATTAATTTTGTAATAACCCCCTTATAAGCCATATATTAGCGCAGCAGGGTGCCTGTAAGCTTGCCTAACAGGGCCAGACCTAAAGGCATTCATACGGGATGAGTGAAAACGACTTTACTGGCACTGCGATAAATGCAAATAATGTTTGAATAGTGTATTAATCGATGGTTAATTAATGGCACCTTCATATAAAATGTGAGCCAATTAGCAGTCTCTTTAGTACAGAGCTGCAGTCAAAGGCCCAAAGGGTTTGTGCGCGCTTTGATAAAGAGCCGCTGGTATCGAGCAGGCATCGTATCCATTGATTTGATGACACCTCATAACAACGGTGTTTCATTTAAGAGGAGCTACAATGGGAGCCACGGCAACCGCAGCCAATACCAACAGGAGTTTTACAAAACACAGTGATGCTCCGCCCCCCCTCCCCCAGCCCCACCCCTGTCCTCACCCGTTTAGAGAGCAGGTCGTTGCACAGCTTGTTCTCACTGGTTCCCAAATTGACGATCCCCTAAAAGTACAAATAAAACTAAATAAAGCAGTATTTGTGTCATTGTATTCCCCGGTCCTGTCTGTGGGGGAAGTGTTCAGACATGTCCTTTACGAGGAGCATGGGGAGAAGGAGGGGGTCTGAACAGGGTTAATGAAACCGAGTTTGGTACTGAAGGACATTAGTGGCAAAAAGATCTGAATTTAGGAACACATTGAATTCAACAGCTTTTGAATGTATTAACTGTGAATTCAATACATTTGAATTTGTTAACTGTGTATTTTATATATTTGAATTTATTGGGTGTGAATTCAAATGTTTAAAAATCATATTGTCAAAATACAGGTTCTCAAAATTCATATCCTAAAAATGTAGCTTCCCAAAATTCTAATCAGATTCCAAACGTGAATGAAGCATCCGGGTTACTCAGGGAAAACAAACAAGGTGGATGCAATCGATGCTGTTTCTAGCCAATCACAAAGCTTCCACCTGAGAACCTGGCCAACAGCTTCAGACCTGACACACGCACAGCAATGAACTGCAAACACAGGTCATTTGTTGGGTCCATTGAACAGTTTGTGCAGCAAAAGTTTTATTATCTATCCACTTGCAATGCACTTGCAATGTTACTAATGCAACTAGATATGTTATCTGTATTTCTGATCAGTTAACTCTAGATATGCTGTAGAAGTGATATGCTGAGTAAGCCTTCGCATATATTTTATTTTAGGTTAACATTAGCTAGTTGGCTAGCTTCGTATCTCCTGCTTGGTACCATTGCGTGCGTAGTGTTCAGACACATAAGAGAAGCAACAAGGCTGATTACGTCCCTTGGCTGGGGACCTCGGTCTTCGGGCCAATCGTGGCTAATCATATCTCTTGTTGTCCGGAGCGGACGGAGTGGGCTGAGGTTCGAAACCCACAACAGACCCCTTCGCCCCTAATGCCATTTCATGAACCCTGGGTCTGGACAGAAAGCTGTAGGCCGAGAGGAGAAGGGCACCTACGTCAGGGTTGCTGGTGATGTCATACTGGTTGGCGTGGTACAGCATGTAGCCCTCGTGGAGAATGCCCGAGCAGTTCAAGAGGCGATTCCCGCGAGACGACAGGTAGACGCTGTTCTGGGGCGTTTCGGGCGCGCAGTCTGGTCGGGCCACGCTCTGGGGCTGGGCGGGGTCTCGGGCTTGGCTGGGCGGGGCTGTGGGGGCGGGGGCGGAGCCGACAGCAGAGAGGGCGGTGGCGAAGACGGTGAAGAGGCGGAGCTCATGCTGCCGGTCCTGCTCCGCCCGGCGCTGCTCCAGCCGCTCCCTGCGCTCCTCGGCCTCGGCCTCGCGCTCCATCCGCGCCTCCTCCAGCGTGAGGAGGCGCTCCTCCGCCGCGCGCTGCCAGCTCAGGAAGCGCACCAGCGCCTCATCCAGCCCCGCCCGCACCCGCCCCTCGGCCCCGCTGTTTCGCCCCGCCCTCCGCCTCTTCCGCTGCCTCAGCAGGCCGCCACCCTGGTGGGCCCCCCCTCCCCGGCCGTGCTGCCGATCCCCCGCCTCTTCTCCCCCCACCGTGGGGGCCGCTACCGTCGAGCCCCCCGTGCCAGAGGAACTAGCCATGTTCTGATCACTGAAACCTGGAAGAAGGAGGAGGTAGAGGAGGGGGGGGGTCAACATGTGCCACCATTCCAAGGATGGAAATAGCTCTACAAACCTGTAACAGTTTGAGCCATTCCAGGTTTTTTTAAGTTTTTTTTACTAGGTTCAGCTCAATGCCGTGAGTGGAACAGGAACTGAGGTCTGTTAGTTGGTAAAGGCTCTCACCACGAGCGCAGGCTGGGCCCTATAGAGCGGCTCAGTCGATGATATGAAGAGTTCAATGAATGCAAATAATGAGCCAAACCTGCATTGTGTTCAAATAAGTTTAAGGAGGGCCCTCGGGTGCCGTAACACCAATATGACATGACTGTGGTATCCTGCTCTGTAGAAGGCTGCTCTTGGTGAAACTGCCTGCTCACAACTGAAGACTCTGAGGCAACCAGGCAGAGAAACTGTAGAATCTTGTAAGATTCCACTCAAACACACCAAATGGCGGAATTGTTCGAGTGGTGAAGGATAGCGTGTAGTCTTACCCTTTGTGATACCGGAACGGGATTAAATGGAGGTTAATTAACTCCAACTACTCTATCTGACTCCAATTTACGTTAGCTTTCCCTCTGTTAACTGTTACTTCTATAATTGTATATGCAAATGAGAGACTATCGCGTAGTGTGGCTCTATACGTGTTGCTATCTAGATAGAGATGCGGACGTGCCTTTGGCCTGTGTAAAGCCTAGCAAGGATACAGTTGCGTATCTTGCAACGGCACTAATGTATAGGCGAGTGACTACGGAGTGCAACGTTCTATGTGTGAGTGTTAACGGTAATCTTAAAACCACAATGTGTGACTGCAGTTGTTTAGATTCATGACAGATGCTGAAAGATGAAAATGTTTATTAGCCGGACTTGCAGAAATTGTTACAGAAACATCAAACAGAATTTGAGTAATGTAAGCATACAAAAACGGCTATACGCGAATGTTGCACAGGAGGTCGTAGTAATTAATCTCCTCGAAGTATAACACTTTTCCCCCTATATCCCCACATCAAAGGAAACCATAAAACACCAAATAAGGACACAATCACTGAAAAACGGAACCACTCCCACACACTGCGCTGTTTCTGTGTCTTTGGACGTGCATCACACTACGCAAACTTCATTATTAGTTTCACAGATGGCCGCTGACGAAAACGGAACCACTGTAGATCATTTGAATTTGCACCGTTCACTTTTGAACAGTGTTCTGAGATCTTTAGTAAGCACCACCTGTACCACATCATCAATGACACCAACCCACTGCTCATGACATCAGCTCTCCAACAACACCAAACATGATTATACTGTATATGTAAATGATTAAGTTACAGTATACCACATTAAACTCAGTGATGTGGTCAACAGTCCTGAGAACAGCCCCCCACCGTGTCCTGTTTTGCTGAGACAGCAGGACTGCTTTTATCAGTGTGGGGGTTGTTAGGCACCTGGGGCAATACCATTGTTTACGCATTTCCTCTGTTGGCTCGCTGCTGGCAACATAAACATAGTTCACATTATTTTGGGTTACTTCAGGGCATAGTTCTGTGAACTGCCCTACAAAACACTGGGGCCAGGAGCAGGAATCACTCTCGAGTCAGGGATGAGAAGATTCACCCCAATTCAAGTGACGCAAGAGAACAGCAAAGACAATCTCAGACTCTGTACTAAAATCGAATATGAAAACACAATCTTGCATACCATGAAGTACAGTATGTAACACATAATAATAATAATATATGCCATTTAGCAGACACTTTTATCCAAAGCGACTTACAGTAATGAATGCATACATTTTTCAGTATATGTGGCCCCAATGGGAATCGAACCCACAACCTAAGCATTGTCAACGTCACGCTCTACATACTGAGTCACACAGAAACATTCATTTTCATCTTTAGCAATCCTGTTATGCATACATATTTCTTAGATCACAGCTTGCAGGTTGCAAATTCATCCTGTCCTCATCTCCTCGCATGCCTGCCCCCACTGCTGCTGACCCCAGCCGCAGCACGTGCAAAACAACCTCCACACAAGAGGATCCCCTCCAAAATCAAACAGATCAACGCAAAGAATAATACCAATGTTGCAGCATAGCTTGTAATACTGATTGGTAATGATATAATAATAATAATAATAATAATAATAATAATAATAATAATAATAATAATAATAATAATAATAATAATAATAATGCTGTAAAAGAATACACCCAATAAAGAAAAATCTGTAATATTAATATATTTTTTAAACTTCAGTGTTAACAGACGGTAGCTTTGAACTTCTATTTCCCCTTTACATGCTGAATAGTCATCCTTGTTGAAATGGGATGGGGAAGGTAAGTACATGTGGTTTAGAAATGAATGTCAAAGGTAAACATAAATTGCTATAAACGTAGCCTAAATCATGTGCCTTCGCCACATACACACAAGCAAAAATGTCCACTAAATCATGTACAATGCATAATGGGTGTCCCACAAACAATCAGGAGTCTCCGCTGCAACCTTGATGTGTTTTAAGATAGAATAGAAACGGTTTGTCATCGAGTTGCTTGTGGCAGCATAACCCCTGTTGTGACACAATGACTTTACAGATATTACTTGCTAATGTCCTGGTCAGTTATACTGCGCTAAGATTTTCGGAAGTTCAGCGCTACTGCCGTCAACCTTACCTGAGGGTGAAAATCCGGCGTTCACAACACCATCTCCGCGTCCCACCTCCACCAAGTCCTCTTGGTCGAGTCCTAGAGATTTGCTGTCGGCGTCGGGTTCGTCTCCCGAGTTCGTCTGGTACAACAGTTCGGGCGGCGGGGGATCGGAGTTCAGCAACCCGTCATCGCTGTCCACATCCTCACATTTTATTTCAAGCAGATCTCCCGGCTTGGGCGGGTGTCCGAACAAGAGGGCGCCCGACGAAGGGGACCCAAAAGCCGCCGCTGGAATGTTGTGCAGGTGGAAAGCGTCTGACCCGGGGTTTCCCTGGAGCACTTGGTGGGCTATGACAGTACCCCCCAAAGAAGAGTAGGAGACTGACGGCCGATTAGTCAGGACTCGATCCATGACTTCATAAAACTTCCACGTCCTCCCCCCGCGTACCGTCTTTTGGTTATCTTTGATGCGCCGGTACTCAAGCTTCATCTTCTTAATTTTCTCCCTGCACTGATCCCCGGTGCGGAGGATTCCCTTCTCTCGCAAAACCTCCGCGATCCGGTTGAAAACGTGCTGATTTCTAAGACAACTCTCCAGCTCAATTTGGACGGAATCGTCTGCCCAAAGCTGCAGCAGTTCTACTACCTCTGGGTCCGACCAGTTGCTACCCCGTTCGTACTTTTTGCCACGAAAGTCCATTTTTTTGTGCCAGCTAAATTCGAGCCAGATAATTTATACAATTTGGAAAATTTCTCAACACCCAATGTTAACTGTCTAATTATAGTTAGCTGCCTACCTACCCCTTTTTAAAACGTTCAACGAAGTTAATTGAGAAATCAATTAAGGTCATTGGCTAGTTAGCTAGCAAGCGAATTGTTTTCATATAAACTCTGCATTCCAATATTTTCAGTTGGATAACTATAGCTTGCTAGCTAGCCGGTAGTAATTCATACAGGCGAAGTAGCAAGCTGAATGTTTCTGCGAGCAAGCTAGCCATATCGAAATAATTTCTCCCAGGTCTAGTAACCCGTGCCAAAATGCGGACGCAGCAAAACGTAAACAATACAGATTGCTTGTCTCACAGACAGCAGTGTCTGCTCCAGACGGAGAGATTGCTAGTCCTGTCTCCCGGGTTATGAAACTCAGCACCTCACAGCCCCGGACTAGACCAGATCAGATCAGATCAGATCAGATCCTTCCAGGATAAGTACTGCGTCCGTCGTCCTAGGCGATATATTTTATTATTTGTTTTGTGAAATAAAATGGGGGAAAGAACTGGTAAAAAAAATTACATCCGGGTTGACGGCACATGCGTGCTGTCCTTATTCCGGGATAACTTTGGTCCGTGTCAGTCACTGCAAGCTCGCGGAAAAGCACAGGCAAATCAAGCGAGAGCGTGAGCAAGCGAGACAGTGGAAATGTGCCCTCTTGCGTCTGAAGTACCGCACTGCAGTCGAACTCACCGATAGTTCACAGAATAACTTCATCAAATTGTGTCTCTGTGGCCTGAACGCAGCATGAATATTGAAAATGGATATGAAGTGATTTATGCCCTATCTCTTCTCAAACCAGAATACCTATATTCTCTTCCATTGGCATCGGGTTCCACTGTTAAACAACCAAAAAAACAGCATGCAGAATTGTTTTTCTCTCCACAGCATTGATTGGATTAATATACAACCGTAAAAATAACGTATTTAAAAATAAATAAATGCCAACCAACCATTAAACCATGGCTGTGTTCGAAACCGCTCCCTATTCACTATATAGTACACTATATAGTGTGTACGCCATTTTGTAGTGTGCGACAAATTCTAAACTGTTAATTTTGTTCACTAGAAAATACCCACAATTCACCGTGATTTGTAGTGAACAGCGAATGTACCCTACAATTTCTCCCTTGTACCACAATGCAATGCGGTCGTGTCATACCGTCATACATACGCCTCCGTTTATGCCTCAAGAACAAAAGTTGAGCCAACAGCTCATGGTGGTGGTAACGTTAGCTAACTGCTTTAGCCACCGATAGCTACCGTTATTATCGCTATGGAAGTTGGTGCTAGTCGTGAGCTCCTGAGTTATCCTAACGTTATTTTCTCCACACTAGCTAGTTAGCTCACGACTTCCATAACGGTAGCTATTGGTGGCTAAAGCAGTGGCTAGCAGACAGCACCACAGTTGACAAAACCACACTTGCACATCATTAGAATTTCAACAATTTATTTGGGATTTAACATTCAAAACTGAACATGCAAACCCGATACCACCTGAGTACATTTCAACAGCTGTCATGAGTGCTCGGTTTGTTTACGATACTGGGCGCGTCCGCTTGCATCACCTGAATATCCGGCACTTTTTTTGACGCAAATGACGTTCAGTTGTAGTATCCGAAAACAGTATTTTCGTTCACTACATAGTACACTATATAGTAAACACTATATAGGGAATAGGCAGTGGTGTAGTCTACTTTTTTGTAGTGGGTATACTGTTATACTCATCTGTCCTAGAGCAACGCATCCCGGAGCGACACCTCATGACTACCATCACAATCAGTAATGCATAGAGAGCATTCAGAAAGACTGGTTATGCGTTATCAACATGTTAATTTATTATAAGCATCACAAGACATATAACAGCCAATAACATTACCAATAACAATAATTAACAATAATGGAGTAGCAGCATTAACAATGAGCATTTCTGCAGTTCTGTCTCCAACACTCATTACAGAATATTAGGAACTATAGAAGAATTAGGAAGTGAGGACACAAAAAGTCCACTTATCTTTCAAAACCATTGTCAAACTTAGGCTATGTACTGTACCAGCTTAAATGAACAAGAAAACATCCTAGAAGTGCACAAGACAAATTAGCTTAAAACAAGAAAAAACTAAAAAGGTTAATTAACAAATAGGTTTCACCTCAATGAGGGTTGAGAAGGCACTTAACATACATACCAGTGGCGGGCCGTGCATTTCACACCTAGGCCTTCAGTAGTGCTCCGTCTGAATCAATCAGTGGTGGGCCGTCAGGGCCTGCAAGGCCTTCTCCGCTGGCCTAAAAAATATCTGAATCACAGACTGATGTTAATTATATTTTTTCCATGAATACTTATTAAATAATTCAAAATGGTCTGTCCGCTTCCTTTCATAGCTTTTCCCCTGGTTGCGGTGCTTCCAGACGTGTATTTTCATATTAAAGCATTTAACCAATCACATTTCAGCCATCATTTGTTGCCAGGGTCAAAGAAATCTGCCTGGAGGCCTTCACAATCAGTTCTGCAGGCCCTGTAGCATAAAATAAGTGTTGATCAAACTGTTGCTTCAACCAATCAGATTTTGAGTTGGGGACACGAAGGCCTTCTAGCAGGCCTAGGTAACGTCAGCGTATTCACACCCTTTGATTGGATAGTCAGAGAGTGTCTGACTATGATGTAATGTGATTGGTTAAATGCTTTAATATGAAAAAATACACGTCTGGAAGCACCGCAACCAGGGGAAAAGCTATGAAAGGAAGCGGACAGACCATTTGGAATTCTTTAATAAGTATTCATGGACAAAATATAATTAACATCAGTCTGTGATTCAGACATTTGAGCGGACATTTTCAGCCTAAAGCGAATAAAAATTTATGCCAGAAATACGACAGGGCAGGCTCGACTTTCAGCATTAGCTTAGATGGCGATAGAAAAGGACTTCTTGATGGAACTGAAACACACGGATAATCTGTACGACAGAGTAATTGAACTCTTTTTGAGGAAAGAAAGGAGGATGGATTTTGTGTACAAATAATAAGGATTTTTGGTGAGTAAAATGTTGCTATTTTCCTAAATAATGTTGCAATTTTATGAGGTTATTATTGATGATTTTTATGTGTGTCGCAGCTGTAGCACCCGGGTTTGTTTCTTCAGTAAAGGCATTTATTCTGGATACACGAGTTATCTATCTTGATGCAACGGCTGTCTGTTCGGTTTGTTTTTGTGTTTATTTATCTTTCTTCAGTCATGTTTCATTCTCGTTCTGTTCCCGTCTGTCATTGTTTCTGTTCGAGTTCCTCTCCTTGTCTTGTCATGCACTTCGGAAATTCTGTGTTTCGGTTTTTAGGGAGGAGGAGGAACGCATAAAAATCTGCGTGCGAATAAAGCGGAACGTGAGAAGCGTACAGAGATAGGAGAGAGAAAGACAGCGATAGTTAGAAGTGTGAGATAATTAGTGATTAGTAGTGTTAGTAACTTAATCTAAATCCTAATGTTAGTAGATTAGTTGGTTAGTACTATATACATCTAACTAATATATACAAAGTGTAATTAGAAAGTAAGAAGGAAGTAAAACGAGATTAGAAACGAAGACGGAAAAACCGAAACATAGAATTTCCCGAAGTGCATGACAGAACGAGAATGAAACATGACTGAAGAAAGATAAATAAACAAAGTGCAAAAACAAACCGAACAGACACTCAAAACATAACAATAAGATGGCTTTTATAGCCATAAAATAGTTATTGAGGGGTGGATTGATTCAGTGGCGGGCCGTGCATTTCACACCTAGGCCTTCAGTAGTGCTCCGTCTGAATCAATCCACCCTCAATAACTATTTTATGGCTATAAAAGCCATCTTATTGTTATGTTTTGAGTGTCTGTTCGGTTTGTTTTTGCACTTTGTTTATTTATCTTTCTTCAGTCATGTTTCATTCTCGTTCTGTCATGCACTTCGGGAAATTCTGTTTCGGTTTTTCCGTCTTCGCTTCTAATCTCGCTTTTACTTCCTTCTTACTTTCTAATTACACTTTGTATATATTAGTTAGATGTATATAGTACTAACCAACTAATCTACTAACATTAGGATTTAGATTAAGTTACTAACACTACTAATCACTAATTATCTCACGCTTCTAACTATCGCTGTCTTTCTCTCTCTCGTCCTATCTCTGTACGCTTCTCACGCTCCGCTTTATTCGCACGCAGATTTTTTTGCGCGCCTCCTCCTCCCTAAAAACCGAAACATAGAATTTCCCGAAGTGCATGACAAGACAAGGAGAGGAACTCGAATCGTGGAACAATGACAGACGTGGAACAGAACGAGAATGAAACATGACTGAAGAAAGATAAATAAACACACCCGTTACCGTTGCATCGAAGATAGATAACTCGTATCCAGAATAAATGCCTTTACTGAAGAAACAAACCCGGGTGCTACAGCTGCGACACACATAAAAATCATCAATAATAACTCATAAAATTGCAACATTATTTAGGAAAATAGCAACATTTTACTCGCCAAAAATCCTTATTATTTGTACACAAAATCCATCCCCTTTCTTTCCTCAAAAGAGTTCAATTACTCTGTCGTACAGATTATCCGTGTGTTTCAGTTCCATCAAGAAGTCCTTTTCTATCGCCATCGGCTAATGCTGAAAGTCGAGCCTGCCCTGTCGTATTTCTGGCATAAGTTTTCATTCGCTTTAGGGCTGAAAATGTCCGGCTCAAATGTCTGAATCACAGACTGATGTTAATTATATTTTGTCCATGAATACTTATTGAATAATTCCAAATGGTCTGTCCGCTTCCTTTCATAGCTTTTCCCCTGATTGCGCTGCTTCCAGACGTGTATTTTCATATTAAAGCATTTAACCAATCACATTACATCATAGTCAGACACTCTCTGACTATCCAATCAAAGGGTGTGAATACGCTGACGTTACCTCGGCCTTCTAGAAGGCCTTCGTGTCCCCAACTCAAAATCTGATTGGTTGAAGCAACAGTTTGATCAACACTTATTTTATGCTACAGGGCCTGCAGAACTGATTGTGAAGGCCTCCAGGCAGATTTCTTTGACCCTGGCAACAAATGATGGCTGAAATGTGATTGGTTAAATGCTTTAATATGAAAATACACGTCTGGAAGCAGCACAACCAGAAAAGCTATGAAAGGAAGTGGACAGACCATTTTGAATTATTTAATAAGTATTCATGGAAAAAATATAATTAACATCAGTCTGTGATTCAGATATTTTTTAGGCCAGCAGAGAAGGCCTTGCAGGCCCTGACGGCCCACCACTGATACATACTGAGTTCACTGTGTTAGTCCAAAAGCCCTGAAAAAAGGATGGCACACTTATAGACAGCCCAGCTCCTGTTCCAGGGTGGTAAGAGGTGGAGGGGTAGGGTCACTAAGTGACTGCAGGGGGAGGGTGGATAACTTGATAGTCTACAAAGCTTTCCACATATGTTTGTACTCAGGCATCTGAGGTGCGCATTGCCTCCTTGCTTGCGTAGCAGAGCGATGGCTTCTCAGCCATGTTGTGACGTACTTCCTTGGCTCAAAAAGTGTTACAGGGGGCCCATTAATGCTGATCATCATCAAATTACTTAAATTAAACAACAAGAGTGTAGACCTCTTGTCTGTGCATATATTGTTCATCAGACTGAAGCCCCTTTCACACTCAGCAGTGCTGCAAGGGATGGTCTGCATGCATCTTATGAGTGGTTTTAGGCTTTCAGGCTCACTGTCTGGGTGCTCAAGGAAATCTCTCATACCATTAACTGCTTGCTCTTCACAAAGATTGAACCGCCTGCACAGTCGTTTCACTCGAGCCTCACCATGTCGTATTCCAGGTGTTGATGGCCAGTTGCCTGTATCCAGAATGCTTAGATCATGAAGCATTTCATCATCAAATGAGAGGCGCTTCTCCAAGTTGTTGATCAGACTTTGTAGGAATTGCTTTGCATTTGACTCCAGGGGAACCGATCCAAAATGTCCCAAAGCTTGTGCAGTCAGTGCCTCCTCAGATTTTTCTCCTGGGGTGTCTTTGAATGATGCCAGCACTCTGATGGTGCGCTTCAGAAGCTGGTTTGCTCTCAACAGTGTGACTGAATGGGCCTGGAGTTGCTGAGACAGTGCATCAAACATGAGTCCGACAATCATGGCAGATTTGTGGCTGAGAGCATCATCAATGAGAACAGACAACTTGCTGGAGGACGACACTGGCTCACAATACTGTGAACTATTTTTTCTGCATCTCTATGGCTATGTGCTCTACAATTTTTGTGGAACTGTACCTTGAGTGCAAACTAGTTTTTTCCTGAAGCTCAATGAGACTGTCATGGTCAGTGAAAGGTCGGTTCATCTTCGCAAGATAGTATACTGTTCTGAATACAGCATCTGTCTCAGCCAACACAGTCTCTGACACAGCTCTCACCAAATTTCCAAGTAGATCCTTTCCCCCCTTTTCAGAGAGCTCCTGGGCTATTTTGTGTGCCCTGGAAGTCTCATGTCGTCGAATTTTGTTCCTCAAAGAGGCCAGAGATGTTGATCTGTTTGAGTTTGAGGACTGGACTCCTCAGATATAGACACTCGTTGTTCTGTGAGGACGCCAGATGATTTTGTAGAGCTGCAAAGAGCACAACCTGGAAGTAAACAAAACCATGACTAATTAGTATCATCATACAGGTTTTGTATCTACATTGTCAATGACATGTTTACAATCTTCACATTAGGGCTGGGCAATATAAAGCTAACATCTTAGAGATTTTATATACCATTATATTGTGATGCCATAAATGTTGTCTTTTCCTGGTTTTAAAGGCTGCATCTTCTTAACTAATCAGACTGTGGACATGGAATTAATTTTGTCTATATCCCCCCCCATACTTTATATACTGCTGAGTGGTTTACTCTACAAGAATACATCATATTTTATAAGATCATCACTATTTGAGAATTTAAAGCATGTTCTATTAGAGAGAATGTTTATATCGAGATATATTGTATACTGTGGCAGCCCTACTTCACATCATGGCTAACAAAATGCATGAAAAGCAGATAAAGGGAGGAAAATGATCCACTCTTTCAATAGCTAACTACTGAAAACTAACATTATCATATAGTAATTTAATGGTGCAACTGTTTTAAATTAATGCACGTTTAACATGACCATGAATTAGCTCTAATTTGCAGTCATTGACTTCATGGATTTCTGTTTAGATCAGCTTGGCATGTGTGCTGACATTTACCTAACTTTCTGTCCCTCCACTCTAACCAAGGATGCCTGTTCTTAAATTCCCTAGCCTGACTTTCAGTCCACAAGGCTGGCCAGGAATTCTCCTGCGTCTCATCTTCTGAAACAAGGGGATAATATTATGAATATTATATTGTGCACACAGACACATACAGGCACAGACACGACACACATACACACGCAGTATCGCTCCCCTTCTCTCGCATTGGTTCGCCACACTAACGTTAGCCAAGTTAGCTAGTTCTAGATACATATACCAACAATCCCCTGCTATTTCAGTGATGTTAATGATAACGTTAATGATAACGTATTTCACCTACCAGGTAACGTTACGGTAGAGTTGGGCTCGTTCTCTGAAGCATTACTGTTTAGGACAGCTTCATCCTCAGCTGGTTCCTTTTCGGTAACAACCGCGTTTTTGTCATCTGCTGCAGTTGTAGTGTCCTCCGAAAAAGCAGTAGCTTCAGGGGCAACCTTTCTAAAACACTGAAAGAGTGTAGTTTGCTTTCGTTTCATCGTTATATCTCCGTCCCTTCATTAGTGATTCCCATTCGTTGATTTTCAATATAATGTATTTGTTTTTTTATTCCTTTAATGTTAAACAATATATCTGTCATCAGTGTCTCATCTCGTGATTTATTTTGTTTCGGAACAATAGTGCATTTTAAGTGGACAGAAAAAAGGGCCAATCAGCGTTTTCATTTTGGTTTGTCTCTGGGTAGAGCAATCTACCTACTGCGCCTTCAGTAGTTGGATTGAAGGCCTCTGCCATTCAGTGCATTAGGGCAGATGTATGGAATGACAGGTGGATTAGCCAATCATATTTTGATTTGTAGTGGTTGGGACCACTCCGTTTTTTCAATACATTCGGGCCACTTCGGAGCCTTCGAGAAGGCCCTGGTATACGTCACTAACTGAATAGGTCGAAACCATTTTCCAGATCTCCCCTCGACGGTAGCAGCGTGTGAGCAGTGATCACCTTATAGCTAGCTAGACTAGAGTGACGTTTCGTGTCTGTATATTAGCCGTGATTTTGGTATTTTACAAATTAATTATCAGTGCATTTTTTCCAACTCCGAGTTAAAATAATATAAATAATATATAGCTAGCTAGCTGTGACAGAAGCCCTAACAGTGGACTATATTGCAATTTTTTTAGCACCCAAAAATAAAGATTCATACGTCAGGCATATACGCATGTTTTATCTACCCTAAATCACAAATGACTGAATTTAGAACTTTATCTGGTTGGAATAAAAGCTCACGTTTTGTTCAATGTACTGGCGAAACTACGTATTTGTCGCAGAGACTTGGTGAATGTCGCCATGGTACTGCACGAAAGCTACATGACCGATTGATTTAATTAACACAATTCATTGATTGATTGATGACCGATCTACATAGGCCTACAGCACATTTGGTTTTTGTTCTGGTAGTATGGCCTACATTATGCTGTAAAATAAAAAATGTGCAGTTTAAAATACAACGCCAGAGGATGTTGCACGGTCAGAGGGAGGAAGGCAGGGTGGGGGCGGTCTTGGTCATTTTAATTTGACACGTTTTTTTTTTTACCTTAGGTTAGTGATGTGAGTGACAACATAGGCTAATATCGGGTGCAAGGGATACTGTTTCTGTTATTTTTATGATGAGATTGCGGGATTTTTGTTCTCACTGAAGGCCTATGTCCAATAGTCACGGTTCGCCACTGTTGTTACGTATCCTCACGCATTTTTAAGAGGGTATACGGAAATCACTGAGCTATTCTAGTGGGTATAGGGCGTATACCTGCGTATCACATAGACTACACCACTGGGAATAAGGAATAGTGAATGAGTGAGCGGTTTCGAACACAGCCCATGACGCCACCCCAGTCGTGGCAAGTAAAGAGACGCTATTTCTGACAATTACAAGATTGTTATTTGTGATTAGGCCTAGCTGTTGCACACTCTTCTTACCTCCAAGAGAGAGCGCATTGCTGTCATTGGTGTTTACCTGATACAATAGGTATCGTCTTAAGCACAACTGGAACAGTGCTGTTGACTTTTTTACCTCCACAGACTCTGTGGGTCCTCTACGGCCATCTTAGTTCAGTGGCCAGTTTGTTTCAGCTCCCACAAAGAACCAAGAATAAACAGCTTTAACTGTCTCTTGGTCTCACAGCCACCTCTCACCTCATTTAACAAGAAGCAAGAGACATACGCACAAAACACCAGACCTTTCCCTTGGTCTCTCTCTCCCTCCAAACGCCTACACCATCCCAGACTTTTTAATCCTGGGCTTTTGAAGGGAATGTGATTATTTTTCTGTGCACTCGGGCCAAAACACGGTCCAGTACTGCATGTCTTTGCCAAGCCAGATTGCAGGTGATGAATGAGAACAGAAATAAACAGCTACCCCCTCAAAAAAAATAAAGAGCCGTTCCCTGCGTTCTGCGTTCACTCTCGCGTCCAATGCGCCTTTATTGGGCATCAGAATTATGCAAAGGCTCCGTGAGACAAACAAGCTTGCCGCGTGGACGAACCCCGAACGGGCGGCAACGACGCAAAACTACTGCTGCAGTCTCTTTTGCAGACACCGCCCAAATTAGGACTCGGGCTTTCTCGAAAGGTCTATCGTCCAAAAGATAAGAACAACACCGCTTTGCCGCACTCTGTTTCGCAGTGTCACATTTTGTTTACGCCCGCGGTAGAACGGAGACGCACTCCTAACGTCGACCTTCAGCAACTGAGGACGAACGAGGAGAGCTGCAGCGTTTAATTCGTTAAAGAGCGCTCGAGGCTGTTCTTACAGAAGGCATTAGTAGTTTATATTAGTTGCTCCATTTAGATTTGTGTCGTACAGGAGCTTGGGGCTTAATTTGGGTTTATTGGAGAAAGTAACAGGGTTTTAAAATTAACATCATGTAGTGTTTAGCTGGATGCATGAAGCCACAGCATACACCGATTCAATGGTGCTGGCAAGGCTATTATTTTAACCAATCTTTTTCTCTTTCTTCCGATTCAGGATGACCATTTGTATTCTTTGCCCCGCCTTATTGCTGCGACATCGCCTCTGCGCACTCATTGCGACGGAGGTGTACACTTCATGCGCAGCCATCGCAGGCGGACTGAAGGCACCCGATTGGTAAGAGCTGTCTCTGGCGCGTAGTGAGATCAGGACAACCCCACTGACTCTAACCCCTGATTCTAACAGGGGGCGATTCGGCAAACGAGTTGCCCCTAAATGCATTGATTGTCTATGAGAGCGGGCGACTTCCGGTGATTGGCCGATTGGCCGATTTGTGGGCGTGGCAATCCTTATAGTAAACTAAAGAGGGTGCGACACAGAAAAGTTGAAAATTCTGAACTTTCGGGCGATATCGCCCCTGGCTTGCTGAAGAGCCAATCAAATTCATGTGTTGCTGTTTTTACCTTCCACGCGGAACCAACACAACACCGAAATTTGGTTCCTAGTTCCGACACTTCAACATGAATGAGGAGAAACTGATAACAGCGTACCGTCTTATTTAATCCTAAAAGCATAAATATTTATAGCTAGCTAAACTTATATGGCCATACGTTATTTAATCCTAAAAGCATAAATATTTAACCTAGCTATAAACTTATATGGCCTATATACATCTTATTTAATGTTTGTGTTGGTTAAAGGCAATTTTTTATCAGGAATGGGTACGTTTGGAAAAACGTCGGGCCGGAGACAAATTTTGGAAAACGCCGTTTCCAGCGCAAGTAAATGGCCAAAATTGTAAAAAGCCTTCTGAGTTTGAGTTTGCGGTTCATGATTGAAGGAAACAATACTGCTAGCCAACTAATATTTATAATAAAGATTCTCAAAATCTATGATGAACTATTCATTTACCATGCAAAACTTTTGTAAGCACGTCGGAAGCATTTTTGAGGAAGCCATTCAAGCGTGGGGAACGCCCACGCTAGATTTATTCGCCTAGTATCCGCCCCCTGTTAGAATGCGGGGTAAACCTCCCTCCTGCACGGCACTACAGTCAGTTATGCGCCACCCTGTGGCCACAGCCAGCACTACGGAGGCCAAACAAGAATGTAAAGAATAACACGCGCGCAGCTACTGTATTTAATGCTACGGGATCATGTATAATGCTTTTTATACTTTTAAAAACGTTTTACACATGCAGGTTGACGTTTCGACCCTTGGGTCTACATCAGAACAATAAGCTAAAACAGAGCAAATTGTTAACACAGGTCAATTCAAATACTGCGCTCTAGTGATCCCATAGGTGAGTGAGACGCACCACTCCCACCTACCTTTTAGAGGGCGGTGCATAGACCCCAAGACAAAATATAGAAATTGCATAGTTAAATATTACAGAAAAGGTGATTAATACAAAATAAACAATACATTTTTAACATATTGAGTATGAACTACCAGACCAGTTTCCCTACCAGACCATGGGGGACAGATTCTATAAACCAATCAGATACAGAGCTTAGCATTCTACATCTGGAAAGGTCCCCCCCACCCCCTTCTGTTGAGGCTGAAACCTTCCAATTGGCTGCGTCTAATGAATACTCATTGGGGGGCGTGGCCACAGAGAGTATGGTGGCAGTGGGTGTTCTGTACTGCCATACAGCCCTAGAAGCTCCTGGAGGTAGGAAGCAGAGCCGATGGAAGGAATGCAGGAGCTGCCCATCTGCACAATCCGCAGGGCCCCCTGTGGATGTGCCCCCATGTGAGAACATCACACGAGGCCTGAATGAGTCATTGGTGCGGTGCGGCCGGTTTTAGTGGGGGAAAACATTTTGGCAGCTGATAGCATCTGAAAAACCTCCTGAGTATTTCAATTTTTTTCAGAATATGATTTTCTTTTCCTGAGCATTTAAATGTAATATGCGTATACTCCCAACACCAGGTTTGGTAAAGGTTTTACCAAGTGCAAAAGGTGTTCTCTCCAGCAAAACCAATATTTCTTTCATTGGTCAAGATCACTATTTTGAGGTTGCAAAAATCGTTTTGCCTGTTGTAAAACCTGTAGTAAATTTGTCCCTCGGTCTCCAATGTTATTTGGGGTCCAGGGTAGACATTCCGTAGAACACCGGAAGTGATGAAAATGCACGAGGGTGAAAGGAATGAAATTAGTTTTATGTCTTTTAAACATCATCTGTTTCCTGAGGGCACCCTGTAGTCTTGCACAGGCAACCAATCAGGTGACATCACCGGATGTGTAATGCCCTGCAATACAGCGGTCGGGCCTGAAATGAGACGAGCGTCGCAGCAAAGCCCGAAGCTTTGGGAGCAGTTATCTATTCAGGAAGAACCTCCCGCCTCTTCCACTGCTTCTCCCTGCCAGCGTGATCCCTACAGCGAAGAGAGGAAACGCCAGGTGAAAATCAAGTCTTCCTCTCGTGAGAGTGTTCCTCAGCTCCGAGGTGCAGGGGGAAGCATGAGGCCGTCACGCCTCGTCTTCCTCCCTCCCTTATATGGGAAACATTCCTTCATCCGGATCGTTTCACCAGCGGCCTCATCACGAGTCAGGCAGGAAGGAGAGTCGGGGCGCTGTCCTCAGTCTCAGTATGCGCTGAGCCCTTTCTTTGAGACGTCACCTGCCTGTGAAAACAACCCTCAAACACGTGCCTTCCACATCCTGTTAATGGAGAAACAAGCACAAACAAACGCAGAGTCCCACTCTCCTCAACACACACACACTCACACACATGCACACCCGCATACACACACACACACACACACACACACACAAGGACACATGTACGCAAACACACACACAAACACAAACACACACACAAACAAACACAAACACACACACATTCACACACATGCACACCCGCACACACGCACACATAAACATGCATACCTGCATACACACATACATACACACACACATGCAAACACACACAAACACAAACACACACACCCACATATGCACACGCACACATAGGATGAAGGTGAGAACTCAGAATGGCTTTGTATTTATTGTCCACTCAACCCCTTTGCCCTCTAAGGGATTGATTGGACCTAAACCATGCCAGGAAAATTCACCCCACACCATAACAGAGCTGCTAGAACCCAGAATGTACTTTTCCTGCGTTGGTGCAAATTATTTGATATGTGCTTTTCTTTTTCTGTTGTTTTTGGGGGCAATTAATACTTAAAGCAATGCATCTGATGCTTGTTTTTTTTGTAATTGTAAAATTGTAAATGTAGGTCAGAGAATTGGGAGACGGAAAGAAGTGGTCCTCAGCGCACAGCCCGAGTGACAGACAACGACAAATGTCTTATAAAAACATTTACACCCACTTAACCAATGAGTCACCCCTGCCCTCCCAAACTGAGGATTTAACAGGGACATTGTTTACTTTCAGCACGTGCTAATGTAAGGCCAAAGATGAGCAATGAGGAACCTACTCGTTTGGCAGATCACTTATCTAAAGCTGTCTAACCCCTGCCCCTTGAGTAAACTCAAGTTAAGCCACACTGTCTCCTTGTTGATGGAGCAGTAAAGTGCTGACTGGCTGGAGGTTTAGTGGTGGCACGTTGCACAGGGGCCTGTGTGGATGTTTAACTATCACAGAAGAGAAGGGGGGGTTCAGGTGGGGGGTTAGGAGGACGGGGAGCAGTGTTTATTGTGACCCTGACCCTCTCCGTGAGAACACAAACGATCAGGCCCGCGGGGTTTCCGAGCAGAAAACAACGGCGTCTCGGGGGGGCCTTACGGGAACGCAGCCCAAAACATTCCCATAAAGACCCAGCTGATATTTCACCAGCTCTCCTTTCTCAGAGCAGCTGGGCGGGGGGGAGAAACAAAAACACTCATAGGCAGGACGTAGCTGGGATACTCACTAAATAAGAATAATTTTCCTCCTGCACCTACCCTCCTGCCCTTATCAGTTCAGCTTGTTTAAAGCTTCCACAACAGCAAGGTTTGAAGAAGCGTGATTTATGTCCATTGTCCTCTCGGCTGCTAGCGCTGCTAATTTTCCACAAGTGTTTATTAGAAGCACAGCACGCAGCCTCACATGAATGAATTTCAGCCTGCCTTTGTGAAGGTAAATGGACGCACTTCATCTGAAGCTCCATAGGGACGCGATGCATTAATGAACACCTCCCACGCGCACGTAAACACACGCAGAGAGAGAGGGATAGAGGGAGGGAGAGAGAGGGGGAGGAAGAGAGGGAGGGAGAGAGAGAAAAGAGGCCACGGCCATCCCAGGTGGGCTTCACAATGGTGGGTTTTTGGATTCTTAAATTCTGAAAGATGGTTCTGGTGTTTGTTCCATTCCCCCACACATCAGGGCTCCCCTTCATCAGGGACATCGCCCGGTGCACAAGGACACATCGGACGTTACAGTCCCTCTCGTCTGTTCAGCAGCTCGGTCCGTTCTCTCTCCTGATTCTGCTCGCAGCCTACTTTTGGTACTGTTGCCATGGTGACTGAGGAACCACTAAAATGTGATGTTCTTAAATTCTTAAATCTCAGCAGAGGAAACTGCAAGTTTCAAACTACACATACAGATACACACACACAAACACACACATTCAAACGCATACAATCACACACACATACCCACAAACGCATACAAACACTCAAATGTACACCCTCACACCTGCACTCACATACAAGCACACACACACACTCATGCACACAATCACACTCACACACATGCACTCACTCACATACACACACTCGCAAACACACACGCACACACTGGCACACACACGCATGTACACACACACACTCCTGTTCCTTTTGAGTTGTGAGTGTGCCTGTCATTGGCTAAGAAATATAAATCATTAGTCAAATGAAAAATTAACAACCACAACAATAATAATAATCATGCACATGCCCACATTTTGAATGGTGCTTTTTAATACTCCTCTTGCTTACATTTTCTTTGCCTCCATGCTCCTCTCCTTCTCAATTCGATTAAATTCAAAAAGCTTTATTGGCCTGACACAATTCAAAACAATTCAAACAAACATACGCTCAACTACAAAGCAGTACTTAAAACACAAAACAATGATTTTCATAACAATAAACACTGTGCACTAATGTACTCAAAGCTTAATCACATTGCAGTGAAATACATTTTGTTGCTGGCTAAAACTGAGAACAGCTCTTTTTCCAATCTGCTAGTACTCAAAGCCTTTTTTCCTTTAAGATAGCACTTTATAATTTAAGTCTCATCTATTTAACCTAAGTGCGTGCACCACAATCTGTTTGCACTGAAAGCATTTTTTTATTTAATGAGATGTCTCACTTTTTATTTTAAAACACCTAATCTATTTTTCAGCCAAGTAAGTGTACTAACCAAATGACCATGCAAACTGCTTTCTTGGCAAACATCGGGAATGAACGATCGTGGGTCGCTTTGGAACACGTATTTTGGCACTTGGATACTTTCCGGCTGTCCCGCTTTATCAAAAAAATGATTCATTTGTAAAGCAGTTGCTCTTGTACTGTGCCTCTCACAAAGATTCAAACCCGCTGCCGTAGTGCGGGGGGGAAGTGGGCGCCGGAGGGAATGTAGGCCGTTGCTATGGTATCTCTGGTCACGGCATTCAAAACGGGGCGCAAAGATTTATGCGCCCTACATTTTTTTTTTAAAACAGGAGGGCTGTTTGGGCCGCTGAGAGAGCACGCGAGACACAAAACTCCTCCTCCGCCGAACGCTGTCACAACGTGCGCCTCCTGCTGGCTTGATTGACAGCTGCCATTTTAAGAAGTATCACTGACCAAATGTAAAATTGGAATGGGATTGAACCTTGCCTGGTGAGCAAGGCTACTGGAACAGTGACACTGACTCTATATATGGCGATGAGCAGAACAGAGCGGTTGGAGAGGCTTACAGGAAGCAAGACCCCATGTTCTGCTTGCCTTGCCTTACTCATTCGGCCAGTTTTAATCTTGTGTGGTCTAATGGAGCTGTGTAGCTAAAAACTGTCTATCGCTATGGAGACCCAGCTCTCTGCGTCCCTTCCTGGTTGGGCTGAGGAGCCATCTTGGTTACTGCTTGTAAACCATCTCTGATATAGCACCTGCTGAGATGTGGAAGTCTGCCATGTGTAGGAGGCTCGTGGTCCATAAACAAGGAGGACAGTGTAACCCACTGGACAGGGAGTTCACATGAATCCCACAGTGTGTCTGAGATTGGGCAGCATTGCACTTTGAGGTATGCATGCACCTCACCGCTGAAATCAAACTGGATTTGATCATATATATGCTTAACAGCTGCCCTTATCCAGAGTGACTTACACAGCCTACCTTTTTTAACATTTATACAGCTGGATATTTTACCAAAAGCCTCGCTCAAGGAAACGACAGCAGTGCCTAACCTGGGATTTGAGCCCGCAGCCCCCTTGACGTCTGCATGCAGTGGAGTGGCTGTGTTACAGGCAGAGTAATCCAGCCCCTGCTTCAGAGCGGCTTGAGCGTGGCGAAGCACAGCATCAGCCCAGACGCCACACTCGAGGAGGCTCCGCCCCTGTGTGCGCAGCCAAAAGGGCTGACGGGCGCGTCTGGATCTCCTCAAGGCTCGATGCAGAGTGGAGAACAGTAACGCAGTTACCTCGTGATGATATCAGGAGTCGTCTGGGCCAGTGAGAGGGAAGGAGAGAGAAAGGTAATTTGATTGAACAACCTTTACCTTAAATTTAACCGCAGCAATAGCCATGCTGAGTCTTCACATCGGGCCTCGGAAACACACCCTCCACACAGTCGCTCACAAGAAGTAAGAGTGGGGAAAAGGAAGCATAAGGATCTCAAAGGTCAGCTCTCACCCTGGCTTCCACCTGTTTGAACTGTTGCCCTCCGGGAGGCGCTACAGGTGCATGGGATCCAGAACAAACAGGCTGAAAGACAGTTTCTTCCCTAAAGCAATAACCACCTTGAACTCTAACATGCACTGATCCCCCATTCCTCCATTCTCTCCCCCACTGTGCAATATAAGCCATTCAGTGCAATATCTGGTGCAATATTTATGTACGGTACAGTGCAATATGTGCAGATTTAATTTAGTAGCCCATTTTTGTGTTTTTTGTGTTTGTGTATTATATATATATATATATATATATATATATTTATTATTATTATTATTTTCATTATTGTTGGGTATTTTTTCTACTTTTCTATTTTTTCTACTACTGTTGGTATACTGTATGTGTTCGTGACTGTGTTGTATGTTGTCCTGCACTTTTAGGCCGAGCCTATCCTAATTTCGTTGTACCCTGGTATAATGACAATAAAGATATTCTATTCTAAATTCTGTTTCATTTAAGCTGCATATCCAGGTGTTAAAATGTAAACAACACCGCATTGTCCGGGACACACCCCAATATGTGCAGGAGCATGATGTGAGGCGTGTGCTCAGAGCGGTGAACCCGAGGAAAGCTGCTGGCCCTGATGGTGTGACAGGAAGGGTGCTGAAGGAATGTGCAGACCAGCTCTCCGAGATCTTCACAAAGATCTTCAACCTGTCCCTTTCCAAATCCATCATCCCACCTTGCCTGGAGTCTGCCACAATCATTCCACAGCCAAAAAAGACTGTCATCAGCGGCCTCAACGACTACCGTCCGGTCACACTCACACCGGTCATTATGAAGTGCTTAGAGAGGCTAGTCCTACAGCACATCAAAGCCAGCCTCCCACCCACCTTCGACCCATTCCAGTTTGCCTACAGAGCGAACAGGTCTACAGAAGATGCCATCGCCACTGCTCTTCACACGGCATTGACGCACCTTGAACACCAGGTGAGCTATGTGAGGATGCTTTTCATAGACTTTAGCTCTGCCTTTAACACCATCATTCCGGGGCAGACTCGTTATAAAACTTACTGACCTAGGACTTTCCCAACCCACCTGCTACTGGATAAAAGACTTTCTAACTAACCGTCACCAGACTGTTAGACTAGGCCCCCACCTTTCCCCTACCCTTACACTCAGCACCGGCTCCCCACAAGGCTGTGTGTTGAGCCCCCTTCTCTACGCCCTCTACACTCATGACTGTGCCCCCACCCATCCCACTAACACCATCATCAAGTTTGAAGGAAAAACAATCTGCAGGAGAAGCTGCTGGTGACCTTCTACCGCTGCTTCATCGAGAGTGTGCTGGCGTACTGTATCTCTACGTGGTATGCCACTGCTCAGCAGTGGACAGGAGAGCCCTTCAGAGGGTTATCAATGTCGCCCAGAAGACCATCGGCTGCTCACTGCCCTCTTTGGAGGACATTTTCAGCTCTCGCTGTCTCAGTAGAGCAGCCAAAATACTGAAAGACCCATCCCACCCTGGACATCATCTGTTTGACCTGCTGCCCTCTGGTAGACGCTTCAGGTCCATCAAATCACGGACAAACAGACTTAAGAACAGCTTCTACCCCAGGGCCATACGAGAACTGAACACTTCAAAACTCTGGCACGGACTGTTGACTATCAGTACTGCGACACCTACACTTACAGCACACTTATAGAACACTGCATAGATGTTTACATTCCTACTTTTGTTTGTATGTTTATACTCCAACTGTATTACACTTCTGCCATAGTGAGCACTGTGTAAATAAAAACATGGTTAGATCACCAAAACATTTCAACAAAAGCATTTCAAACATTTTCTAAAAGCACAAAAGTATGATCGAAATGCTGGAGACCTCAGAAACAACGGGACACGGTTTGAACTCCGCTCCACAGAGCAGACAGTAAACAGCTTTATCGGTGTTGACGTTGGCTACAGCTGTGACTCTTCATCGCAGATCACCACATCCCTTACTCAACGGTCGAGAGAGAGTGAGAGAGAGTGAATCTGGAATTGAACACGTCCCCCCCTCCCCGCTCCTGCCCCCGTCCAGCTGGCTCGTGCGCCGGTTACAGAGCGTATGGCAGTGGAGACGGGCAGAAGGCACAGAGTCTGTCTTTCCGTGCGCTGGCTGTGCCGGTGACGCTGTTGGCATGTCATTGGGGTCGCCACGCCAGAGAGAAGCCAGCAGCTGGGGTCTACGGCATGCCTATACACCACGGGGCAGGCCGGGCGGGTTCTAGTGCACCAGACCAGACCACCCTTTGGGTCTCACCAGGCCCGTGGGGGCATGGACGGAGGGGGTGGAGGGGGCGGGGCAGAGAGACACTGAGGGGCAGAGAGATGCTTCCTTTTTTTAGTTAAATGGCATAAAGATGGGAGTGGGTGAAAGCAAGACTGTCTGGGCAAAAACCCCACACACACACACACACACACACACACACACCCCTGCACATGCACAGACACAAACTTACACACACACACACCTGCAGTCCTGCACATGCACAGACACAAACTCACACATACACACACGCACACACACACACACCTGCACATGCAGACACAAACTCTCTCACACACACGCACACACACACACACATACTCACACGTGCGCACGCACACACACACACACACCTGCACATGCACAGACACAAACTCTCCCACACACAAACACACTCCCACTCACACACTCGCAAACACTCACACACACGTATACATATGCACACACACAAACATATATGCACGTGCATAGACATAGACACACACACACACACACACACACACACACACAAACGCAGTCAAGCTTCTCTCCCACGGCTGGCACACAGATAATGTGTTGATTGGCTCGTTCGTGGAGCTTGTTAATCCTGCTATGATTGGCTCAAGTGTCACCAGGGCTGGACTGGCTATGTAGTCTACCGGGCAGATGCCCGGTGGGCCGGTCTAGTTTTGGGCCGGTAGGGCCAGTAGAATTATTTTATATAGCCTATATATATATTATACCAACTGGTGTTCAGCGTAATAATTTTTTCGCGTAGCACCCCCCTCCCCCTCAACAGAAAATGGGGCGCCACTGGATGGGCCGGTCTGAGCCAAATGGCAGGGCCTATTTTTTGTCCCAGTCCAGCCCTGAGTGTCACCCCGGTGTGCCCCTCATGTTTATGTGCTTTATGGTGTGGGCATGATCGCAGTACCGTTACCACAGAAACCTTTTTAAAGAAGTGGACTGATTTCCGGATGGATCTTCAAAAATCACAAGGACAAAACTGATATACATATATATGCAAATATTTATTTCAGTAAATAGGAAACAATTATACAAATCTTGTAAAAGAAAAACAACAGTATAAAGTGTTTTTGTTTGTTTTTTGTTTTGTTTTTCTTTTAAACCTAAAAAGTCCACGAGAAGAAAACATTTCTAACCCCATTACGTAAAAAAACAAAATCTGTTAAATATCAGAACCATGACAAGAGTACATATTGTTCCTCTCTTCTGCGGTATAAAAATATGAAAGTGTAGTTATCTCGCACCCGGCCGCATGGTCTGCTGCAGCTGAATGCGAGAGCTTCACAGAAACACTGCTGAAACCTTTCGGGCTTTCTGAATACCCAGCACTCAGTCAACACGCACACCCTTCACTCAAAACACATCGGCCACTTTCAGAAGCACGATTCACAGGGAAAGTTTTCTCTTTTTTTACAGAAAGCCTCTAGAAGGGTTGCTAATGATCAGGCACCACGTGACAAATCAATCAGAGAAATAATTCAACCTTTCCCATTATTTGGAAAGTAAAAAAAAAATTAAAAAAAGAAGACAGACCCAGTAGCCCTCTGTAAGTTCGTCCAATCAGATCGGGTCTCGCACACAGGAACAGGAATAAGGAGGGAAATGAGAGTGATGACATCATCACCGCGTCACAGCCTACATGCTACGGCGTGCCTCGCTAAGCAGCTTCGGCTACGTCACCAGACGGTCTCGCGTCGGGCTTCTAACGACGCATCAGATGCGTTTGACATTTCTGCATATATATCCTCATGTTTACACAGGCATATATTTATATACGATTACAACTTTAAGCAGAGACAGTGGCATCTACGCGCAGTTTGACAGAGAGGCTATTTTAGAGCGGCCGGCCCCCGGGGCTTCAGTGTGAAGCGGTGGGCGTGCGCAGGTGACGGGACAGGGGCGGGGCGGGGCGGGGGAGAGGGCGTGTCTCTCTCCGCCTCACTGCGCCGAGTCCGAGTCGCTGGAGTCCAGGCTGGCGTGGGCGGCCGTGGGCGTGCGGGCGTGGCGGGAGGGGCAGTGCAGCGTCTGGGTGCTCCGCCGCAGGTTCTCCAGCGACTGCAGGAAGGAGCGCCGCGCCCGCTCCTCCTCCAGCGGGGACGCGCCCTCCTCCTCCACCTCGGCGATCTCGGCGAAGGTGACGGGCTGCGTCTTGAAGCGGGGCGCCTCGCGGGCCCGGCGCGGTCGACTCCGCCCGCGGGCGGGGCACTTGGGCACGGGCAGCTGCTGGGGGAACTCCTCCATCGCCGAGGACAGCAGGTGCGCGGGCAGGACGTGGAACCCGGCGCTCTCCATCTGACGCACGGCCATGAGTGGAACTTGGAACGCGGGAGCGGAGCGTGGAGCTCGGGACGTGGAACGTGGAACACGGGTGTGTGCGTGTCCGAAGCGGAACTCGGAGGGTCCTGATTCGGCGCTTTCCCACAGTTTTCCCTGCTCTCCACTCTCTCTCTCTCAAAACAGTGTGGACCAGAGATCTGTCCACAGGAGGCAAAACTCAGAAATGTGTCTCTCAAAATCCCCAAAGTCCGTCGCTGATTCTCAAGAGCCGGCGTGAGCGAGTGGCCGCGTGCCTCTGTGGGAGAGGCGGGGTGGTCTCTGCGTCCCTGCCGGTACAGCGCTCTGGTGTGTGCGGTCGTGGAGGTGTGCGGCGTCTCTCGGCTCTGCCTCGGTGTCGGTGTGGTCTCGTCTGCTCGGTATCTGAGTCTCCCTCTCTCGGAGTTGTACTGAAGCAGGCGGCTCTGCCGACGGCTTATATAGCCCCCTCCTACCCACTCAACTTCACTCTCCCTCCCTCCGCCAGACCCCTCCCCCATGCAGTCACAGTTCCGACTTCCATACCGATCTTCCGGAATCAGCCCCCTGAAATAAACGGCTGCCACACGGATGAAAGGAGAGAGAGGAGGAGGGGACTGGCGACGAGACACCCAGAGAGAGAGGGAGAGAGATAGGGGGTAGAGGGAGGGGGGAGGGACAGAGAGGAAGGGAGGAAAAACTGAGACACGTGTGTACACAAGGACTATACAGAAAGAAATATACACACATTTAGTAAAGCGTGATGTGTGCGACACGCGTGTGACAAGACACACACACACACACACACACACACACACACACACACTGTGCACAGGTCCACATGCATCAGGGCTGACACAAGGTCCACATGCATCAGGGCTGACATAAGGCCTCAGTGCTGCGTGGGTGTGTGACTCAGTGTGACCCAGAGTGACAGAGACAAACAGGCCTGAACACAGTTAGAGGTTCAGGCTCTGAACACAGTTAGAGGTTAAGGCTCTAAACACAGTTCAGGCCCTGAACACGGTTAAGGTTCTGAACACAGTTATAGGTTAAGGCTCTAAACACAGTTATAGGTTAAGGCTCTAAACACAGTTATAGGTTAAGGCTCTAAACACAGTTATAGGTTAAGGTTCTGAACACAGCGCTCAGGGGAGTGGGGAGGGGGGTCGTGTATGTGAGGGTCGGAATCCCCCCCAGGCAAGCCCTGACAGATTTGGATTTTGGGATGGTCACTACTACCCCCGCTATAATTACCACATCTGTAGCACGCTTGTGGAGAGGGGGTCACCCACTCAGACTCGGCCGTCTCGGCTGAGGCAAGGGGCTTTTCCAAGCACGGTAACGTCACCCCTGCCCTGTCGCCCGTCGCCGCGGTGCAAGGCGTGAAAACGGCGTCCATTGCCTCACGCATTCCAAAAAGGCCTTCGCAGGATCCCTGAAAGCGAGACGAGCTGGAATATGAATCCCCCGCTCTATTTTTGGAGACCTGCTCTGGGCTCAGGTGTCATCACGAGGCACCCTCCTTTTCTTTTTCACAATCCACCACCCTTTCACTAACAGTGTGGATCTATTACTACCTGACCGAGGGTCGATGGGCAGGTGAGCTGTCTCGCACCTGTGTCCTCAGACCAGGGCCCTCCCTGACCCTGCCGGCCCCCCTCCCTGACCCCGCCGGGCCCCCTACCTGACCCCGCCAGCCCCCCTCCCGTGGCGTGACCTTGTCACCCAGGCGACAGCAGCAGGGGGAGGTGATGGGCGGGCGTGAGGAATCGCCGGGGAACGCAGTAACGGCCGAAAGGAGAGGATTACAACAGGCTATGACTCCTCCCATTCGCTCCTGGAAGGGATCGTAAGGCGCTATATTTACACCCATCCATACCTGCCTGATCAATGACTGGCGAGGACATTAAAGGCGTGAGGTGCAGCCAGCTGGCTTCTCTTGGCCCGGAGCGGAGCGCTCAGCCTTCACGGGACAGTAAACAGGGTTACTAAGCCACCGCAAACACCCGTCACCGTATAAATAGGACTGTCACTCAGGACCCACATATTCTGCACACTAAACCCTCATTCAACCAACTGCTTCCTGAACGCACGCACGCACGCACGCACACACACTACTCACACAAACACACTACTCACACTCGTACACAAACACACACACACACACACACACACACACACACACACACACACACACACACACACACACACACACACACACACACACACACACACACACACACACACACACACACACACACACACACACACACACACACACACACACACACACACACACACACACACACACGCATTCTAAAAGCAGTAGCAGAAAAGCAATCCTTTAGTAAATCTGGCCCCATCTCACCAGCACAGGTACAGAACCCTGAAATCACAGGACGGGTCGGGGGAACAATGAGAGGGAACAAAAGCAGAACAGAGGGGAAAAGGGGCAGAAAGGAGAGGAAGAAAGGCTTTCTGTGTACGAAGGAGGGACAAAACTAAATGAGTGAGCGAGCGAACAAAACCCAGTACAGCCCAGACTGGCACTCCAAGACCTCCACACACTCGGCACAATATTGTGCCAAATGAAGCAAAAAATAACAACAGAAAAACATAAAAGTTGCATCGGCGTCACCCACACCGCACGTGCCCTGGTGCGAGTCTCCAGACTATTCCTGGCTGGGAGGGTCATAAACACACAGCTGGGGGGGGCGCTGCTCTGCTCTGGGGCCACAGATATTCATCTCCCAGGAAGAGCTGGGCCAATCGCCACGGCAACCGAGGAAATGTCAGGCCCTCCCAAGGCCCTGGGTCATGCTCTGTAAGAAGACTGCTCGGGTGGGAAAGAGAATTTACATTACTGTGTGGAATGCTTGTCCGGGAAGGGGGTAGAAAGGGGGGGGGTCATGTGACCCTCTCTGGAAAACATCATGGAAAACACCAGAGCAAAAAAATAACACCAGAGGCTCATGGGTAATTCTTGTAAAAAATAAAAATAGTAAAAAAAATAGTACTGGTGAGATATTGCCCTTGCTGAAGAGAAGGACGGCCCATGATGCACTGCAGGTTAACGTCATGCGTTTCTTTAAAGTCACTTCATGTCCCGTTTCTTCCAAGATCTCTGACCCTAGGGTGCGAAGTATGCACAAGACAACATGATATGTTTAGTTAAACTGTCAGCACGACAGGACCTCTTTCTCCGTTTGTGAGGAGAGATTTACAGACTGCACAGATGACGCAGGGCCCCCAGGTAGGCCGTTTTCATGTTGTTGATTAAAAAACACTAAAAACAGCAAATTACAGGTTTTAAATCTGTGGCTGACGCACTGCGAGCCCTCGGCTCTGACAGACTCCGGGCAAAGTGCTGTCTTTCCCACACTCCTGCTGGGAAGAGGAGGTGAAGCAGCTTCAAGCCAGAAGGATCCTGTTTCAAATCCCAGGTGGGGTGTATGCCACTGTGCTCTGAACCTAAACAGTGTCACTAATCGCCCAGCTTGAGTGTGTGTGCGCGTGCGTGCGCGTGTGTTTGTGGGCGTGCGTCCAAGTGTGCGTGTGTTTGTGTGTGTGTGTGTATATATATATATAACAGGTATAATGGAGGCTGTGGAAGCTGGCCTTGCTAAATGGAGAGTGCAATATAATGCAATACCTGAGAATAGCTGATAACACACACACACGGACGGACACGCACACACACACGCACGCACGCACGCACGCACACACACACACACACTTTAATGCTGAACAGATTAACCGTTATCATTTTGAAACCCAAAAGCATATTCCACATGCATGTTTATGAATTATGGAAACTAACCCTGTGGATTTAAAATCACCAAGTCATCTTAAGGACTGGAGCTGTTCAGGTGAGGCCTTGGTCACCTTGGAAAACATTTCCAGATGAATATGAGAGGGTTTATTTTAACTAATTATTATTACAGGTGAATACCTCTTCCCTTAATACGACTTCAGCGGTTTTGACAGGACCCAGGGTGTCAAACAGGAATGATATGATTTTGCCCGGAGAAGGTCGCAGTCTTTAATCAAAGCCAACGGCCTGCTCACACAGACCTCTGCTCCAGAAGGTCAAAGCTCCCATAGGCTGTGATTGGCCCCACCCCGATGACACTGACCAATGGACAGGCGGCTGTGGGCCGGTCGTGTGAAATAAATGGAGAGTTGATGAGCCCGCCATGTGCCACTTGGAGTCTGTATGGACACAGGGCTCTCTATGCAGGCCCAATGGTGTCAGTCAGTCAGTCAGTCAGTCAGTAGAGAGAAAGAGAGCAGGAGAAATCAAATCAAATTCATCGCCACGTTACAATTACACAAGTATAAAGATGAGTGAAATTCTTTAGTGCAGAACTCTAACAATGCAGTAGTAACCAAAAATAAGTGAAATACGGCAAAGTATTTTACAGCACGGCAGCCCTGCTCGGCACCATCTTACAGACCGACGTTTGACCCCCCCCTTTGTGCTCAGTTTTTTAATGAACATTTTCTTTATTCTGTTATGTGCAATCATGCCAATAAACCCTCATTAAATTCAATTCAACATTCAGAGAGAGAGAGAGAGAGAGAGAGAACACTGTTCTTTCCACAAGGCCCATGTAGTCAGTCAGTGTGTGACAGAGAGAAAGAAGGAGAAGGAGAGAGAAAGAAGAGAGTGAGAAGGGAGAGAGAAAGGAAAAGGCCCAACACAGCAGCCTTCCCGTCATGCAGCTGGTTACGCAACATCATTACACAGCTCACCACGTACCCCCCTGTTCCCAAAATTGCTTTTTTTCATCTACATTCCACGAGGGAAATGAGTTGCCCAGCGAGAACCAGTAACGCAGCGTGGGGCCGGCGTTCGAGAGCAAGAACAAAACACAGCATTGTTATTTTAGGATGGGGGCCGGCCTGCAGAGGGGACCAACTGCAGGGGCCTCGATAAGTGCAGTGTTTCCTCATTTCACAGACTGCCATTAAAGACAAGCAGCTCGGGCTTGGGACAACACCGTTAGAGACAGGGTAACCTTTACTGTCCACACACAGACAAACTACGAGCTGAAGTCACGGACGCAGGCGAAGGCTTCATATGCTATCAGACAGCCCAAAGAGATCGATCACTTCAATCCAATGGTGCTTTATTGTGCAGGAAACATGTCCCGCACCGTTGCCAGAACAACACACAAAGCACGTACATTACGAAAGATCAAATATTTGACTGTTATGCAAGATATGAAGATGCATTGGTAAACATACCCCCGGGCCCCAAACCTCCCTCCTCGCGGGGAACAGGAGAAACCGCTAACCCCTCCCACCCCCCCCTCTCCACGCCTTCTCTCCCAGGGCGAGCAATTAGGGGTGTCCCTGCTCCCCAGAAACTTACACCGGTCACCAGATCCAGGTCACCGATATCTTACAAACAACTATTAATATCTTCCAGACAACTGAAGCGGTCTCAAGGGCCGGTGCAACTTGACATGTTTATTTAAGGAGGCGAAGGGTGCAGGTCTGTATCCCGTAAACGCAGCAGGCGGCGGGGCGTGGCTGTGTACACGCGCGTGTCTGTAGTCGCGTGCTGAGCGAGGCCTCCCGCGTTAACAGCGACACGCCCGTTTTCACGAGCACTGGGCGCGCTTGTTTACAGACCCTCCCGTGAGAACGCGTGAAATTCCTGATTTAACCGTGGTGGCCGTGTTTGTGTTTGCCGAGGAAGGAACGTGACCCGTTATACGCAAGCCCCGAGCGCACGTGTCACTTCCTGCGCGCTGACCAATCGGCTTGGCTCTGAGCAGATCACTCTCGTACGCAGCGCGTTGGGCCCGGACACTGTGTTTAGAGAACGCACCAGCTGTTGAGTGCTGTGCACATGCGCACGTTGTTTCTGACGTTCAGGCGCTCGCTGTTAAACTGCCAGAAAACCCATAAAAGCCACACCAGCCATAACACAGTGTCATGAGAACAGTGATCCACAGCTTTTATTGCAGTAATACAGTCGCACACACGCTCGTACGCATATACACAAACACACACAGGCGCACTCACACACCCACACACACACAAACACACAGGCGCACTCACACACACACACACACACACACACGCACGCAGACTCTCTCACACACACACAGACTCTCTTACACATACACAGGCTTACTCACACTCACACACACCCAAGGCCTTCACCGAGCGTACCTGCGTTCAGGTGAGGAGCTGAGGGGACATTGCAGCAGGAAAAGTTCCACTTCCCACTCAAAAATCTATGCATCTATTCAACCATTTCAAGTTATTATTGTACGTTCACTCACTCCTCAAGAAATCATTCCAGATTTTCCCCTGGAAGAATTAATCTAAAATTAGAAAATAAACTCAGCTAACTTGTCGGGTGATACCAAGTATGAGTACCAAGCCAAAAGCCTTTAAAAGGCTGTTTCAGAAAGGCTGGGGTACTTTCCCAGGACTCATTTCTCCTGAGGATCGTAGATTTGCAGATTCCAACAACTTTATTACAACAACTCAAGTGAGTACATCACTAACAACACTATCATCTCAAGTGAGTACATCAGTGACATCACTAACAACTCGAGTGAGTACATCACTAACATCAGCACTAACAACTCGAGTGAGTACATCACTAACAACACTATCATCTCAAGTGAGTACATCAGTGACATCACTAACAACTCGAGTGAGTACATCACTAACATCAGCACTAACAACTCGAGTGAGTACATCACTAACAACACTATCATCTCAAGTGAGTACATCGGTGACATCACTAACAACTCGAGTGAGTACATCACTGACATCAGCACTAACAACTCGAGTGAGTACATCGGTGACATCACTAACAACTCGAGTGAGTACATCACTGACATCAGCACTAACAACTCGAGTGAGTACATCGGTGACATCACTAACAACTCGAGTGAGTACATCACTAACAACACTATCATCTCAAGTGAGTACATCGGTGACATCACTAACAACTCGAGTGAGTACATCACTAACAACACTATCATCTCAAGTGAGTACATCGGTGACATCACTAACAACTCGAGTGAGTACATCACTGACATCTCGAATGAGTACATCACTAACAACACTAACACCTCGAATGAGTACACCACTGACATCACTAACAACTCGATTGAGTACACCACTGACATCACTAACAACTCGAGTGAGTACACCACTGACATCACTAACAACTCGAGTGAGTACACCACTGACATCACTAACAATTCGAGTGAGTGCATCACTAACCTGACCACCCAGGTCTACAGTCTATAATCTAACATTCAACAAGATAGAAATATTAAACAACTTCTGCTTTTATGTGCACAACAGGATGAAGGGCCAACTGGCACCCCCACGTTCCTGCTGACTTCATCTCTCCTGCAGCAACCCAGAAAAATAACATTCTTAGCCTTTGTCACAGTGAAGTAATGCTTCAAACTGGCAGAAAAAATGCAGGCAGCCAGCAATCAGGGCAAAGAGCATGCTCTTTTTCAGACAGTTTTATGATTTATTTAGAATTTATTCTATTCAGAATAAAAATCCAAAACAAACAAATGACAAACATCCCCTTTGGGACTGCTTTTATTTCCATCAATTTTACACTTTCTTGTCCCGACTATAAATTCAGTTCCATTACGTAAAAGGCCATGGTATTAGCAATTTTATAAATAGCATTAATATTTATATAATGGATAACAGAATCTGATATATTTTTTATCCTGGGTTCATAAATATCCCTACTGAGAAGAGTTTTTGACTTAAAAAAAGTCTAAATCTGAGAGAAAGAATTCAGAGAAACAACTCTTCTTGTTACTATACTTCGTATAGCAAAAAAGAAATATTACTCAGACAAGTTTAAAGAGTCTGCTAGTAACATTAAATCCACGTGGAACATCATCAATCAATTACTAAATAAGAAAAAAGCTCCTGTGAAAATCCCGTCTCAATTTACTGATGGCGACATCTCATTTAATAACCCTTCTGATATAGCAAATGGATTCAATAACTTCTTTGTCAATGTGGGTGGCACTCTTGCAAAAAAATAGCTCATACAGACGAATGTCAATAGATAATATTACTGGTCATTTTCCCACCTTGTGTAAATTTGAACCCCCTACATCCAGAGAAGTGCTTGACATCATTGTCAACCTCAATAACTCTGCTGCTGGTCACGATGAAATCAAGGCCAAGATTTTAAAAGAAGTGGCGTCTGCAATTTGTGAACCACTAACCCATGTTCTCTCTGTCTCTTTAAAAACCGGTTGTCCCAAAGGACCTGAAAGTTGCAAAGGTTATACCGTTATTCAAGGAAGGGGATCCTAGCATTTTTACTAATTATCGACCAATCTCTATTTTACCTTGCTTCTCCAAAATTTTGGAAAAGCTAGTCAATGCACGAATGCTAAAACACCTGAATGATAACAATATCCTGTATAAACACCAATATGGATTTCGAATGAAACCACTCAACATACATGGCCCTCTTACAACTTATAGACAAAATCTCCACAGCTTTAGACAATAATATGTTTGCAATTGGTATATTTTTGGATTTATCTAAGGCTTTTGACACAGTCGATCATAAAATTCTCATTTCTAAACTTCATCGTTATGGTTTTCAGGATGTTGTTATCAATTGGCTTAGTGACTACCTTAATAATAGAGATCAATATGTATCTATAAATGGTTGTATTTCAAACAGAATCAAGCTATACTGCAGAGTGCCTCAAGGGTCTATTCTTGGGCCACTTCTATTTCTGATCTATATAAACGACTTTGCTAGGATGTCTGATTCTGCATTGCCCATTCTATTTGCTGATGATACCAATATTGTCATATCACAAACAAACTTTAGGTCATTGATCAGAGAAGCCAATGATATTCTATCATATACTGCAAAGTGGTTCCAGATGAACAAACTTTCTCTAAATGCAAAAAAATCTAATTTCATCATTTTCAGAAACAAAAATAAAAATTACGCAAAGGAAGATGCAAAATTGTTTGTGAATAATATAGAAATTAATCAAGTCACTTCTGCAAAATTTTTAGGTGTACTAGTTGATGAAAAACTGTCCTGGAAAGATCACATCGATTATGTGTGTAAAAAAACTATGAAATCTTTTGGCATCATTAGAAAAGTTTGTTCATTGGTAAATCAATCCTGTCTTTGAACACTCTACTATAGTTTAATGTACCCATACATATCATACTGTAACATCGTATGGGCCAGTACATATCCTTCTGCCCTTCAAAAAATTACTTTAATCCAAAAGAAATTTTTACGATTGGCAACTGCGTCAAATCGTTATGAACCATCAGCTCCACTGTTCAAGAAACTAAATCTGTTAACCATCTTCAACATCAATGTCTATCAAACATGTATTTTTATGTATAAATGTATGTCTCAAGATCATCACAGCCTACCAAGTGTATTCAACAACTTCTTTTTAATGAACTCAGATATCCATTCATATCCAACTAGACGAGCAAAGGACATTCATATTCATTATTGTCATACAACTCTTGGTCAACACTCCTTTAAATACAGAGGTCCATCACTCTGGAATACCTGTCCCCTCTCTATCAAAACCTGTCCATCATTGTCTGTATTCAAAACTCTTAGTGCTAACTAACTCTCAGGGAAAATACACAATTAGGCACTTTTCCATTCTGACATTCGCAAAACACGCAGAGAAATCACAACCCTGCCTTAACAGGGGGCGTGAGGGTTAATTTGGGCAGGGGGGGCTGGCGAGGACTGCAAAATACATCAAAACCAGGTCACATGTCAGTCTCAAGAGAAGTAAAAACAAAAAAACGGGGAAAGGTCTCAATGTTTCAAACAGAGTGACAGAGCAGTTCTTCCACGTGCGAGACTCCTGTTCCAACACAACAGAGTTCCCTGTGTAAAGATTACAGGCACAGAATGGGAGGTTCAGAGTCAGTATAGAGGCACGCTGTCATGTGACAGCATTACCGAGTCCATGAGTCTCACTGCTGCTCCATGACTGGCTGGCCCACCTGTGGTTCTGATCCATTCCGATGTGTCTAATACAGTCAATAGCCCTCTGCCTCTCTCTGCAGGGGGGAGCTGTGCTTCTGACCCGGTCCCTGCTCCATCTTTCCTGGAATACCTGCCTCTGACAGTCCCTTGAGGGCCAAAGGTGTGAATCATGTGACTCCCTCCTCCTCTTCCTCTGCCTCAGCTGCAGGGCTAATGGGGTGGGGATTCTGGGTAAATGGTGCGGAAGGTGAGGTTGATGCGCGGCCCGCGGTCGTGGTACTCCTTCGCCACCTGGTGCTGATTAGAGACACACACACATACAAGCGTTTGCGCGCACACAAACACACACACACGCACGCGCGCACACACACACCCACGCACACGTACGTACACGTGCGCATATACACAGACGCACACACACACAAACAGCAGATGAATCCTCTGGCACAGTGCTGCTATGTTTCAACATCAACTTGGCTCAGAGCAAGATCAACAACACAAGACTGGACCAAGGCACTGCCTACAATCATTAGCATGTGTGTGTGTGTGTGTGTGTGTGCTCGCGTGTAGGTGAGTGTGTTTGTACAGTGATGTTTTAAAGTTTGTGAACCCCTTGTGCAACCATAGAAATTGAGAGTTCTTACCACAAAATCCTTATTTAATCAGAACCAGTCGTTTCTTAACTGAAATAATGGGTATATTTACCAATTTAGAGACAACTGAACATATAGTACAGTAAAAATATGGAAAGAAGTGAAAAATTTGTGAAGGTGCAATATAAGTTAACCTCCTGTTGCCTTAGTTAAATTAAGTAGGTAAGTAGAATCAGGTGGATATACTGTATAATTTGGTAATCAACGGTCAGATCTTTAAGAAATAGTTTGGGTGGCACTCCCATAAATGCAGGTTAAGAAACCTGGTCAGTTCGGTGTTACCCATACAGGTGAATGCAAAACACACCATGCTGGGATCTAAGGAGACCTCAGAGGACCTCAAGAAGAGAGCAGTGAGTGCGCATCAGTCTGGGAAAGGTTATAAAATCATATCAGGCAGGCAGTGTGGTATAATGTTTAGGGAACTGGGCTTGTAACGTTAAGGTTGCAGGTTCAATCCCCAGGTGGGACACTGCCATTGTACCCTTGAGCAAGATGCTTAACCTGAATTGCTTCAGTTAATATCCAGCTGTATAAATAGATTGTAAAGAAATGTAAAAACTGTAAGTCGCTCTGGAAAAGAGCGTCTGCTAAATGCCTGTAATGTAATGTAATGTAATATAATATCAAATAGACGGGCTCCATCAGTCCACTGTGAGACAAATAGTATACAAATGGAGAGCGTTTAACACGACAACGACTCTGCCTAGAAGTGGGAATCCTTCTAAAATATCACCAATAGCCACAAGAAAAATAATAAATCAAGTAAAAAGCAACCAGAGAATAACATCCAGGGATCTACAAGCCTCCCTCGCTACATCAGATGTCATTGTGCATCCATCAACAGAAGAACGCTGAATAGAACTGCCATACAAAGGTAGCCAGGAACAAGCTTAAGTTTGCCAAAGACCACCTGGACAAACCTGGTTTCTGGAAGTGTGTTCTCTAGACGGATGAGTCCAAAATTGACTTTTTGGTCACAGTCAAAAATGCCATGTCTGGCAAAACACTGCCCACCCTACGATCAAGCATGGTGGTGGGAGTGTCATGATCTGGGGCTGCTTTTCTTCCTCTGGGCCTGGACGACTCGACATCATTAAAGGAACCATGACCTCTGAGGGATATCAGAGAATTATTGGACAGAACGTCAGGCCAGCAGTCTGAGAGCTAAAACTTGGCCAAAAGTGGGTGATCCAACAAGATAATGATCCGAAGCATTCAAGCAAATCTGCCAAAGAATGGCTCAGGAGAAAGGAGTTTTGTGTTTTGGATTGGCCAAAAATCCAAGTACTGACGTAAATCAAATAGAGATTCTGTGGCAGTACCTAAATCGGGTTGTTTGTGCCAGACAGCCCTCAAAGCTCAGAGTTGGCTTTCTGTAAGGAGGAGTGGGTGAGAATCCCTCAAAGAAGATGCCAGAGACTGATCAGTGGCTATAGGAGACGTTTGCTCATCGCTCAAGTCATCGCTGCTAAGGAAGGTACCACAAGTTATTGAAGGGGTTCACATATTTTTGCACCTATCTTGAGTTTTTGTTAAATAAACCAGTTTTATCCCAGTTTTAAACCATATGTCATATTTCTTTGTGCATGTCCTTTATTTGGGAAATCATTGTTAAGAATAATTGAGGCTTAGATTTTATAGGGTTATTTTTCTACAATATATGAAAATAATGACCACCCCCTGTAGGGTTCACAAACTTTCAAGCATCGCTGTAGATGAGCAGATTTTCTCTGTGTGCAGATACACAGAAAGAATGTCACCGTTTTTGGGACAGCCGGTCGTGCGTGCTCTCAGGCACACGGCCGAGCCCAGCCCACACACAGACTCTGGGGTGTCACACAGGAACAGCCTTGACCTTTTTTCCCCTTTTGTGCTTTTTAAACTGGAGCATCTGCTTCCAAAAGGCAGAAACCCACAACACACAGAGAGAGACAGAGAGAGAGACAGAGACAGAGACAGAGACAGAGACAGAGACAGAGACAGAGACAGAGACAGAGACAGAGACAGAGACAGAGAGACGGCACAGAAAATCATGGCTACCTACTGAGGAAAGGCTGAGCCAACAGCCCTCTGAGGGAGGTAGAGACAGAGCTGCACTTCACAACCAAATGTGTTAAATATAAAGAAATTAGAAAAAATGTCAGACTGGCCCACTATTAAAAGACCTCTCCGACCATGAAAAAAATACTATTGGGGGAGAGAACAGAGTGCTCTGTACTCGCAGCACAGTTCATTGCCACCTGCCATGGTCTGAGGGACAGTGAGTGACGGAACACACACCCACATACACTTGCTCATATGCACGCGCACACAGGCACACACATTTCTAACCAACTTGTGATTATTTATTTATTTTCTCTCCTCTTATTATTGTTGTTAAAATGTATGTTGTTTGCATGTTGATGCCTGTTCCTTTTTTTTTTTACTCCACCAAGCTTTGGCAATGTAATTGTACTTTTTGTCATGCCAATAGAGCATGTTGAATTGAATTGAGAGGGAGAGAGGGAGAGAGAGGGACAGAGAGAGAGAGGACAGAGGGACAGAGGAAGGGAACGCTTCGTACGGGCCGCTAACATTGCGCAGGCAGGATAACAATTCCGCAGCGTTCTGTTCTTTACTCCAAACCTGGCATCCAAACCAACTGCCCTAATGTCCACAAAGGAAGAAAAAAAAAAAGAAAATATTTCGCAATATTCTTCCATCTTGTTTTTGTTCCGCTTGGATCAGATACAATCTCATGAGAGAAAGAGGAGGGAGAAAGAGAGAGGGGCAGAGGGAGGGAGGGAGGGAGGGAAAGTAAGAGGGGGAAAGAGGCAGAGAGGACAGGGAGAGAGGGGAGGTGGAGAGAAGGACAGAGTGAGAGAGAGAGGTACAGAGACAGGGAGAGAGAGAAATGGTAATCACTGCCCCCTCTCCCACACCACAGCAGCCCATAAATAACACCTCCACGTGATAGGGCCAGAGCCTGTCCTTGGCGGGACGTCCCGTCTGCGGACCGTGGGACCGTCCTCTTCCTCATCGCTCCCGGGGCGGGTTCCTCTTGGTGAGACTCCTGGATCGCCCTGAGAACACTGTGATCCTGAGGCAGATCCTCGTGGTTAGAGATAAATCACTGGGGCCCTCCACGGTCGCATCCGTTACAGATTCTTCAGCAGCTCCTCCGAGGACGAGGGGAATGGATTATCTCACATCGCTGCCTTTTCCCCTCTCCACTGCACAATCACACACAGCGCTTTAGTCTGCGCGCGTCTGTCTGTCCTTCCTTAGGGAGTCACGAGTCACAAAAACCAGAGACACAGACACTCTACTGCTTCAACCAAGCTGAGCACTGAAAGGCATTCCTACGATGGAATGTGGAACATGTAAAGAAAGCATGTGTGTGTGTGTGTGTGTGTGTGTGTGTGTGTGTGTGTGTGCGTGTGTGTGTGTGTGTATTCCCAGTACAAACACAACTTTAAAAAACTTTAACTTTCTCATCTGCTGTTCGGTTTTACCCCCTTTGTATTTATGGAGGACAACAGACTGACCGAAGCAGAAATGGGGCATTGCCACACTTCAGATACATCCACTGTGGATAATAATGTTACCCGTCTGTGTGAATGGTCAGGGGCATGTTGGGCAGGTGAAAGGTCAGAAGGTCAGAGGTGAGTGGGGGTGAGAGAGGGAGAGTGGAAGAGGTGGAGAGGCGGGGTTACCTGCCAGTCCTCCTGCGTAGCGCCCTTCATCAACAGCAGGGTCCCGTGACTCAGTGGGATCCGGAGCCTCTCCACATACGTGTAATCCCCGTTCTCCTCCTGTCATACGTGTGCACGCCCACACATACGCACATGCACACGTACACACGCACACAGACACACGCAGAGACACACACACACGTACACGCAGAGATGCACACACTTGTGAACATGGTTGTTGAAGCCAGTGATTCCTCCATGTTTTAATATTACATCAGTTCCACAGGAGCCCTACAGGGATGGATGTAGATGGTGCCATAAAGCATTTCACGAGTCAAATCCTGAAACAGGCGACACAATTAAAGATTTGACTCACTACGCGCCAACGCGGCATGGTTCAATTTCCATTCCATGCATTTCTTCGAAGCACTCCATCTAACACGGTCTGATACGACAGAAAGGCTTCTAAGCAGAAGGCATGCTCTCACTTTAGCCATAGCGGCTGGACCAAACCATGGCAGTGAGTACCTCTGTATACTGTAAGCAACATGAGCTAGCATTTCAGCTGATTTAGTGCAGCCTGCAAACACACATGTAAAGCGAGCTGAGCTGAAGAGCATGTGTAAAGCGTGTTGCGGGGCTAATTGTGCATGTAAAGCGTGTTATGGAGTTGATTGTGTGCGTAAGGCGTGTTGCAGGGCTGACTGTGTATGTAAATTGTGTTACAGTACAGGGCTATGTACATGTGTAAAGCATGTTATGGGGCTGATTGTGTGAATAAGGCATGTTATGGAGCTTATTGCATGTATAAGGCGTCTTACGGGTGCTGATTGCGTATATAAGGCGTTACACGGCCGATCGCACATATACATCTTGTTATGGAGCCGATTGTGTGTGTAAGGTGTGTTACGGGGCTGATTGCATGTATGAGCCATGTTACGGGGCTGATTGTGTGTGTGTAAGGCGTGATATGGGGCTGATTGCGTGTGTAAGGTGTGTTACGGGGCTGATTGTGTGTGTAAGGTGTGTTACAGGGCTGATTGCGTGTATAAGGCGTGTTACGGGGCTGATTGAGCGTCTACATCGTGTTACAGGTCTTACCGGTGTGGGCTGTTTGCGCAGGCTGAAGCAGCGCGTGTCCCCCAGGCTGAGGGAGGCGATGGTGGGCTGTGGCCCCAGGGACGGCTCACTGTCACTGTGCCAGGCGATGCTGTCCTTCCCGTCACGGTACAGGTTACACAGCAGGGAGTTAAAGGAGCGCCCACTCGCCCTCTCTACTGCCCCCCGCAGCTCACTCAATACAGGGTGCCACTGCCAGAGAGAGGGGGAAGTGGAGAGTGGGAGAGACAGTAGGGGAAATGGGGAGAGAGGGAGGGAGAGAAGGCAAAAGGGGTGTGTTACCGTATGTATATTTGTATGTTATACTAATCTACAGAGTGAGAGCACTGGAGGTGTACCTGTGGATTAGGCTGCAGTGTAGACTGAGAGTAGGTATAGGGCAGCTCTCCGTACCAGCAGGTGAGTCTTGGCTCCTCGTACGACTGACCTGCACCAGAGACACCAACCAGTCAGATGCTTCAGTCAATTACCATTAACCAATCAGAGCACCACCTCTCAGCCTTGGGTGTGGTTTCAGTGTGCTTGGAGGGCCTCTGCATCAACGCTGATTTATTGAATCAGGTGTGCTGGTGGTGGAATTTAACAAATACATGGAATAGCTTGGAGTCCCAAGGAGAGGTTTTGGAACAAAACTGCTAGATCAAACTTTATTTTTTCTCCACAGAACACTGAAACATTTGACATTTTTACATTTTAAGCATTTAGCAGACTTATGATTATAATTTTCTAATTTTCTTATAATTTAGAAACTTATGAAGAAGTCGGCAGACCAACCAAAGCGTTGCAAGCACCAACTTGCTTTAAATCATCCACAGAATGGGTGTGTCTGTTCATCTCAGTGAAGCACAGCAAAAGTACACACAGCTACAAACCTAGCTATGTATCGCTAATGCTATTTTCAGAACAGCCACCAACCAGCTAGCTACGCATCGCTAATGCAATTTTCATAAACAGCCACAAATCAGCTAGATGTATATCGCTAATACTATTTTCATAACAGCTACAAACCAGCTAGCTATGTATTGCTAATGCCATTTTCATAAAGTTTTTACTTGGCCCACAGAGCATCAAGGAGTTCTTGTGGACCCATATATATGGCACGGACTACTTCAAAGCAGGAGGACGCCTAGAGTGATTCCTAAAGTTAAATAAATCTGATCGCTTGTTTGTATGTACCAAGCATTTAGAAATCGTATAAAGGCCAAGATGCCCTTCTAAGAGTGTGCAAGACTAGCCACCCACAACAGATAGTCATAGATAGGATCAGAACCACCCAACCCCAGACTCCTTTAAATTTAGAAGCACTGGGAAGAGTGAGAAGATAAAGTTTCAAGAAAAAAAAGTAAATAAAACAAACATCCTGAGGTAAAGAAAAGTCTGGCCCTTTCAGACCAATACAAATATCTCCATGTCAGTTGATGGATCTTGGGGGTTTTCCATGATAAATCCATCAGCAGTGTAAGATTTGGAAGCATAAACAAAAGTGCAGTATTTCAGAGGAGCGCCAGCTAGAGCTGGAACATCTGACTCAGCAGGCAGTACAGCCAGCCATTAAAACAGCCCCCCCCCCCCCCTCCCTCACTGTTCTACTGTGTGGATAAGTGGTATCAAATCCAGACCGTGCTAGTGCTGACTGTGCCCAGTAGCCCCACAGGGCAACACATAATGGGCGTAGCATCGCCCATGGAGGGAGGGATTTGGTCAGTGGGGTTGTCAAGTCGCACATCAGCGACCCCTGCTGGTCAATCGGGTGCCCACGGTCTGCCAGGAATAAAGCTGCGCACAAAGCATCTTCCTCCGGCTCTGTGCAGCTGAACTTCTGAATTGCGTTGTGAAAAACACAGCGGCTGACATCGCGTGTTTCGGAGGTGAGCACGTGCTCGTCTACGCTCTCCTGGGTTGACAGTGGAGGTTGCAGCGAGCGTGGCTTAAGAACAAGATTGGGCGTTCCAAATTACATTTACATTTTACATTTTAAGCATTTAGCAGACGCTCTTATCCAGAGCGACTTACAAGATGTGCATCAATACATGGTAGGAACAATCAGTTAGCGCACGAGATCAGTGCAGGAATACAGCAATAGACATCATTGCAGGCATCTGCGTACCATACCTGTAACACCGGGAAGGAAAAGGTATTTTACAATGTTTACAAAATTTACATTTTTTTTTTTTTTTGTTGCTGAAATAAAGAGTATAGTGTTGAACAAGTAAACAGTGGTGAAATTGAGAGGGAAAAAAGGGGGAAAGCATGAAAAGAGGAAAAGAAAGGACATGACTGCATCATCATCGATGAGAATGACACGGGAGCCAGCAGAGGCAGCGGACAATGTGCACCCTCGCCTGCCATCATCCTCCAACGTCATGTATGCATCTCCTACACTTTTCTGTTCAATCTCTTTTTGTTGTTACTTTAACTATTGCTTTTGTCAACGCTGGGTTTCCTTTATTGCTTGTTGTTTACAACGAGTATGCAAAGTTGAACATATTTATTGTTTTAAATTAAATTACATTATTGGCCATTGCACTTCCCATGTCAAACGATACTTTATTAACACAAATATTTGTATTTTGCATGGTATTTTGTCACCCCAGATAGACTTTCATCATTTAAGGCTGAACTCATCGTTTCTTGTTGCATGATTAAGTAAAATAAGGAGAGGTCCATGTTCCATGTGGGAGTCATTTGTACAAGTACTTTTGAGAAGCTATTTCTAAAGGCTCTACAGCCTAGATATCCCCACAGATAGGAGAAGTGGACAGCACTGTTTCAGTGTATGCTCCCGGCCACTGTTTGTGACAAAATCGAGGAGATTAGGAAGGAACCCACCCTGTTTGAAGTTGGTCTTCTGTGACCACGGCAACTCGGCAAAGAGCTTACTGAACGCCCAGTCTGCCTCTGTCTGGGACAGGAACCATGGGAGCAGCTGCAGCCTGCAAACACACACAGATATTTTATACACACACACACACACACACATGTGCCATTCTAATACAGGTCTCTGGCGTGTGAACAGATTCACCCCCTGCTTTTGCAGGTAGGACCCTGCTGGTGTACAACTGATCAAGGCCCTGAATGAATCCAGCAAACACCCAGCAGCGCCAATGGACTCATGTCCAATAGAAGCAGGGTATGTAATCTGGCCTGGACTGAGCAGATACATAATAATAATAATAATAATAATACCTGCACTCACCTGGACACACCTGAGGGGCCCTGGCTGATGTCATAATCACCTGCCTTCCTGGAAAAAGAAGAAAGAGCAAGAGCATATGTGTGTGAGAGAGAGAGAGAGAGAATGCAAGAGAGAATGCAAGAGAGAGCCACTCCCCTCCTCAAAAATCTCTACCCAGGAGAGATTTCCATCCTCAATATATGTCTAATTAATTCAGAGGATCAATGCTGACATTTCCCATGGATGTGCCCCTGTGCCTGTGCCACCACCCAACCCTCGATTCACACAGCCTCCATGGCCACGTCCACCTCCACAAAGACGTGGGCATATTCGCCAAGGATGTGGCCTTCGGCCGCTGCCCAGGGAGCCCCCTGAGGATCAGCCGATGGCCCCCCCAGCCTTCACCCTGTTGGCCGCTACTTCTCCGCACCACAAAGAGACCACACCAGGGTGGCAGTGTAGTATAATGGTTAGGGAACTGGGCTTGTAACTCAGAGGTTGCCGGTTCGATTCCCAGGTGGGGGCACTGCCGTTGTACCCTTGAGCAAGGTACTTCACCTGAATTTCTTCAGTAAAAATATCCAGCTGTATAAATGGATTGTATGTAAAGAAATGTCAATTGTGTAAGTCGCTCTGGATAAGAGCGTCTGCTAAATGTCTAAAAATGTAAAATGTAAATGTACACCACACAGCAGCCACAGCACATCCACCTGAGACCCAGAGTGTGTGAATCCCCCGCCCAGACACCACAGGCCTGGCCTGGCTCCACAGCACCAGAGTCCAGCCCAGGACCAGGAGCAGTACAGCTACGCTGCAGCGCTGACTAGCCAGCACCAACAGGCTGAAGGCTCCAGCCAGCACCAACGACACAGACATGGGGGAGATCAACCACCTGCTCGGCCTCATGTGCACCAGAATGATACACTGAGCGCATACAGACTGGTATAAACTTGCTACAGTCAAAAATATGTTTTATCTATTTCCTGTCAAACGAACATGTTTGTTTAAGGTTTGATGTTACTGTTTAATGTTAATGTACCCACCTGCTACTTGTCAAAAACGAGCTTATCTCATTTCAAAACGATGGTTAATTTTGTCAGCTAATTTGTCATGGATGCTTTATCTATTGTGCTGTGGAACATCCAGGGCTATTCCGTCATCTTTATTTGGATATAAAAGCAAGTCACTGGAGTTCAGAAAAAACTCAGAAAAAGTAATAAAAATATTCACATCGTTATCCTCCGGGAGACTTGGTGTAAATGAGGTTCCATCACTCACTGTCCCCCAGACTACAAAGAAATCATAATACCATCCATCAAAACACCCCAAAATTATATGTGATAGAGATTCAGTAGGAATCATAATTTGGTACAAGTCAGAGCTTACAAAATTCATAACAACAAATTAAAATACAGAAATCACATATCTGGCTTAAAGTCAAAAAAGAGAAAATAAACACAACAAAAGACACATTCCTTTGTGCAGTCTACATTCCCCCCAGTGAATCCCCATACTATGACGAGGATATCTTTCTTAATATATTCTGCCAGGGCTGGCAGTGTAGTGTAATGGTTAGGGAGCTGGGCTTGTAACTCAGAGGTTGCAGGTTCAATTCCCAGGTGGGGCACTGCTGTTGTACCCTTGAGCAAGGTACTTAACCTGAATAGCTTCAGTAAAAATATCCAGCTGTATAAATGGATTGTATGTAAACTGTGTCAGTCGCTCTGGATAAGAGCATCTGCTAAATGCCTAGAATGTTCAATGTTAAATGTTAATCTCCAGGATGAGGCCTGCAGGCTCCAGGCCCAGGGGAATGTGCTGATCTGTGGTGATTTGAATGCCTGAACAGGCTCCCTGCCTGATTTCAACACGGAAACATTATACTAAAAATGTTACTATCTTCCCTAGAAACAGAAAACTAGAGAAATAAACTTGAGAATCAAAAGAAATCAAATCAAAAGCAGAGATCCAAACAATACCAATTTACACCTTAATCACTTTGAAATGCTAAAGAAATACAAACACTAACTCAGAATCAAAAAGGAACAATATACCCGCAAGAATCTGACACTAATCAAGGAGTCCATAAACACAAACTGTTTCTGGGAAAACTGTAAAAACCTCAATAAATCAAATCCAGAAGAATTGGCTATACAAAATGGAGACATCTGGATTAACCATTAAATCACTGTATGAAACAATACCATTGGGCACAAATTCAGACCAAAATCACATTCATGACTAAATTAAATAAACATGCCCACATCTGTGCAAGTGGAAAATAAGTTCCACAGGAAATTTCAACCTTGCAGTGAATGAACTGAAAGATAAAGCACGCAGGGCTTTTTATAACATAAAATGACAAATTCACATTGAAATTACAATTAGAATTGGCTTAAACTATTTGAATCAATAATTGAACCAATTTCCCTGTATGGCAGTGAAGTGTGGGGTCCACTTACAAACCAAGATTTTGCAAAATTGACAAACACCCAATTGAAACCCTGCATGCAGAGTTCTTTAAAAACATCTTGCATGTACAAAGAAAATGACACAATGCACGCAAGGCAGAATTACGCCAATATCCAATATCAATATCTATTTGAGTAAAAGAGGAAAATGCAAAAATCAAAACAAATTTTGGAAAAATTTAAAAAATAACAACCCCCATTCATACCATTACAAGGCCCTGCATTGCCAAGAGTTGAGCAAAGAAAAGAGTCCTCTCATTCAGCTGGTCCTGAATCTTATGGCGCTTTTCCACTGCACAATACAGTACAGTACGGTATGGTATGGCAACCATCCGAATCCATAACTATCCCCTTCCTGGATCGAGTCCCTGTGTTGTTTTTCCATCGCACAACAGAACCGTGAAGATAGGAGGAGTTATCTGAAGTGGAAAAAGAGTGCAACCACTGCGGTTGTTATGATCTTTAATTTTTCTGTAATCTTCTTTTAGTTTTTTTAAATCTTTTCACGGCACCATTTGCCCGACCGCTGGGTCCCAATATCCAGCAAATGCTGCGATATGACTTGGTAGACCTTCTCGTTGCGAATGCTGGACTGCAGATCTCGTTGAATTTGGTCTTCCAAACAAACAATGATGAGGGCTTGCATCTCAAGAACAGACCAAACTAAACTTTCCATGTTTCTTGTTCTTGTTCTTGCTCTGGAATGCAACCTTCTCCTGGTAGTGTGACATTTAAAAATGGCGGTTGCGTCTGAGCCGATCTGAGATTTAGCGTGACGATTCTGTGACGATTGCGCTTGACCAATCAATGGTCTGCAGTATTGCTAGCTCCACCCTGTTCAGCTCGCTAGTACCTAAACAGAGCAGTACCTAAATTCAGAACGGGTACTTAGGTTCGGTACGGTTCACTTGGCAATGGAAAAAGCGGCAAAACGTGGGATCGCGGATTGGTTACCATGCTGTACTGTGTGGTGGAAAAGCGCCATTAGTTCACTGACCAACACTAACCCACAGCCTCAGGACCAGGATCAGCACCACCATATGAAACAAATTTGAGTCAACCAAATTATAACCTATCAAACACGAAATAACATCACTTATTGGGACACAAAAACAAAGCAAATGCAGTGCTATCTGGCCCTAAAAAGACAGCAGACCATGGCAGACTACCTGACCACGGTGACTGACAAGAAACTTCCCTGACAAGAACATCTTCACAAAGTACAGACTCAGTAAGCACAGTCTGGCCATTGAGAAAGGTCACCACAGAAAATCATGACTACCTACTGAGGAAAGGCTGAGCCAACACTGCCCTCTGAGGGAGGTGGAGACAGCTGCACTTCACAACCAAATGTGTTAAATATAAAGAAATGGGAAAATATTTACAGATTTCTAACTAACTCCTCTTATTATTATTGGTAAAATGTATGTTGTTTGCATGTTGATTCCCTTTTCTTTTCTGTTTTTCCCTCACCAAGATTTGGCAATGCAATTGTACTTTTTGTCATGCCAATAAAGCATATTGAATTGAGAGAGAGAGAAAGAGTGTGAATGCAAAAGAGAGAACACATTTATGCAAGCTCTCATACTCACTCGATCACCCTCTCAGCTGGGACTTCTTTCACAGCCTGCAGAGAGAGAGAGAGAGAGAGAGGACAGAAGAGTGAGAACAGGTGAAATGGAACTGGACTAAAATTAAACAGCAGAAAAACACAAGCCATGTCTACTACCTCCAGGTGCTCAGAACCCCCCTCCCCACAGACCTTACCTTGGCTGGCTGATGAAACTCAAACGTCTGCCGTCCATCACCCCACAAGCCAGAGCGAGACGGCGGCGCTCCAGTGCTTCCTGCAAATCCTGCAGCGCCCCCTACTGTACAAAACAAGGAAGTGTTTACCTGGGACACCATCAAAAGGCGTCAAACACAGGCACGAGATGATGTGTGACATTTTACATGTTGTTTGGATTTTAACTTGTATTTTACACTCTGCACTTATACACTCATGAGACAATACAGGCCCCAGCAGAATATTGAGGAAGGAGCTCCTGTACTGCTTTTCCTTACTTACATAAATCATCTTGACAGGGATGTTAACTTTGCAGATTAGGCTAAATTTGGGGGTTTACTAAACAACTTGGAATATACAAAGGTAATCCAAGACTGTTTAAATTAAATCCAGAAGTGGACAGAAGCCTGGGAGATGACATTCAATATAGCTAAATGTAAAGTTATGCATGTGGAAAATACAAATTTAAGACAGTAGTGTTTTATGGGGGGAGAAAAATTGGGACATATAGCCAAACATATTGAGTATAAATCAAAGAAGGTTATATTGATGTTATACAATGCCTTTGTCAAACCTCACTTAGAGTACTGGGTGCAGTTCTGGGCATCACACTACAAGAAAGATATATAAGCTTTTGAAAAAGTAAAAAGTACAAAGAAGGGTAAATAAATTGGTACCTGGTATGAAAGGTAAAAGTTATTAGGAAAGACTCAAGTCACAATCTATTTAATCTTAGCAAAAGGAGAGGGCACAGGTGGAAATTAGTTAAAGGTACATTCCCAGCTGCTAAGTTTTTGTTTGTTTTTGTTTTTTACAGAGAGTTGTCCATGTCTGAACAGCTTGCCAGGTCATGTATTAGGGGTAGAGACACTGACACTTTATTCAAGGATATTCAAGTTCAGGCTTGATACAGCGCTGGATACTCTCTAGACCAGGATTACTCAAATCGAATTCAAATTAGATTTTTGTTTTATTTTTTCTCAGGTAGGTAATTGAACAATTTGTGCAAATGATTGGACAGCGTGTCTTCACACCTGATTCCCAGGTACAGGGAGGGTGTAAAAACAGCAGTACTCAGCCCACAAGGATCGTGATTTTCAGTAACCCTGTTCTCTAGACTGTAGGTAAATGACTAGAGGGGCCAAACGGCCTATTCTCCTCATTATGTATTCTTATGTTCTTAATTCGTATTTTGCGCTTGTATATTTTAGAAGGTCAGTATTTATCTGGCCTTGTGCTAAATAACTAGCTTAATACAAACAATGTGTTGCACTTTGCCAAGCATGTCGTGTAAGTGAACCATCCCTTCTCTTGTTCCATTTAATTGTGATAATTACCTGCTTCTCGAGGTGCCGGTTTGGGCCGCGATGCCCAGGAACCCTGCACCCTGGCCCGCTGTCTCTTGTCGCTCATTGCCTCCTGCACCTGAGTTTTTCCCCAGTTAGCACAAAATCTGTAACAGAACAGCAAATAAACCTAAAAAAACCAATAGACTAGCGACGGCACGTTAATGCCAAGTGTGTAGCTAAACGGTTGAAGGACTGTGTGCTTCATGTAGAAATGCAGAGAATTCCTCGTGAATTCGACAATTCTTTCTCCCCGAAAGCACATCAGTGATCCCGTTCACTTGTTTTTACCGCCATCAAGGGGCAAGTTGATGCAACGGCAGAGTTCTATTGTGCCAAGTTGTCGACAGTGCATGGCACGCTTCGGTCTTTCTAGGTACTAGGAAAACGCAGTTTTGTACACAGGAACTCCCTACCGTAACGAACGTCAGCGTACAGGATTTTATGCGCCATGAAAATAGTTGCGGCGAAGACTCGTTAGGTAGATGGCCACGTTGTTTGGTTAGTTGTGAGCCAGCTAGCAAGTTTCTACTGGGTAGAAACGTAACCTGCAACGAGACACTGAGGCGGAATAACCGGACAGCCAAGCGGGGTATTCAATCGTCAGCACAAAACGTTGCACGTCAAAGCCAGCCCCACGTTCTTACTGTTTAAAACCAGGCGTTTGATTTCAATAAGAATGTATTTGTCAGTCTTTGTCCGGTTCAAAAACCTACAACTACTTACCTCAGTTACAACTCTGATGTCGAACAGATACTACTATAACCAGACAGCTGCAGCATAGATTTTTATAGACTAAAAACATTTATAGAATCTGCGGCAGCAGTCCTTGCGCTACACAAAACAATCGCCCCGGGAATCGACTCCTTCGAAAGAATGGTTCCTAGCCGTAACGTACAAATGGGTGGAGTTTCGTGTGCTGACGCACGCCTGTGCAGAGGTAGGATTTAAAGACAGCGTCGTCGTACAGTGTGTGAATTTATTTCGAAGATGTGTGATCACCATGCAACTTCGTTGAAACGTTAATCAATATACAGGATAGAACGATCTCACTTTAGGGGCGGTAACACCATTGTAGCTCATTGCAGAGGTGTACATTTAGTTCCCTTGGCAATTTAGTATTATGTAAACGTGTTATGGTAAGCATTCCAATTTATAGCGAGTAGTGTTAATTCAGACAGTTTAATAGAAATGGCCAACACGCATAGCAGACGCGTTTGAAATCAATGGGGGCATTTAAACTTAGTACCATCAGTGGCCCGTGACGTCATAAGACCAACCTTACCAGTGTTGAACACGATGACTGGTCGGGAAGCGCAGTTCAAGAATCGTCCTTTTTAGACTTCACGTTACAGCCATGTTCGCCTAGTACTGTACCTGCTGTGAAATAGTCCTTGGATTTTTTCAAGGTGTGGCATCGCTTTCCAAAACAAGTCAAAAAAACAAGAAAAAAATTGGGCAAGAAAGGACAGTTTTCAGAATAGTATTTTTATTGACGTTTCAAAAGGGAATGCCAGTTTGTCACAGGTGTGGTAGCACCAGCAAGGGCACAGAACAAACATGCATCCCAAAAATCAGAGTTCTCGAAGCAACGCATCGGCTCGTTTCTCAAAGCTAGTCTCGCAAACGTTAAAGACAACACCAGAGAACCCTTCATGCATTGTAGTGGGAGTAATGCAATTGTACATCGCGCTGTGTTGAGGTGACTGGTCAGAGAAATTCATTTAGAGATCTGAAGGAAGCTCATGGTTGAGCTTCAGTGAACCATCAGCAAGGAAGGGGAAGGGGGGTTATTTGCAGAGGCCCATTCAAGTCCAAGCACCACGTAACTGATCAAACCCTTACAACAGGGCTCCCCAAATAGTCCTGGAGCGCCGCTGGTTTTAACCTTTGAACCAATTCGAACCCAAGAAGCCAGGTGAGGCGAATCAACTCTAATCAACCACTTAATTGATCAATTAAGCGCCGGGTAACAAAAACCAGCACACCTTGGACCTCCAGGACCGGATTTGGGGAAACCTGGTTTACAGGCTCTTGGGGTTCGTTACTCAAGAGCTCCAATATGCCTTCAAAAACACAAGCTCAAATACACAGTGCCAGAATCTCTACTCATTAAGACCAACAACCCAATATGCATTGTATAGGATATTGTCATGAATGAATTTAAATAACTAGGGGGGGGACCTGCATTAGTACCAAAAGCCCTAGATATAAAGCACCACCATCAATCTTTGGATATCCAGGTCAAACTGGGATACGGGACTGGAGAAACATCAGTGCAACTCGCCAGCCAACCACCCACCACACTTCATTTATTAAACACACATTTCAGATACAAATAGGAAAGGAGAGAAAAGAAAAAGCCAATACTAATTAAATCGGCAGTAATTGGGATTATCGTTTTGGGAGATATTTAGGTTTTTGTGCGAAAATTGTCATCCCTCTCCACCCCATTGTGTGGCTTACCCACAATACTACACATTTAAAATAACAGAATAAGACTCACAAGCACCAGGACATGCCCTTATAACAGTGCCATCCCTCACCCCTTGTTAGAAAAGGTCACCACTGGTTAAGTTGCATACGAGGGACTTCAGTGTACAGAAAGGGACATTCCCAAGCCAAGCGATTAGTTGCAGTTTTATTCTACCGTTTGTAAAAGGAGGGGGAAGCAGCAAAGCGTAGTAGCCCCAGACTTAACCAGCAATGCTGGTTTTAACCGTTTGTAGATAGTTTTGATTTCGGTTTGGTCAGCAACCGTGTGTGGTCACAATGTCACTGACCCCCACAACCAAACCCACCCCCCAAAAGAAAATACCCATCCTCCTCACCCCCCCTCCCCCCGACCCACCCACCCTCACAAAACATTCTGCAAACCATGATTCAGACATCAAACAGCATACACACACACACACACAATCAAGTAGACAGAATCTGCTGAACAGATGCCACTGCCTCTGGCCCATGGTGGTCACAGTAAAATTACAGTTACAAGTTCATCCCTCCTTTCCCCTCCCTGCCCCTCTCTCTCTCGCGTTCTCCTGTGGTCACCCCTGCGGTTTTGGGGGGCGCAGCCCTTAGCGCTGCTTCCGCCTGCGCAGGTATCCGGCGCGCTGGGCCGTCCCCATCTTCATGCCGAAGTACAGCACCACTCTCATGGGAGCAAGGCAAGCGGTGATCCAGCCCTGAAACAGAGAGCAGCCCGGTCAGCCACCAACACCTGCACATGCCCGCAGGAGCCGCAAAGCAGGCAGAGACATCACTACACACAAAACAGGGCATCAAGTTAGTTTTGTTGCGGTTTCACACAGACATGCACAAACGGGAACAAAGACAGGGACGCAGGAGCAGCAGCGGAGCTTGGCCTCCTGTCGGAGGCGTCTCTCACCATGACGGCGTGGGGGAAGTATCCGTTGGTCTGGCTCTGCAGCCCCACAGTCATCAGCTCCGCAGCCACGTAGCGCTCGGGCGTGGGCTTGTCCAGCGTGGGCTTCCTGATCTTGGTCATCTTGGTGGCCACAAAGAACGGCAGCACGCTCTGGGAGAGGGATAGAGAGGGGCCAGAAACAGCCAAATCAGACCTGCTGTCCCCAGAGATGCCACCAGATGGCGCCACCACACCACCAGCTGAGAAGGCGAAGGCTCCAAGCTCAGCGGCGGAATGCAGTGAAGAGCCAGAGATGCGGCACCAGTGCTGACGAGACGTCAGGACTCTTTACAGCTAGTTTTCACCCCATGTACTGCTGTAATTAAAAGATTTTTGGTACAGTACGGTTCACACACTTAACCAATTCAAGGACCTTTCAAGAACTTTGGAGGTCCCATTTGCATCACCCTCCCCCCCAGGTCTTCAGACCCAATCCAAACCCAAACCCATTTTGTGTAATGTGGACCCTGATCAAAGATTTCTACCAAAATCTATTTAAAAAAACACTTAAAAAACAGAATTATATATACATACACAAGTCCTTGATATTATTTTTCTAAATGTAAAGGATTTAAGGGGTGTAGGAACCCTGAGGAAGAACATGCAGTCAATTATTCAAGACCAGCCCATTATTCATTCCCCTGCCTGCTCATAAGAGCGCAACCTTCACAGGAACTCTCAGGCATTGACAGGAAGTAAACAGAGGGTGGCATCTTGGGATGTGATTAACAGTCTCTGTTGGAGGATAAGTTGGGGGCAGGTGCAGTGTGGGGCCTTCTGGGAGAATAATCACCTGGATGATGATCCCCTTGCTCTTGTACTCGGCGTTAAGTCCTCGTGAGAAGAAGTCCACAAAAGCCTGCGGGGGAGAAGCTTCGTTAGCATAGCGACGGCGCAGCTTCGCCAGAAATACAGCCAGCATCCAGCACCGGTACAGAACACACTGGAGCTCAGGACAGACTCATTTCCTGCTTTCACATCCATGGCAGGACTCCACTCGTGCCATAGAGCAAGGAGCGTCACCACACTTTCCTTGGTCAACATTTATACGGTGAGAGTTTCACCAAGCGTTTAAGGACTAAAGCAGCAGAACATGAGCTGCAGCATGGAGCACCATTTAGGTAACAGGGCCTACAACAAGGAGGTCACATGACTGGTGGGTGCTGTACGGCGGCAGTTGTAATGGTTAGGGAACTGGGCTTGTAAATGAGGTCGCAGGTTCGATTTCCAGGTGCCCTTGTGCCCTTGAGCAATGCACCTGAATTGCCTCAGTAAATATCCAGCTGTACAAATGGATTGTATGTAAAGAGCATGCAAGTATGTATGGAAGAGTTTCTTCCAAAAATGCCTATAATGTAATGTAACAAAGGCATATAGTGGGTGTTGGGTGGAGGGCTTGCCTTGGTGGAGGAGTAGATGGTGAGCAGAGGGACAGGGTACATGCCACTGGCAGAGGAGATGTTCAGGACCACTCCCTGTGACCTAAAACAGCAAATTAGAAACAAGAACATGACCACTCTGACCTGACACGGTCTCTTACACCCACCCACCCACACACACACACACACACACACACACACACAAGGACGGCCGTCCCAGCATGGCGTGTGCTGGTTCTCCTCCTCCTGCCACACAGACTCCGCACTCCGTTCATGGCCGCCTCGTGCGTTGCCATGGCAGCGGGCTTGCAGCTGCGGGGAGAGCTGGAAGACCCGGCGCCGGAGTCTGGCACAGAGGAAACCCCCTCGCGTCGCCCCCCAAACCCAGCCCTCTTACAGCATGGCTCCAAGAGTCATCCATGGTTCTACTTATGGTCCAATTGGCAAAGTATTCTGAGCCTCAGGGCTGTGATGAATAAACATTTTATACAAAATGTACAAATACATCTATACACAAATACATGCATACATATATAAATGTATATATGTGTACATATATTGTGGTTTGTGTATACATGTGTATATTTCTATAGTGCATATCAAACTCAAAGTAGTAACAAATCCAGTTCAGTTTTCAGAGTGATGAGCATTTTGATTGAAATGCACTAACATGCTCCTGCCAATCAGGTCAGAGTAAAGACAAACCAGTCAGTGAGGAAGTGGGGGGGCACACCCAATCTAACCAGACACAGGGCTGGGAGGACTCCCTCAAAACGGATCCTTTACAATCCACAGGAACAATATGAACATTCGGGAGTGATGAGATTACCACAACCCCCCCAATGCCAGAGGTGCAAATCTGGGTACCCCTCCCCTCCCTCTCTTCACCAATCAGGAGCATAGAAGGTCAGCACTCACCTATCCACCATCCGGGGCAACACCAGACGGGTCATCTACACAAACGCAAGAGGAAACAGACGCGTCACAAACCAGCGACAACGGCAGCATGAAGCATGAAGACAATGAGCAGCACATTCTCATGGGGGGGGGGGGTTTCCTGGTCGAACTGGGGTGAGACTGGAATCATCTGGTCCACTTTGGGGCGAACAAAGTCCCTTCAGAGCCAGCTCGCCCCCAAAATCAGCTGTGCGTTTAATTCAGCACTGGCCAGGACACGAACCTACAGGCATCACACTGCAAGAGGGCTGAAACAGATTTGAGAAAATTTGGGCAAATTCTGCACGCTGGGGTGTGAATATGGGAGCAGCTCATTTGGAGGTCTGCTGGCTCAGGCAACGCCCCGCGCGCACAGTAAGAGGAAGAGGAGGAGGAAGAGGATTGCACTCCTGCAGCAGCAACAGGGAGTTGCGAGTTGTGAACGCGTCACTATTTTTGGTGGCATCGCTCCCTCCGCAGTAGGGGTCACACAGAGTCTCTGGCGTGAGCGCGAGTTTCTTTCTGCCACTATAGCGAACTTCAGCAGCGAGAGGAGCCGTGCGTTTAACCAGAGGAGGAGGGGGGGCGAGGGGGCAGTGCGTGGGCGGCAGAGAACAGACAGCGTGGGTGTACTTCGCCGTTGCTCTGGGAACCACTGAAACTGCAGGTACAACAGCGAGAGAGAGAGAGAGGCAGGGAGGGGGAGGGAAGGAGGGGTGAGGGGGAGAGCGGGAGAAAGGGGGAGACAGGGAAGGAGGGGCGAGAGAGAGGGGGAAAGGGGGTAGCGAGAGACATGGAAGGAGGGGTGAGAGGAAAAGAGGGGTGAGGGGGAGAGTGGGAGAAAGGCGGAAGACGACAGTAAAAGAGGGGGAGGAGGGCTGGACTCCCTCTGGCCTGCTCCTGCTCAGCGCAGTGCTGTGCAGCACAGGGAAACAGCACAGCCTGTCACACAGTACGCTGCACAGCTGAGCAGCCAAACACAATCAAACTTATTCACATCTTAATCCACTTCAGCCCTTCTCCAAAAAAGTAATAACCCAACCACACTGACCTGGCAAACTGAGGTGATGTTCACATTGATCATGGTGTTGATAAACTGAAATTAAAAACACGATTCAACATTTAGAAAGTTGGTTAGTAGGCAAAAATTTGCCACAGTTAAGTTCAAGTCCAACTTTGTTGGTTTTTGAGCCATAACACACGCACACGCGCGTACACACGCACACAAGCGCATACAACAAGAAACTCAGGGGTGACTCACGTTGTCCAGATCAGGGATGTTGAGAAAGAACTCAGGATACGTGTACGAAATCCCGACGTTGTTGACTGTGGAAGAAATGTGTTTTAATTATATATATATATATTTTTTAGTGAACTGCACTGACCGCTTTGTTAGGATGCAGTTTCCACTTTCCGCCAGCCGGTGGCAGCAGTGTCCATAGAATGGCAATGGCGTGCTGGTGGTGAAATACTGGGGACCTCACATCGCTAACCACACCTAACCACTGGCAGGATGATTTACGGTCACTGAGCAATTATTTCTGTCCTAATCGTTCACATTCTACTGGCAAAAAGTTACCACCGAAATTCAAAATACAGCGAAGATAAAGTGTGTGCATTCTCGTAGCAAGAACTTTGCCGTTACCGTTAACGCCCCCCCAAAATTACTCGGGAGTGTGTGGATTCAAAGTGAAATAAACAACCCAACAGGGGAAATTTATTTTTAATAAAGAAATAATACAAAGTTAAAAAAATGTTGGACCCTCCAATGTGGCTGTTCGATCAGCTTTATGCTACAGACAAGCACAGACCAGTACAGTACAGTACAGAGAAACCCATTAGCCCCACAAGCTACAGTGTATCAGAACAGTGACCAGTCTTTACCACAAGCCTGCTTGTGTGGGGGGGGTGATGTGGGGTGTAGAACGTTCCGTGCCATGCGTGGTACTCACCCAACACCCCAATCTCAAGCCCAACCAGTCCCGCCTCAATCTTGGGGTAGATGTCGACGGACCCGAAATCCACGGCGATGGTTTTGGTCTCCACCTTGAAGCGGCTCTCTGGAGGGTGAAAATAATATCCATTTATTAGAGAATGTCAAACCTGACCAGCTTCCCCTTTTCGGCTTTTGGCCGCCACCCTACTGGCTCGGCTTGAGCACCCCCCCAAAACGACAGCAGTCTCAGGTGAGCTACGGCCAAACGCCAAGCCACGGGTCACCTGCTTCAGACAGGTAGACCCCCCCCCCAGCAGCAGCAGCGGTGTCCCTTGTTTCCAGCAGCAGGGGGCGCTGCTCCACTGAAAACCATCCCTGAAAAACGCTCCCTCCTTCCCGCAATTAGGATTTATTGTCCAAAGGCTCATCTATCTGAGAGGCATTCAGTGAATTACTGTAGGAACATTCCTCCGAAGTGCCACTGAAGAACATTCGGCCGTGTACACGGGCACAAGGCACAGGGGAGAGGGAGCACACACAACACCTCCGGGTCTTAAGCCAACAGCTCTTATAATCTGTATCGGAGGTGCTGAATTTGGGGCTTTGCTTCCAAAGTGGACAAACGTGATTTGCTGGGGGGGAGACGGGCCAGGTGGCTGAGAGGACAGCCAGCGCAGCCAAACAGAGGGTCGAGGGGGGGGAGCTCGTGACTGTTGTCAGCCCCCCCACCCCTGTCTCTGGGCTGGAGGCACGACGACAGATCGCTCTGGGTAATCACACCGCCCCATTCAAACGCTGCCGTCGTCTTCGTGTTTGCAAGAGCGCCGCCGTGGAATTAGGGAGGACCCTTAAAGGCTACACACAACCTGGCACTCTCCCTCCACACACACACACACACACACACACACACACACACAGCCTGGCCTCCTCCCTCCTCCACAGAGAGAGGGAGAGGGAGAGTCAGAGATTCCCATTCACACCACCAAATTCTCCTTCCCTGTACACTTTCAGAAAGGGGCAGCGGGCATCAGCTTCCACACATCCAGTCAACTGGAGCCCAAGTACACACCCACAAAAATATTTCCTGTGTAATCACCTGCTTCAAATGACCAATTCAGTTCTGAGTATCACCTGCTGTTCATTCAGCGCACGCGCACAGGCACACATGCAACCTGCAACAGCTTCAATGGGCCTTGGCATGAATTCTACAAGTGTCTGGAACTCTATTGGACGGATGCAACACCATTCTTCCACGAGAAATTTCATCATTTGGTGCTTTGTTGATGGTGGTGGAAAACAGGTCTCGGGTGCCACTCCAGAATCTCCCATTAGTGTTCAATTGGGTTGAGATCTAGTGACTGAGGTGGCCATGGCATATGGTTTACATCATTTTCATGCTCGTCAAACCATTGTGACCACTCGTGCCCTGTGGATGGGGGCATTGTTACCCTGGCACCATAGGATGAAGGTGATCACTCAGAATGTCTTTGTATTCATTGGTACACCGTGAGAAGAATGCACACGAGCCTGCAGGTTTCTTTTGGCATGCGCCACACATGCACTCTCCGCTTGTTGAGAACAGGGCGAAAGAGGACTCGTCTGACCACAGGACTCTTTTTGGGCTGGGTGCAGGGTTGGGTTTCGGGACAGGCGCTGGCTGAGACTCCGGTACTTACCGAGGGACTGGGACACATCGTCCAGCTTCTCCTGAGACCGGCTGATGAGCACCATGCAGAAACCCCGGCGGGCGAGCTACAGAGAGAGAGAGAGACTCCTTCAAACCAGCGCACCACACACTGCTCCATCGCTACTGATCCAACACCTCCATTCTACACTACACTGAAACTATTAACACTGCCGTCCTACACTGCTCAACCACTGTACTGATAGTACGGTTGTACACAGCTCTCACAGTTCAAAGACAACAGCAGCATGACAAGCATGAATACCAGGCTCAATATGCAGTCAACATACAATCAGAGGCTCATACAATCAAAAACCACGCTATACCATCTCATACAGTATCAAACCTACTATACCATGCAATATCAAACCACGCCATACTATACCAAACCCCACACTGTACTAGAGCATGCAATATCAAACACCACACTATACTAGGCATGGGACGGTTACCGTAATAATGGTATACCGCGGTATAACAGGCCACGGTATAACTAACTACAAACATTTAGTTTCCACGGTATATGCTCTATGGTATTTTTTATTAAAAGAAGCAAAAAATAAAAAATAATGCTATGCCGAAAATCTATGCACCCCCCCGAAAACGAACCTAAGGTAATTGAGATTCCGAATTTCACTTGGTGCAGAATTCTACTTATGGCGGGATTGCGTGCGGAGTCAGTTGTGGAGTCAGTGAGATTTGTCGTCTGCTCCACGTTGATTCAGTCATGGCAGCCAGGTTCGAAATAGGAGGTGAACCACCCGAACTGTATCCCCGTCCAAAAAGACTAAATCAGCCGTATGGGAATATTTTGGATACAAGAAAAACACAGAAGGCAACTTGGAGGAGGAAGGTGCCCCAACATGTAAAACATGCCTGAGAAGCGTGGCAGCAAGAGGAGGCAATACCTCAAACCTGATAACGCATCTCCGGGATCACCACCCAGCACTCCTAGCCAAGTTCAAGGTAACGTAGTCTTTAGCAATACTGAGGTGCCTTGCTAGCTAACATTAGTGAAATAAATACTATAGGATAGTTAGCAAGGCAGATAACACGGCAAGACGTTCGCTCAGTGAAGTAACGTTAGGGGGGAAAAGCTAGCTGATTACTAGCTAGTAGAGGTGCGCCGCCGCCGCGCTAATACCGTGATAATGGTATACCGCGGTATTTTTTCCCAAGGTTATCATTAAGTCAAAATCTCATACCGTCCCATGCCTACACTATACTATGTGACACAATATCAAACACCACACTATACTATGTGACACAATATCAAACACCACACTATACTATGTGACACAATATCAAACGCCACACTATACTATGTGACACAATATCAAACGCCACACTATACTATGTGACACAATATCAAACGCCATGCTATACTAGACCATGCACTTCACAGCCATGCTCTGTAAAAGGTGCGCTCCCCTACGCTGGCAGACCCCCTCCTTGATCTCAGAGAAACCTCTCTCCTGATGAGTCACCGTAATTTCCGTGAAGGAAATGAAATATATAAAAGCCCAGGAACCTTACCTCTTCCGCGTAGGCTTTCCCGATGCCATCCGTCGCTCCCGTCACAACTAGACGAGGGAGAGAGAGAGCGAGAGGTCAGAAGAGGCCTTTACACACCACAGGTACCACCATCCAAGGTCATGGAGGGGCACCGCTGCCACCCCCACTCCCAAATTGGGAACATCAGTGGCATTGAGCACATTCACTCGCTTTTGGTAGAAGGGAAAGGATGTCACTGCTGAGACCGTTTGCACCTTTATCACACAAAGGGTTAACTTGTTCAGAATGGACAAAAATTGAGGGGGACAATTTAACGCTCTCTCAACATGGGGTAGGACAGGAGCCTCCGGCCCCCAAAGCTACACATGTAGGTGCCACCACAGAGACCCCCAGAACAGAATTCATTCATTCAGACTGGTTAGTCTATGCTTTAAGGTCCCATTGGAAATGATTCGGTTTGCGTACACACACACACACAATTCATAACCAAACGTGTCGATCACAACTGGTACCCAATCGTGTATCGTTTGAGGTTACTGCATTTTAAATGCATCATACTATCAACAGCTCAATCTCACGCATTTTGTTTCCTGCTGCACTTCTGGCATGGAATACCTTGAAAAGTCATTTTTATAGATCATAACAGGACATAAAAATGAAACGCGGACACACACGGGGACACCGGGCCTAGTGTGAGCGCGCATAAGGGCACAGGGGCACTTAGGGTTCATTTTGGGTCACATCGCCCTCTTAAAACTTCACAGAAAGAGGAAGTGCAGAGGACTGCAGATATGAAACAAGACAAGAGCAAGTGAAGGGGGGCACGAGGTGAAGCAGAATCAGCCCAGGACAGCTTCCAGGACACCAGCGTTCCTCTGCCATCCCCGCTCGGTTGTCCTCACCTTGCCAAGACAGCATGGCTATTTTAAGCCCCCACCCCCACCCACTGCCCATCAACCTTCTTTCACTTCTCTCCATACTAAAAATAGAGAGGGAGGGACAGAGGCAGAGAGAGAGGGAGAGAGAGAGAGAGAGAGAGAGAGAGAGAGAGAGAGACAGCCAAAGGCAAGCACGTATTTACAGAAGCAAGGATGGAGAAAAAGGCTTTATTCTTGCTTTGCCCTCTCCCCTGACTAGCGAACATGCGCACACACCAAACACACGCATCATCGCCTCCCTCCCTGCACCCCGAAAAAACCCTGTGCATCCAGGGTGCCATACAACTCTGGGCTAATTAAAGATTAATATGGGTAGCTTGCATTCACTGGAGATCCACTGGGGAGGGGAGGAGAGGAGAGGAGAGGGGGAAGAGGAGAGAGGGAGAGGGAGGGAGGGAGTGGGTGATGACGAACAATAAGACTGAGAAAGAGGGAGGGGAGGGTGAGGAAGGATGCTGGGGGGAGGCTAAAAATAGAAAGGAGAGAATGAAAGGCGAGTGGTGAACAGAGAGGAGAGGAGAGAGCGAGGGGGGGGGCAGGGGGAGGAAGGCACAAAGTCAAGATGAGGAGGAGTCATTTTCTCTGGTTATTTTTAAACATCTTAAGAATGAATCGCTCAATGGGCAGACCACACGATGCGCACGTTCTTTCAGCTTCAGGGGAACCTGAAAGAAGAAGAATCTTTCCAATGTATATACACCAGGTTGTTTTATCTGTTTTTTTAACGTTCGGCCCAGCGTTTGGGCTTCATTCTCTGCAGCCGGGCGTGGCCGTGACCGATGTGGCGTTCCCGTTGTTCAATTCTCGCAGGTGTCGAACGTGCCCCAAGGTGCAGCAGAAAAAGCCACGAAACTCCCACACTCCACCACCACGACCGGACACAAACAAACCCAACCCCCAGTACCGCCCGGGCTCCGGCGCAGACAGAACGACCCAACTGCGTCAACTCAGCCTTGGGTGGGTCCCTCGACACCTCGGCCTCCACCGGCCCTGTGACGTCATTCACCCCCCACCCAACCCGACAACATCCCAAACCAAACGACGAGCCCGCCCTCCATCGCACCAGGACCCTGCAAGGACGGGAGAGGGGAGCAGCTTGCATGTGTCAGTCCTACCAGTGAGAGCAACTGTAGCACACAGTGGGGTGGGTGGCCGGGTTCACCAGGGTACAGCCAAAGGCACATCAGAGAACACACTCCCAGCGCACACGCGTACACGTACATAAACACACCTTTGAGATACAGGCATCCTCAATAGATGGGTGAAGCATTTTTATTTTTTTTTTTTATTGTAAAAACATGAACAACATTTTTTTTTCTCCATATTTTCTCCCATTTTGGTAGCCAATTAGACCCGCTATTTTTATGTCAATCCCCCCCTAGTAATGAGAGTTCGCTGCCGTAGTCCTGCGACCGGTAGTGACGAAGGTGAAGTAACGCCTCCTCCGAGACGGCACTCGCCAAGCCGTCAACTGTAACCCGGTACTACAGCGCCACTCTTACGCGCATCGAACGACATTCAAATATTTTTTTTTTTAAGTGGGGGGAAAAAAATAAGCCAACTGTCGAAGAGGTAAGGCACAACTCACCTGCCAATCAAGGCAGTTCCGTGCACGTACACCCATGCACAAACAGACTCACTTCGCTTGATTGAAAGCTTAAGTGAAAGTTCCTTGATCCAGTGATCTGATCTAGAGTCACCTGCCCCAGGGGCCAGAGGCTGAATTCTTCACTCCGGTCTGTGGAATCCAGCGCTGGATGTGCGTTTCGCACGAGCACACGGACGCTACGTGCCGGGGGAACATGACAGTGGTTGGACATGATGCGTGTCAGCGAGTATGCAGGGCGCACACACGCGTTTTGGGAATGGGGGGGGCGGGGACATCGTGTGCGGGCCAGGGCTGAGCATGCACTGTACGTCAACATTCACCATTAATAGAGCAACTACTAAGCTGCAAATAGGCCATTTCATGCAGCCAATCCATATATATACATTTTTTTAAATTAAATAAAAAAATGTAAATGCAAAATGTTTTTGGTTAGGTCTGTCGTTTGAGGTTTGCATCACACGATGAAAGTATGCGTAACATGACGAATCACACCACATGACGAGTATGCCTCACATGGGCAGGCATCACAAGTGGGCGTGCGCGATGAAAACGCGTGCTTCACATGGGTACACATCACAAGTGTGCATCACGTGATGAGAGTGCACATCACATGGGTGCACACAAACCGATGCAGTCGTGCGCAGGTGATCTTCGCTCCACCAGGTAACGTGGGCTGCGCAGGCACGGTGAACAAGCATTCCTCAGAACGCCAGAGGCAGACGGGAACGGGCTTTCACCTGCTCCGCAATTAAGGTGTTCCCTTAGCCTGTTATAGTTTAGCACTTCAATTCAGTAGGTGTGCTGTACAAGCCGCCATAAACCTTTGAGTTGCAACCTGGTGGTTTTGTCAGTGGTTGAAGATGGCCGATTACACGCTCGTGAAAAAGCAACATTCAAAGGTTGTAATTTGACTTTTTTTATTTTATTTTTTATGTTGCTAACGCACAATATCCATCGTCTAACCCACAGAAAATATCAATTTCCATTCAGGCATTTCATTTTTTCCTCAACAATAAAACACTTTGTAATTTGACGATGGGATATTCCAAATGTTACTGCTGTTGGCAAGGGAATGGGAGCCCATACAGTAGAAATGAGTGTTCAACCCATCTGTGATAGGCTGGCATGGCCAACACAAACATTACTGTCCTCACCGCCCAAAGCGCAACGGCTTTCCTCAGGTCTCATCGATTTTGCACATTTTTATTTAAATTTGAGAAAATGGGGGAAGTTTTACACTACACAGTATTTGGACAAATGGCACGCACACGCTCTACCCTACGTAAGCCGACGCTCTCCGCGGGAGTTAATTCCCCTCACGTGAGGGGTGTATTACGTCCGTGACACTACACAGAAAGGAGCTACGCAAGCAGGCGCGTGAGTACGGGGGGAGATACGAGAGCAACTGACGCTCATCTGAAGAAACGCGCATGAGCCGACAGCACAAAGGTATGTGTGAAAGGAGGGGGGGGGGTTAGAAGGGCGGAGACCTTGAAGAATTTCAGCTCTTATTCTGTTGATTGAAAAATAATGCGATGCATCGTATGGGGGCAGTTTGAAATAAATGCAGCAATTAAAAAAAAAAATCCAGAGGAGAGCGATAACTCACCGTGTACCGTCACATTAAAGAAATATTGACATCCCTACAGCACCACACTGCTGCTGCTGCTGCTGCTGCTGCTACTACTAAATATTCCAACGGCTAAAAAAAGCAGCAGCGAGATTAAAAATAGCAGCCGGGCTCCGCAGCCTCGTCTGGATCTGCCGCAGCACTTGAATACCAACGAGATGCTGCTCTCCGCTTGCCCCGGCATCGCACACACTCAAACCACCCCCTCCTCCTCCTCCTCCTCCTCCTCCGCCGGGGCAGCGGACAAGCCCGCGTGTCCATCCATCGGTCCGTCTGCACGACAGGACAGGGGGGCCGTTGCCTCCGCCGTGGTATCTGCCTAGCGACGACGGCAGGGGAAAAACTGGCGGGAACATACTTCTACACTCGTAACGGTCTCCCTTGGTTACTCAAAATCATTGTGGAGTGCCATGGCTTCAAAACGAAGGCGCAATGAGCTACTTTCTTTTTCTTTTTTTTTTTTTTTTTTCGCACGTCGTATTCCACCACCCCCACTTAACCAACTCCACTAAACGGGAGTGAAAGTCCCCCCTCCCTGTCCTTGAATGTTCCCCGGTTTTAGGAGTTATGTAATGCCAAGTACAATCCTGCCCACCGCCCGGCTCCCCGCATCCCATTGGAGGATGTGCCGGGCCTCACGATTCTCACTCAAGAGACATGCTTCTTTAAATAGCATGGGACCAACTCGAACTAAAAATAAAGAGAAAAATCTTCATTTTGCTTTATCGGACCCGTTCAGGGGGACAGAAATAGCACGAGTGTTCCAAGTCATTTTTAGACCGCGCCCGAACCCATACATAATTTTTAAGACGGCGTAGAGCACATGCCTTCGCCCCGTAAATCAATATTTTGCTTCACATCACAAATGTTCAAAGAAAGCGGTAATGTTAGTTTCGCCACATTGAAATTCAAGCGCTCTCCGCAAGTGTGCTATACAGACAATAGGGATGAGAAAAGTCCCAAGTGCCGAGCAGGGTTTCCACTGTGTGCGCAGCCGACGCAGCGCTTTGAACACCTGCACTTAATTGATGCACTCCTATTGGGGGCATCAACTTCGTTTGCCCATAGCAACCATCTTGAATCAGAATCAAAACTTCACACAAATTGGTTGAGGTTAGGACAAGGGGTGGTCGAGCTGATCTCAGGTCAGTTCAGGAAGCACCCGAGACGCTCGTCTGATGCTTTGTGTTCAAGTGCTGCTGAAGCCAGAACATCTGAAGGTTTGGGCTCGTTCGGGAACACACACAACCACCCATGTCATACCACAGCCTCCTATGCCTGGGAATTCTCTGGCCATCTTCTGATCCCAACGCTTTGGGTTGAGTTTTGTCCAGAAAGTGACAAAATAGAGGCGACTGGCTGAATAGCTATATATAGATATCAACACAAGTGATCATTTTCCTGCGGGCACCATGGTTGGTGTGTAAACAAGACCATGTTCCGCAGCTTAGAGTTAGACCCTTGTTACAGACCCTTGACGGTCATGATACTTCACACAGGATGAAGATAGCCAATTTGACTCAACTCTTGTAAGCTTGCATACGGGATCCGACAGATCGCGGTCAGCCCTGGCCAATTTGCTCTGGCTCAGCACAGGTACATCTTACCTACAGCCCAGGTGTTAGTGGAATCACCGCTTTGAAATCAACATCTTAAAACTAGAGCGGAGCGTGCCCCCTTTTCACACCTGGCGGCAAGTTTTAAAAAAGCTGCGTTATGGGACAGACTCCATGTGAGGAGGCAGGCATGGACACACCACGTAGACAGAGACTGCACTCTAAGTGGTTTCAGCCATCACAAGTTCTACTAAAAGCATGTGGCTGCGGTCCAGTGGTTACAATGTTCAACGCTGGCCACGGCGACCAGGGTTTGATCACACCAGAAGCGCAAGAGTTGGCTCTGGCTGGAGGGCCACCGCGGGCGGCGATGGGGGGGGAGGGAAGCAGACGGGACATTCGCTGCGCACAGGAGTGGCTCTGTAGTACCGGAGTCGCGGTCGACGGCCTGGCGAGTGCCATCTCGGAGGAGACGATGCTTCGCCTTCGTCACTACCGGTCACAGGGCTACAGCAGTGAGCTCACATTACTAGGGGGGATTGACTTGAAAATAGCGGGTGTAATTGGCTACCAAATTGGGATAAAATTTGTAATTTAAAAAATATATATATATATTTTAAAAGCATGCAGCTGCACCAAGTGGAAGCCACCCATTAGTACATGAATGAGCAGAACGAGGGCTGATCTGTTTCGGGATTTCATGCCCATTGATTTAGCCCAATCACTGATGTAATCTATTTTTCATAAAGCCATGAGTTAGAGCTGCAGTCTGAACATGTACATGTTAAAATGTTTTAATGTTGTCTGATATAGGACTGAAACAGCATTGGTGTATACAGCGGTTTAGACATTTAAGTCAGAGTAATTGGTTTGGAACAAAAGGCAGCATGTACACTGGCCCTCCAGGAATGGAGCTGTGCCCCCTGCATTAGTGGATTTACAACCGGCTTCTAGAAAGACCTGGAACGGCTCAAAGCACCATGCACTGGGAGTGTCAGTGAAACCGAGGCCCTGAAACAACTGTGGATGTTAAAGATCTCAGAACACATTACAAAAGAGTAGGGGGTTCCCCAGTGTCCTGGTCAAATTCCCAACATGGCTCTTTCAATCAGAGCCCCAGTCTGGGTGACAATAATTCCCTCCCCATCTGTCCTACAGCTGATGTGTGGCAACAGTTCTGGCACAAAATGGCTGCCATGCATCCCCCCAGGTGGGTGCCACACATTGGTGGTGGTTGAAGAGTGTCCCTCCTTCAATGTAAAGCGCTTTGGGTTCCTGAAAGGCGATATATAAATGCCATATATAATGCATTAGTATTATTATATTTTGTTTTAAATGCCTGGTTTCAAAAAGGTGAGAAACAGTCCAGCCCAGTTAAGCTTGGAACGGAGTAGAGCAGGTCCAGTCTAGTCGCGACAAGATTTTAAGCAGTCAATCAAACACCTTTATTGTCTAAGGTGGAAACGCTCCATTTGTTTTACGATCTCAGAATCGCATTGAACAGCCGAGTCGAAATGACAAACCTGCCCTACACGGCTTCTGATCAAATGCTGATAAACGCAAGGAGGAACTTTGGGCAAGAGCAGAGGGAGGGTGACTCGGCTGATGGGGTAATGTGGGTGAGGGGTCAGGTGGGTTGCACATGGCCTAAAAATATAGATTAGACCTAAAAGATAGATTCTTGCAACATCACCTCACCTGAATGCAGAATGACTATATGCGTATGGCGTAATGGGGAGGCAGGTTTAACTGCTCTTGGTTGAGAAATACCGAGACGTTTTGCGCAATGGGAAATGGGGAGGGGGGCAAGCTGTCCCAGGACTTTTGAGCAGGTGAGAGACTTTCGTGTGACGCTGCCTGGAACAATGAAACCTTTCAGTTACTTTTTGGGGGCATTTTTTGTGTGCGAATACCACATCCCTGGAGTCACTTCCAACAGCCAGTGCACAATTACAAAACAAACCTGACTGAGCGGTTTGCCTTCACGGCTCAATGGAAGCATGTGGCTCCCAAATTCCTTTGTGCTGCACGCGTGTCCTCCAGGCTACGCGTGATGCAGGTCGGACTTTGACAACACGAGCGATAACACTGGCATTAGCAGTACGCTGCGTGGCGTGGCCACGGCTCGGGCAGGGGTCTATCCACCGCTTGTGTAATAAAAGTCATAAATAACACAGGTGGGTTTGTGCGGTCACTGGCTGCCTGGGTCCTGGGTCCTGGGCTGACAGAACTGATCCAGTTGCCTTCAAGGGTGTCCTGGTCCGTTCACATCCACCCACGAACCAGAACCACCAAGACTTACGATGAGCCCAGACACAGAAATGAAGAAAGAGAGGGGGGGGGGGGAAAAAAAAAAAAAAAAAAAAAAAAAAAAAAAACCTAATGAGCGAACTGAACGAGGAGATAATTGTAATATTTATGAAGGTGCTTGTTGTTATAACAGGGTGCAAATGAGACTTTATGGGGGGGAGAGAAAGAGAAGGCAGATTGGAAGATTTCCTTTTTTATATAAATAAATAAAAATGGGAGAGTCGTGACACAGAGGAGAGAAGAGAGGGAGGGAGGGATGGGCTGTGAAGCAGGAGAGAGCGCACAAACGCAGGGAGGGGGGAGGAGGAGTCTGTTCTGTGTGAAGGGAGAGACTGCGATGGAGAGAGCAAGAGAGATGGAGGATGGAGATAGGCTCATCCGATGAGGAGGAGGGGGGCCCGGGAAATGAAAAGCTGCAATTTACCCAGAAGCCACTGCTGCAGCACATGTCACAGAAGGTGTCCATCATATGAGCTTCACATGCTTCCCTCCCCCCCACCACCAAACATATATACCAGCCCCTCCCCACCACACCCCCACCCCTGCTGAGAATACATTGCCATCCAGCCACCATTCACAACAGACTGGAAAATACATTCACAACCATGGACACACAGTCAAACAGAATTTCACAATTGGACAAGTCACACACACCAGGGAACACTCATGAATGGCCCCAATCCGCTTATACAACCATGTGATTTTCTCAATAAACTCCTCTTCAGTGTCAGGGAGAGAGAGAGAGGCAGGAGGCAACAGAGAAGGGCGAGCGAGGCTCAGAGCAGTGGCAGGCTACACAACGCCCAGTTTAACAGCATTTCAATCATTTATAGGAATATATCGAGAAACAACTGAAAGCTAAAATACTACAGTACCTCATCACGGCATGTGGAAAATTCACCCATTCCGGATAAAACATTTTTTTTTAAATACAAACAAGTCTTCAAGCTGCTCACTCACATATCCAATTTGAAATAGATCTTATAGACGGATAATCTGACATCACCTTTTTGGTTTTGCTGCCACAAGTTAAGTACTCGTCAACAGCCTACCTGAAAAGGGAGGCTCCGATTGGGTAGTCACACTCCAATGACTCACTCCATCCACCTGTGGGGACACTTTAGAGTTGGGTATACAAGACTGCCATCAGCACAACACCATGTCTGATGAAGGCGATACACGGGAATGCTTGGATCTTTTAGCCTCGTCTTAAATAAACATCGAGACCAGATGATTTGTGATTATACTTATCGCATACCATCCCATCTGGGGGCATTCCCCGCGCTCGCTACAATCTCAAGCTCACGGAATCACCTATCCTGCTCCAGTCGCCGGGTGGCACATTCCCACACCAACGGACACGTTGCATTAAATATCAATCTCACGCGCATTAAATATCACAAACATTAAGCATTTTGGCTTAAAAGCTACTGGCTTTAATACAGCGGGAATCGCCACGATGTTCAGATTTACACACGTCTGGAATCCTGCACAAAAGTGCCTTTGCAGCACAAGGCATCTCCATGTTAGCGGGCATCAAAGGGATGCTACGGGTTCGATCAGAACCACCAAAGCAAGAGGCCCATGCAGGAGTGATAATGGTGACAACCGTTATTACACTGAGATTATAGGCTATGAAATGGATACCAGTGCTATTCTGTACTTTCAAGGCTTGAGATGTAGCAATACTTAAATGCCCATGAGTCAAGGCGGATTCAACTGCCAATATGATGCCAAGCGATCCTACACTGATTTTTCTTCGTGCACCGCAGACAAATGTATTTGTTTTATAACAAAGTGTGTATGAACAGTCATGGTTTTCCAGTATCTGGCAATTTTGTGTGGTCTACTGATGCTCTAGTCACATTGTAATACACCTTTACATAATTGTGCTTCTTCAGTATATGATTTAGTAAGGGTGCACGTGCTTTTCATTTCAAGAGAACAATCAAATGCGCTGAACTGGGGAGGGAAATCAACCGGTCTCATTTCTATCAACGCAATGACCAAGTTCACCAGCAGGGGTCTCCTATATGCAACGATCGCTACAATGCAGAGACTCGGCAGTGAATGCAATTAAAATACGCGCTTGCACAACGAATAAAGCGTTTAATTCACTGGTGGCGGAAGAGCGAGAAACTATGAACCAGGGGGGAGAATGCAATAGGGTGAAAATCGAAATGGATTCCCTTCAGCTGCAGTCCGGGAACACATTGCAGACAGATTTTAGATGCAACATAGTAAACTCTCGGTCTTTCAGGCCGCAGTGTCTGCAGGCATTTGCTCCAACCAACCAATCAACTGAACCACGCGATACAAATTAGCTCGCCTCTTAAACCAAGGGGGTATACAATAATCTGTGACACGATTGGTTGCCAATGCTCGGCTGGAACAAATACTTGCAGCCACTGTGGCCTATAGGGCCGATAGTTGAGTACCGAGGTCTTAAATAGACGCATTACAAAGTAGCGATTGAAGGCAAAAGCAAAAGATAACTACTACAGACTATTGGATCAATATTGATGATTTAATTCAATGGTCATAAAAAGGTGGCATTAACACCAATGTCAAGTGTGCTCCTCTTAGGATTTCACACCTGCCCAACACGACTTCGTTTTAGCTAACTCCTGGTGATGTTAAAAATGTTAAAAGCAGGTGAATTTACATGCTTAAACTTGTATGGTCGTGTCCGAGAAATTACCACCACCATATGCATGCGCTTATTCTCGATCTCCGGTCAAATGTAGTGGCCCGGTGGAAGGATATTTCATACTCCATCGCCTCTTCTAACGTGGATGACGAAAACGATATGTTTCTTCACGGAAATACGACTGAAAATGTGTGGTTGTCGTTTCATCACCTTAGCAGGTCGAACCTGTGAGGCAGGAACGTCAGGAACAGAGTTTATCCTTTAATCATCCCTCCCCGGAACCTGCTTTGAGAGACAGCGGGACGCTCAATGGAAATGCATTTGAGAGACAAGTTAAACGTGATTACTGGTTTCTGGGCGTGATTTGTGAAAACACACATTTTCACATGCAGGTATTACTGCATGTCAACGTAATTCAATGAACTTCCTCAAGAATCAGACATTTTCATGCAAAAATAACTTCAGATTACATTTTACAAGTAATTTTGATGCGGGTATATGTTGTTATATTCGGGTAGACGGATCGTTGTGCTTGTTAGTTACACCTATGAAGAGTTCATTGCCTACATGCGTCACACGGACTACATTTATGAGTAGTGACTAATGGCTGAATAGCAACAAGCTGCAAGTGCAAGATTGGTTTGTCGTGATAATACTGGAACGGTGCGCAACCGTTTATGCGTGGCTCGCTTGTAACGTTAACCTCGAATGATTTCGAGAGATTACGCCAACCGTACGACTTCCACATATCGAGCAAGTGCACATTAGCCCGAGGCACAGAAACCAAACTAACTTGTATTTAAGTCTACACCTTCAAGAGGCATGCGGATCGCGCAAGAAAATCGTTCGTTTCGCCACACGTGGCGTGCCGTTGGTCGATGAAAATATATTTTTAAAATAAACAGGCAAAACGCAAATTAAATAAATACAGTTAATGCCAGGTACTGACGTACTCGCGTAGCAAAAATAGGCCAATTTTACATTATGACGCATTTCAAAACATGCGCGCAAAACCGGTCAACGCACGTTTCATTGTAGACAACCCTTTAACGTTACCTATAAGATTAGTTAGCGGCATATACCAACATAAATGCCATGACGCCAGATACACCATAAAATGGTTATCAATCCGACTGGACATATACATAACTAGTGCAGAAATGTCGCTACAGCTACACCGCATAGACGAATGAATAGCTGCGAGTTTGGCTGTCAATCTGTGGCCAGACGGAGAGTCAATGTGGCTGTAACAGACCATTTGGCTAGTAACAAACCATCATCCCGTCCCTTCCATGGTATTACGGACGCACCAGATTATACTCTCTGCCCAAGAATTAGCTCCTAAACTAGGAGAGGGTACTGAATAACTGGGTCAGAGTAGGCCAAGTAGATCCGTGCTGGACTAGAGATTCCATGGCTGGCATGACAATTGGTTAATGGCAATATTATCTTGGCAAACTGTTGGGAGGCGAATATTCCCTACATTTGAATCCATTCTGTGCGGTCAAAAAGTATGATTTCTTGCAAGATGAGTACATCGTACATAGAACAGTTACTCATTCCCAATACGCATGTCATGACAAACGTGTGTTAGCTCACCCGGCCGACAGAAACAGGACTACCTAGGCTAGCGACAAAGCATGCTTAGAGAATGACCTCACCAACAGCACAGGAGACACGGATTAGGTACTCATGCATGACCCACTAGCTAGCCGACGAGCGAACGTTAGCCCAGCTGTCTTAACTGGCTAGAATACTTAGCTCGCTAGCCACCAAGATAGTTCACAAGCGTCACTTGTGAGCGAGCAAGGATAGCCTCCACTAGAACTTGTTTGTCATAAATGCGCTAGGTGGCCAACGTTAGTTAGCTTCCTTGTTTAATCATGGTTAATGTTGCCTTGCTCAATTCCAAACATTAACATTGGCTTCTTGATCGACAAGTGAACGACGAACAGTATTGGCTCAGCTTCGTTTGAGTGCAGGGGTTTCAATTAATCGCATAGCTAGCAATATATCAAGCTAGCAAGTTAACGAGATACTACTTATAGAGCTAGTTAGCTAGCGTTAGCCCAGTCACCTCGGTCTCAACACAGAATGTAGTTAGCTAACTGGTTGTTAATTGACTTAATTGTTAAACATTGCATTGCATTGCATTGACACGTATTAATAGACATAATGAACAGACTCACCTGCCCATTTCCCAAGCTTCGTGGAAATCAGTTGCCCGTTCCCCAAAACCCATATCCGAAGCCCAGAGAGCAATCGGTACACTAGCCACACCGCCGCCCAGGCCGCGGTGAAAGCACCAACCCAATACAGCGGTACTTCGGCGAAACGTAGCAAGGCCCCCATGTCGAAAGACTGCATGACAACGACTTTTTACGACTAAAGTGTGTGTTCAAATTTAATGTAAGTAAAATAATTTACAGATTCAACGTGAGGACCCCTAGAGAAGCCGAGGTTGTAACATCACACTCACAACTCAACAGTCTTTCCAGGTTTGAGATCACGCCCACCACCTACTCTTTAGGTTACCGTTTAGCCCACCTCCACGAAGGATTGGTTAAAACAACTGTCGATCAATGTATTCTCTCTTTTCTTTGGGCAATTTACGTGTCACTCGTAGAGACTCGTTCTCATTCATTCAATTTTCTATATGAACGAGGGTAGTGCTAGTTGCGCCCTTTGCCGAGAAGTGATTGGACAGACATTACAGCAACCTATATTTCAAGCATTTGATTGGCTCTCCCTGGATAGGTTCTACTGTCAAAGCGATGGTTATAAAACCTTCCAAACCCACGCGGTTGCAAAACTGCCCACACTACTTTATGAATGGATAGCTATATTAAATCATGAGCCTGCTATTCCGATTGGCCTAAAAACATATTTATAAGAACCCGCCCCCTTGCGCGCTTTTCCAAAGACACTATACGTTTAAAGAAACGTCAATTTTTAACAACAGATGTGATGTCGCCCAATTAGCTCTTCCTTCAATGTTAACATGTATGAGTCACCATGGGAGAATACAAATAATCAATAAGAAATTGTATCAAATATACAACCTCCCATTTATAATGCATAGTTAGTGTCATTGTTCCTGTGTGTGCGAATACGCTATCTTTATCAGAGAAACTCAAGTCGAAGAGGCTGTTAAAATAATTGTGTTTCAAAAGACTACAGTTCCAAGACTCCAACAGCTCTCGCACGTATTTCCAAATTCTCGCGAGAAAGAGTACATAGTAAGTTTTACCAACACGGAAGACAGTCGTGATTATATAAGCGCCGAACTAAACAGCTGTGGAAAATACGAAAGTGTAGTGTGGATTCTTTCCACTTTACATTGTGTACACACGTTCACAGTTAGTTTTTTAAAAGTATACAAACAGCAAGTGTACACCTTGTGTGAGACTTAAATAGTGCTGAACATTCCGATAAATAGCAATCCAGCGAGCAAGCTAGCCTGGCATCAGTGAGTGTGTATTGGCCTCTCTACACACTTAACCCGTTGTCGACATGCTAACACGGTTTTCAGACAAGACCTGAAACAAAACAAACATTTTAAGCAAACCACTGCTGACTCTCAAAAACAAATACATTTATAACATGCATGGAAGGAAGCTTAGTAGAAAACTGCAGTGTTTCTTACAAAACACATATGCAAAGGTTTATTTTCTAAGATACACGACAACACGTGTTGGCAAGCAGAGCAGGAGTGTGTTAGATAGTCTTTTATCTCTCAACACCAAACCTGTAACATTAGGTCTGGAAGTGCTCTTTCACACGGGTGTCCAATAATGTCGAGGCCAAGTGTACCAAATAATCGTAGCCTACAAAGTTAAACCCCAAATATTTATTTCAATTTATTTTTCTTATGATTCAATATACATGGAAAAACCATAAAGACAGAATTGTATACAATGTATATACACATCGTCCATGTTCCCTGACCATCATTAAACATCAAAGTAATATTGTCAATAATATTGAAATAAGGAAATGCTTTAAAAATGAGCGTACATTTCTGAAATAACTGTCAGTTTTCTTTGTTTCCTCCCTAAAATGTTATTTCCAACATTAGACGTAATACATTGAATACAAACACCATAGTTGTATACACGTGAAAGTCCCCCCGCCCCCCTCTCACACATACACACACGTAGGCTATATATAAACCGAATATGCACACCGACAGTATTGCTCAGCATTTACTTCTATGTTCTGTTGCACGAAGATACACTGTACACTTCATACTCGGAAAGTCTAGCAGAATTAAATTGATTTTAAGCATTGGTCTGCTTCATATAGTGTATAATGACAGTAGTTCCATGAAACAGTAGTTCTATTAAAGCAGAATCCACGATAAATAGCCTACATTCCTATACATTTCTTTTCAGAATGGGTCTGACATTGAACACATCTGCTCAGATAACACCTGTCTCCAAAATATACAGCAATTGCGAGAACACAATGTTTTTAAATACAATTCTGGCACTGTAAAAAAAATCACACTCATGACGCATGTTTATAATTAATCCCAGTATAAAGCACACCACAATGATATTACAAAAATGCACCTATCTGCAAAAGTTATTTTTTACTATTGGAAAAGTGCCCCTGTATGCTCTGTCCGTGACACCAGCACAACACGTCCCTGCAGTTAAGCATTTTTAAAATACAATGTGTATATCCCAACGGTGACATAATTATGTTACGTAAATGGTTTGCTTACATTTTGTTTTGATGATGTATAATTGTAATTTCATCAGGAATACATTTCATTAACCCCTACCATAGTAGAAGAAACACACACTTGCACACGTCAAAATCTTCATACAGCAGTTATGTATTTATTGTAGATTACATATACAAAGGATTACAATGGCGCAAACATTACAATCTGACCATCGCAAAAAATACATTTTGCAGGATCATTTTCTAAATTGATCTGAGACAGGTAAAGTGTTCTGAGTAGTATAACAAGTGCTTTATCGATCAGACATTCCTTAGCAACTTAAACAAATAAACTCATATAGTGTAGCCACAACTTATTCTACGTTTTAAAAATGCAGTCGTTGATATAGGATAATTTTACACACACGTTCATACAGACCATTCAGTGAGCTAACTTTCCAAACACAATAACAACTTTAATGGGAAAAGCAACAACAACGTTTCCTCCGTAATTCTCCTTTCTCCTGTTGTGCGATTACCAGTGAGTTCCACACAAGTTACACTTGCATGCACTGGTCAGCGAATTGTTTTTGCAATCATTTATCAAAGAAGATGAATTATGTGACACGGCATAACATTTCACACGACGCTAAGCAAACATATTTTCACCGGCCCGTGAGAGGCACGGTCTGACAGCCAGCTCTCCAAAGTTTCACTAAATCAGCACCCTTGCCCCGGACAGCGACCGTCCACATTTCCCCCTCTACGGGCAGAACAGTCGCTCACCATTATCACAAACCGTGCTCTTAAACAGTCATATTAATTGATCAACATGGCCCATATATTTAGAAGTATTGTTACTTTTTTCTTGAAAACATGTACATATTACTTCCCTGTGTGCTTTGTGGCCGTGCAGTTTTGTGCATTGTGCCTAGTGTTCCAAATGCAGCGTATCTGCTCCTTCAAGTGTCTGCATTTAGTGTATAAACCCTGCGTCGAATGAGGCTTAAAATGTCTTTAACCCCGGCCGTAAAACAACAAAGCAATGCTATTGACATATCTTCCAGGGAGACTGCTTGCATCGTCTTATGTTTAAAACTAAGTGTTTCGTTCTCACATTTTTAAGACAAACTATTTGTGTCCGTGTGTTATGCCTAAGCAGGTGGAATATATTGTGTTAAACGAATTGCCCCTTTGTCCACATTTCATGTAAAAGCCATGTTTCAAGAAACATAAACATTGTGTTACATTTACATGTAACACAATCTCAAAGAAACTCAGAGACCCTCGATATTTATGAATGCAAGCTGCAGATAGTTTCATACTGGTAAAGACAAGTGCCTTGGACAGTTCGAAAATCATTTTGAACCTTGGAACGAACGTTTACGTATAAATATGTTTTAAAAAACTGTCTTTGAAAAGATATGTTCAATTCCCATACTTGACCTTTACAAACACATTGATTAAAACATCAAGCACACAATTACAAGAGATATCCAAGAATCAAGATACATAGGTTCTCAGATTTCAGGTTTTTCTGTGGTGTCTGATTCCTAATTTCAGATGTGTAATGAGATACTCTTCCTTTCAGATGAGTTGATTGAACAGATATGGTATTTAAATACATTACATCCAGATACATTTTTGTAAATCTTCCCAAACCTTCCCAAGCTCGCAGGGAGGGAAATTATATGAAATTCAGTAACAGGGGTTTTCCTACGCAGTCCCACAGACCTGCCTGGTAAAATCTTCAAAAGAAGGCAACACAGCATAAAGCAGTTTACCTTTTTGGAAACTTTTGACAAAAGGAATCCCTCTCCAAGGAGAGAGGTCATCTCTCAAACCAATCCAGGCTGTCTCTCACTGCATTCTGGGGAAATATAGAAGTAAAAGTGAGATATAGATGACAAACACTCATATAGTTAAAAAAGATACATGATATATATACACACATTATATATATATATATAGAGAGAGAGAGAAAGACAAAGTACAGAGTTCTGCCTCTGTATATATCCTATTATCAACTTTTTTTCTTTTCTATTCATAACATCCTCCTCATCAATATCATTCATATTTCTGTTAAATTTCCTCGACGTACTTCAACGGTTCATCATTTTATTTTAGAGTGGATACTCCGATTGTAGATAATGCTGTAGAAAGCAGTGTGACATCCTGCATGTAGCAGGGTCATTCAGTTTTGCTCAGACGGACAAACAAACACCTTTTTTCAGCAACATAGCCCTCATTCCAGCTCCGGTTCTGTGTGCCACAAAATAGCCTCTTTGTCTGAATAAAATGTATATAATATCTGCATATAATATCTGTGTTTCCATCAGACAGAGGGAGAGACAAGCCCTCTTTAATCCCTACATATGCATAATACACAGATAAGCAATATCTGTAAATTGTACAATTATGCAAATATTTCTTACAATTATTAGCTGATGCATGGCTGTAGACAGACAGGTCCAGTCATAGAAATAATCCATATGTTGGCAGAAATGTATTGGGATTATTATTGCTTTTAAATGTATATAGCAGATGAAGGTTTACACATTTTCTTAATGTATCTCCTTATGAAGAATATATCAATATATAGAAATACACAGAAAATGAGTCCCTCCTCCACTCTCACACTAAATGTGTTTGTAATCAATAATGAAATTTTTTGTTATTTCGCCTGTACAAATCTATACATTAGTGTATCTGACAACTCAAAATACAGAATCAAAATAGGACCAGCTCCCTTTTAATTCTTCTACAGTCATTTTTTGAAATAAACCCCTGATGAAAAAAGCATCTTTTTGATTGGTTTTAAAGCAAAAAAAACAGCACAATTATATATATTTTTTAAAACCCTTACCTGTTTTGTGGGAAAATGCCCCCTGTTAAACCTGAATCTGGCCTGTTCTGTGCAAAGGTAACCCAGTTATAAGTTATTGAAAAAGATCTTCACTAAACCAAACCCAAAAAGAACTGCAAGGAACAAAAACCACAATGTTTAATGCAGCCACGTTTTCTCGACAAAGTGAGGGATTAAGAGTCCTTATTCTCCATTTAATATTGCATTAATGTTATTGCCCCTTTCTCCCTGTGTAAACCCCCTTCAAATGCATAAAAGACCAAACACGATATAATTGTACTCTGGTACTGTACACATTTTCCCACAAGAAGGAAAACTATACGCATGTCCCTGTGTCTATCCCCCCCCCCTCCCTGCGTGCTGGTCTAACACTGGTGTGCATAAATCCCCCCCCCCACACACACACACCACCATCAGAGCCCCCAAAAAGAGAGGCCGCCACAGGCCCTCATCCCCGTGTCCGTTCGTGGGCCCCCCTGTGGGTCCTGTGGAAACTCTCCCTCCTGCTCTCATGTTCCTAATTCTCCAACCCCTCCCTCAAACCCTGTGGCACTCTGACTGAAATTCCTGCTAAACCCACTTCGTGGCATTCCCTGGGCGAAAGACCCGCGACGACGCTGCATCTAATCGCGTCTGTCAGTGCAGTCACATTACAGTCAGAGGTATCTGGCAGGAGCGCAAAAAACAAAAAGACACCTCACTGCACTGATCCAAAACCGGCACATTTAACAGAGCAATGATAAACACTCCACTAACGTGCACAGAGCACTGCGTGGATGAAACACAGAGACGCACTCCTACAGCTGAATCCTCTCCTTGACTTTCAATCTTTTCGAAATGTTCTCCTTTTCTCTTTTTTCTTTTCCAAAGAGGTAACCATGAGCGTTTGAGGTAACCAACGCGTTCTGCCACGAAAGCCGTTTGTTGACTGATTGGCCGGAGGACTGACGGCAGCAGACGCACAGGGAAAGCACATGCTGACGAGCGCTAGCACACTGAGAGGCTGACACACAGACTCATTAGGGGGCTGTTTTCACATTCTATCTATAGTCGCGATTTGGCTCCACGTTACTCTGCCTGGACCGCTCCCTCCCCGGCCTCTCTGGCAACCGTTTCCAGGACTGGACCGCAACCGTTCTAAGCACTCACAGTCCAGCAGCACAGACCAAAGCCCTGCTTAGACCATTATGTTACATACAGCCTCTGCAACCACTGGGGGGATTGGTCAGATATTTTAATAATGTCACCATAGGGGTTACATTATTCCAACGTTACCATCATTAGGGGGTTCCCCCTGATGGGCCTGCACCCCTCCCAGATCCTCAAACTCTGCTCTGGCTTCATGAAACCAAGAGGGGTCACGCCCCTATGTCTCTGACGTGAGACTTCACACAATCAGCACGACTTTTTGATCACTCAGTAACTCTGTGAATGATGTCACCTTTTCCTGCTGACAGCTCACCTGAAGGCTCCCTGATCCAGAGTGATTCACGGGTCACAAAATGGAGTGACCATAGCAGTCCTCACTGATTGCATTTTGGCACAGCATCCTTCCGAAGTCACAGTGTGTAATTCCGAATGTGTCCGCGCTCTGACTGTGTGTGCACACGGTATATACGCGTCCCCAAATCGTAGGGGCGGAGAGGGGAAAAAGAACAAGGAACAGGAAAGCGTGGAGAACATATTAAAAGAGAGGGGAGCTGCTTTGTAACCGGTGCAAAGTGGCATAAGTTGTTCGTTGAGTTGAAGGGCAATATGCACCGGGAAGATATGGAAATATCTCAAAGGCAATGATAGCCAGATTTAGCCAAACATCACCCCCCACCTGCACACGCACACGCACACACACTTTAACACCCACCAGGGTGCACCTAACATCACCTGAGTTGTGAAATATGACGTTACAGCGCTGCGCTGCGGACTGCGACCGAGATCGGGTACCTGCTGCTGGGCCCCTCGCTCCTCCTGCAGAGACCAGGTCTTATCCCCCTGTTTTCTATTTCCTTCTTCTTTTCTTTCCCTCCAGCCCTGCAGTCTTTCATCCCGGGCTCCTCCCTGGTCTCATGTGCCCCGAGTCTCCTGATGTCTGACATCTGTCCAACACACAGGGTTCCTGTACAGACAAACAGACATATCGGATATCAGTGGCCTTTCATATTCCTGCTCTTTATGGTGATCACATGCTCACACACATATACATATATACGTATATATATATATGTGTGTGTGTGTGTAAATATATCAATATAATTCACAACTATGTAAATGTGTGTGTCTGTGTGTGTGTGTGTGTGCTTGCGTGTGTATACACATGTGCACATATATGTGCAAAGACTGAAACACGCTGTATTGATCCTCCATGTACTAAATTATGTTAAAATAGAAATTCTGATAAATATCTGTTTTTCAATGTATTTTATTCTCTATATTTTTGGGATTGCTGACATACAACTGGGGTAAAGAAAATTGTAAAAAGAGCTTAAAATCTCTTTTCCTTTACACAATTACGTTTGCACCAGTTTAGATAGTGATCAATAACCTAGCCGTATGAATCAGAATGATAATATCCACAACACTCTATACTGACAATCCAACTCTCAGCAATCATCACAGTCGTACCATCGCGAAACTAAACCATTTAGCCCTGTCGCTGAAAAAACCACAAGTGCTTTCCACGTGGCCAAAAGGACATGATTCACCCACCACCTGTGAGCGCAGACGGTATACCTGGTGCTAGAGGGATCAGAAGTACCTGTGCTAGCTGGTACCAAACACTGTGTGCATATGCCAGTAACTGGGACATGTACAATACACACACTGGTTAGAGTGGGACCATACAGAACCTTTCACCGTGAGAGATTCAGGATCACCCCGCCAAACCCCCACCCTCCGTGCCTCTATGACATGGCCTGAGGTATGGACATCCATCCGATGCATCGCTCCTTCCAGATATCTCACGGCCCAGCTTTAAGTCACGGTGCCTCCCCGTAATGTTCCTGAGAAAGGAAAGCGAACAGACAGACAGACACGCGGACAGTTGAGTTCATCACTGCAGCGAGTCAGGCTTGAGGGCCACGCCCCCCCTTTATGGACCTGAGGGTTTGAGTGTGGGCAAACTCGAGCATCACCTGGCCCAGGTACAAGAGTCAGCATCACTCTATCCCAGGTGCACGACTCAGCATCACCTGTCCCAGGTAACAGAAGACATAAGTATTCTTTCATGTTGTGATGTATCATTTAGTCTGTGTCTCAGGTGCAGTGCTTCAGAAACCAGGAAGGTTGACGTACGACTCATGAGGGGGGTCGTTCTCAGATTCTGTCTTACAGAACCGGACCGCAGCCATCCTACAGACTCACAGTTCTGCACCACACACATATGGGTTCAGCAGCCCAGAGCTCTGGTTAGGACAGCCTCTGGACCCACAGGGGGAGAATGGTGAGATATTTTAAAAATGTCACCATATGGGGTTATATTATTCCAACGTTACCATCATTAGGGGGTTCCTCCTGTTGGGCCTGCGCCCCTCCCAGAGCCTCAAACTCTGCTCTGGCTTCATGAAACGGTGCGGGGGGAAAGAGGGGCCACACCCCTACGTCTCTGATGTGAGACCTCACAAAAATCAGCACGGTCTTTTGACCATCACTGTGTAACTCAACGCACATACGCACTGCAAACCGACACTGCTCAATGTGATTTCCTCTAATCATAACTCTATTAGGGAGGAAAAAATATTTTCCATATTTCTCCATCTCACTTAATTTATTTGCGGTATTTTTTATTTGACAATTTATTAACAAAGAAAAATATATTTTTCTTTTCAGCTGTGTGAGCACAAGCAGTGTTTGCAGCTGGCACCAAAACAGGACATGAATCTGTGACACTGTGAGTTTTTTCAGTTTCACATCACACAGCCAAACGTCCGCTGTTCACATTCTCCCCCAAAGGCAGATGTGTTAGAAGCTTATGCAAAGGTAGTAACAGTTTATAACACAAATGTAAAGGACTCCTGATGCGGTCCGTAAAGCTAATTTCACATGCAGTTTGATCAACAGTTATACCACTTACATCAACAAAAATATAACTCATACCCCAGACGCTATTCCTAAAACACAAATCTAAGTGACAAATGCTTTGTCATTCTCTAAAACATCATATTATCGTAAAGAATGCCCTAACCATATAATGCATGTTCAATAAACATAAAAATACATTTTGTATATACAGTATGTATATATATATATATACAGTATATGTGTGTGTGTGTGTGTGTGTGTGTGTGTGTGTGTGTGTGTGTGTGTGTATATTATCATTCATTTGAATGTGTATCCACTAAAGAGCTAAAGCAGCGCTGTGACTTGGTGGACAGATGAAGGCAGAGTTGTTCACTGGTGGGAACTGGCCGTTCTCACAGGGAGAAGACCCCGTCGGCTGGCCTTCCATTAAAACAGTTTACAGCTTCAATTTATGGTCTCCACCTCAAAATAGCAAACTTCTTAGTTTTTTTAGTCAATAATTTTTTGTGGGTTTTTTTTGTTGTTGCAAGAGTACCTGCCACTCATTTATGTTTTGTCGGTGAAAAAACATGCTTACGTCTAGCGGCCAGGGATGGAGGAACCAACAAGTTCTCTCTCTCTTTCTCCCTCTGTTTTTCCTCTCTTGCTCTTTCACAGGTTTTTTTCTTGGGGGCAGGGGAAAGAAAGTGTTGCACTTTAATTAATTTTCATTTTTGGACGAGCAAAACGTAATCAAGAGCCACAGAGACGAGTTAGAGCACAAGGTTCCCAGGATTGTTTATTGATGCTTAGAATAATGACAATGTCTCAGTTAAAGCTGGACTTTGCTTTCTACAGGCTAAAAGGAAATATTCTGGAGTCTAGCTGCAAATATGATATAAACCGGTGCCAACATGTTGAGCAAAATTCTTTTATTTTACTTGTTTGTTCATTTGTCAGGGACATTGGAGAAAAAAAGCATTGTAACGACGTAAAAAAACAAGCATCAGATGCACTGCATTTCCAACACCTGTCTTCAATGAACACACCAACTCCCCAATAAACAACAGAAAACAGTGTTGCGTGTTTCAAGTTCTTTGTTCACCTTTTTTGTGGTATTGTGTTCTTTAGCTGGGTTTTATTTTGCGGTTGTTTGGCTCACAGTATCATATGTACATGTGTGTTTCTCTCTTTCTCCCTCTCTCCCTCTCTCTCTGACGCCTGCCATAGATACTGACATGTCTCCCGTCCGCACCCCGCCCCCGCTCACACTCGGGGGGTCACTCCCCTGCCTTGCTGAGCCGCTGGAAGCCCGTCCCCATTCATGCCTTGGTAGAGCTCCCCACCAAACCCATTTTACTCTCAGCAGCTGCTGCCACACCTTGTCTTTTGTCTGGGTTGCTCTCACATAAAATATGAATACATCTATAGGGTGGAGGGATTTCCAAAACATCCCCCCCACATTCCATGATCTGGCTCCCTTGCCTGTCTCATTACAGTCACTTCCAATTACCCCCCTGCCCCCAGCATTCCACCCAAAATCCACCCTTGGAGACATCAGGGGGATACCCATTTTCATGCTCATAATCTTTTATATATAGAAATAAAGATACCCGCTCATATGTTCCTTTTCTTTTACACATTCAAATAAATGTACGGTACTCAATTTTCCGAAAGGATGTCAAGCAATTAGTGATTTTTCAGGTTGATTCTTTCACTGCTTTTACATTGGTTTCAGTGCCTCCCCAGCCCCTGGTGATGTTGGTGACCTGAACAAAAACACTTGCTGAAATGAACTTCTCAAAGTTACGGAAATGTGCCGCAAGGTTTAGGAGTGGACGCACCCCCTCGACCTCCATCCTGATGCAAATTTGGAGAACCGCTCCAAAAGTGAACACCTGTCTCACCAGCAGAGACACAAGCAAAAACAAACAAACTGCTTTAGGTCTCGAAGGAATCCAACCATTTTGTGTGTCTGCTGCTGTTACCTTGCCATTGCACAAGATTCTAGCCAGCTACACATTTTGAATTCATTACATTTAATCTCTTGGATGAAATGGTTATGGTTAAAGCTAAAACAAAGGATATTCAGTGTTTCTGTGTGAGTGTGTGTATGGGAGTGTGTGTGTGCGCGCATGAGTTGCATGTGTGTGTGTGTATTTGTGTATAGGATGTGTGTATGTGCACATGCATCCGTGTATGTGTGTGCACGTGTGTGCAGGTATGTGTGTGTGTGTGTGTGTGTGTGTGTGTGTGTGTACACATGTATATGTATGTTTTTGCTCCAATGCAAAGCCACATATATTGTAATTCATTGCTCTAAAATGATATTATTTGTCCTTTGAATAGTTATATGTGTGCAGGGAATGACAGTACGTATACATCTCTAATATTGTATTTTTTTGGAAAACACACAAAAACAAAAATATTGAAAAATTCAACCTATTTGTTTGATTCAAAGTCATATGTCACAAAAACATTTCCCACCCAAAATGTCACTCTACATTTTACAATGTACAATGTTTTTTTAGTCTAACACTGAAACAAATAGAACAGATTCTATTTCTGATCATTTAGGAAATTAATAAACTGGACCATAAACCTAAACCCCTTTTCTGTCAGACCTGAGATTTCCCTGTCTTGTGTCTAACCCTTACCATCCGTTTTTCTTTTACATAAATGACATAAATTATTCTAAATTCTTATATATTAATAAATATTATTAATTAACTGATTAATACAATTAATACTATTATTCTTGCTGGTATTAAATTTGAATCCGCCCCCCCCTATTTTATAATCATCAGACCAGTGGAGCATCGTGAGCTTGAAACAGGTAAGGCTAAAAGCTCATCTTTAAACTGATAATTGTCCTGAACCTGTTATGCAGAATTAAAAAGTTTGTTGGCTTTAATAACAATCACTTACCTGCAGCTGTTTTCACTCTCTCACCTTTTTACTCGATTTACCTGATTTCTGCCTAATGTGGCGGCATTGAATTTGTGTATTTCACAACAGGTCATTTTCATAATAACAAAGCCATTGGGTTATATTACATTATTTAGATTTTTAAGAAAAAAGTGGAACATCGGTCTTAATTTTGGACCAATCTTTAATATTTTACCATAATTGAAATGTACCAGGTGACGTGTGCAGAAGGTTACCTGTGTCCAGAGTTAGACACAGGTAAATCAAAAGGAATTTGGCTGCAGATGGGGAACTTAAATTTGTTCACTTCTCAATCGGGGGGTAACTATAAACAGGCTTTGCACAGTTAGCTCCTGTTTACAGCCAACAGGTCTGCATTTGTTCGGCTGGAGATGAAAGAACACACCCTTTGCTTCGTCTCCACAGATACGAGTACATATTGGAAATATTCATGTCAATATGAACAAGAAATTACAAACCGTATTGTAATATTTAGCTATTTTTAAATAATTTTAGTGCTATACTGTCGTTTAGCTTTGTAGTTTACTTTCTGACATTACACAGACAACACACCTGCCATAAACTATTACACTGCAAATGTAGGTATTAATAAGGAGAAAACTTGTATAAATTCTTGAGCAAGCTCTGCAGGTTACCTTTTAGGATCTATAACTGATATAATATTTATCTTTTGCATATAGTATTTTCCTTTAACTCGCAGATATCCAAAGATGGATCCTCTAATTGTCTCATTTTATACTCTGTGAAATATTATGTGTTTTTCACCAAAGAAAATGTGACGGTAACATACACTGTACTGCTCACTTCGCCAAAACTGAGTTGTGAAATAAACAGAGTTCATTGTGGTCTAAGTGAATATTTGCAGTAGAAACAGTAGAACATTTTATGGGAGTGTCACATTTTGTTATCTGCACTGTGCCTGAGACATGGATACAATAACAAAAGAAATGATAAATTCATTATATTTTGTCATTAATCACAGTATAAATGAATAACATACAATAAACAAATACATATTTTCAAACATTGCACTGATATATATACTAATTATATCTACCTAAATAGATAATCAAATAATAATAATAAAAACATTTACAAAAAATACAAAGGTAATAATGCAAAATGTATCAAAATCATGCTATTAATATTTATTTTTTTTGGAGGGAAAAATAATTTGATCGTGTTTTCTTGACTTTTTAAGTTTTAATAAATGTTTAAAGTCCTGAACAAATGTGATACCTGAACTTCTCATGCCCCACGCTTAACATCCAAGTACATTCAACACTAACTAAAAACCTTTACATGTATTCTACTACTACAGGGATGTCCAATCTTATCTAAGAAGGGCCAGTGTGGGTGCAGGCTTTTGTTGTAGCCCAGCACTAACACACCTGATTCGACTAATGAAGGTCTCGATTGAAGACCACGATTGGTGGATTAGTTGAATCAGGCTTTTTAGTTCTGGGCTAGAACAAAAGCCTGCACCCACACCGGCCCTTCTCGGATAAGATTGGACACCCCTGTACTACTACAACAACAAAAAACAAATCAGTGTTATTTGAATTGAAATGTTATTCGCATTTTGGCATATAAAAGGAAATGTAATCATATTCTTTGTGCATTTCATATCTGGTGAGAAACGTGGTTGACAATTTAACTTGTGTGCGTCTAAACTGAAGAAAATACTAGATCTTCAACGAAAGACAACTATAAAGATGTTAATACTCTGCACCCTATTCTGAAACCTATAGTCCATACCCTGTTGGACCTGTACTGTATATTAATGACTTGAAGCAATGATTAATATACTTTCATTATTCACCTATCTTAGTATGTGATCTGTGGCCAGCACTACTGACATACAGAGCAAATGAAATGCGTGCATACAGAACAAATGAAATGCATGCATACAGAACAAATTAAATGTGTGCATATAGGGCATGCACTGAAATGAAGTAACCACGAAGCATGTAAACATGGTACAAAGAGGGATTCCTTCATTACCTAAATAAATCCTCAAGAGTGTTGTTCTCGGGTTTTGTCCAAACGTTTCTATTGTTGAATTCTATGCTCATTGCTTGCACAGAACATGGCTGCTTTTCTGGGCTGACACGGGTAAGCTGATTGCTTTGAAATGGACAGAATCTTTTTAGCTCTCAGTATTTCGGAGAAGCTGAGAGCCTTGTACTTTCTGCGTATTGAGTTTCCCATCATTCTGAATGGTGAGTCATTGGTAGAGGGTGTGTGTGTGTGTGTGTTCTCATACATGCATGTGTGTGTGCGTGTGTGTGTGTGTCACCTGAGTGAGCATGTGTTCATCCACATGTAAGGCTACATGTTTAGTTGTAATGTTGTGTGTGTGTGTGTGTGGGTGTCAGCATGGGCATATGTGAGATGTGTGTGTGTGTGTGTGTGTGTACAGTCCCCTCTAAAATGATTCACACCCTTGATGCAGATGAGCAAAGAAGGCTGTATAAAATTACAATAAAAATACAGGTCATTAGCTATCTTGTATGCTCAAAAAATGTGGAAATTATATTATTTTGTACTACAATCACTCAGAGAACTTTTTTTGTTTCACAAGTAATATATATTTTTTTCCCCAAAAGATATGCATCACAATTATTCACACGCCTAATAATCATTTTAAATAAAATCCAACAAAAATACATCCGCATTGTCACATGCTACCTTTTTAAGTTGTTTCAATCTTGTATTGTGGTGGCCTCCCATGGCTTCCTGTTTCACTGGAGTATGAAAATGAGGAAACACACATGTAAAATCAATTTGCTATCCATCACTACGGGGAAAGGCAAAAAACTCTCAGAGGAAACAAGACTTGTTTCAAAGAGTAGCTGATGGTGAGGAGATGGTTACAAATAAATAAAAATAAATAAATAAAGATGCCAATGCCCACCATTAAGCCAACGCACAGTGAAGCAGATGGTTTGGGAGGCAAATAAAAATCCAAGGGCCCCAGTTGGAGAGGTACAAAACATCTTGGGGACACAAAGTCTCCAAATCTATCATCATTGTTGCCTCGATGCCAATAGGCTGGAAGAGCTGCCAGAAAAAACATCTCTTTTGAGGGCAATCAACAAAAATATGCCTCTGGAGTTTTCTTTGCTATACAGCATTGAAACTCTGCATAGAACTGGGTGTTATGGTCAGATGAGATCAAAATTTAGCTATTGGCCATGCACACCAGCGGTGGGCTTTGCCAGAAGAAGGACACTTATGTCGGAAAGAACATCTTACCTATGGTGAGATAGGGTGGTGGATCTTTGATGTTATGTGTTTTTTTGCAATCTACTGGTCGAGGGGCTCTTGTTAAGGTCAATGGAATCATGGACTCCAGAAAGTACCAAGACATTTTGGCCCAAAACCTGGTTCCCTCTGCTAAGAAGCTGAAACTTACAAATGCAAATTAATCCCAAGCATACCTCAAAATCAACCAAGAAACGGTTAACTGGCCACAAAATGTTTGTTTTGCAATGGCCATCTCAGTCTCCAGACTGAGCCCAATCAAAATGTGTGTCGAGGAGGGCAGTCCACAAGTGCAGACCGAAGGATCTTGAAAGATTCTGTATGGAGGAATGGCCACCAATCTGATAAAAACATTATAGAAGATGACTCGGTAGTGTTAGGAGAGTGCACAAACTTGCAAGGGGAGGGTGTACAAAGTACTGAAAACATGGGCGTGAATAATTGTGACACATGAATAATTGGTGACCAAAAACATTACACAAAATCTTTTTCTCTGAGCAGTTGTATTAGTGTAAAATAATACAATTTTCAAATTTTTTGAGCATACAATATAGCTCATCACCAGTATTGTACCGTGGTCTACAACCAGGCCTTCAGTAATCTTACCTACCGATGATTACTCTCCACCTGTTTCCCTTTACATTCCTTGGTTATTAATCAACCAATTAATTATCTGAATAATCGGCACCAACCAGGGCTGGACTGGGAGAAAAATCGGCCCTGGGCTCAGACCGGGGGGTGCTAGGTCCGTGGTAAAAATAAAATGATTCTACCGGCCCTACCGAGGCCCTACCGGCCCAAAAATAGACCGGCCCACCGGGCATTTGCCCGGTAGACTATATAGCCAGTCCAGCCCTGGCACCAACAGGCAAATTTATCTAAGTTTGTGTGATAACGTTTTTCTTCACATCATACCTGAACTTGTGGATAAATGTAGCCCACTTTGTTCTCTGTGCCAGAATTCACGAAACAGGAAAAATGATCATTGTCTGTTAATTTGATCTATGCAGATCGGGGAGTTTAGCGTCCAGTTTTCATCAAACTGAAATTGGGTTGCAAGGCTTTATTGTGCGTTGCTCTAACCAAGTGCATTATACAGTTAAGGGGGGGTGAGTTAAAAGAGCGCCATATTATTTGAACTGACTCCTTCGCATGCGAATTATTTTTACTCAATTAACCGTCGTATCGTCATTTACATTCTCTAGCTTGACGTGAGATCGCTGCAATAAGAGACACGATTAAGAGGAAACTTTGTGATTACTCGCCGATGGATCATTCAAATAATTGGCACACTTGTTAATCAAGCCAAATAAATAAAAACAGGTTGAGATCAATGACTAACAGTAAGGGTAGGCCTACTGAAGGCTTGGTTGTAGGTCCCATACACCACTGCTCGTTACCTGTGTTCTCATTTTCTCATCATTGTCAAGGGTGTAAATCATCTTGAACGGTGCTGTGTGTGTGTGTGTGTGTGTGTGTGTGTGTGTGTGTGTGTGTGTGTGTGTGTGTGTGTGATATGTACGATATGTACGTTATGTGTGATATGTACGATATGTGCTTCAAATAAAAATAAATCCCTTATGACCTCTAAAATATTTGGGGGATTTTATCTTTCGTAAATATGTACTGCATGTATAAGTCTAAAAATATGAAATGAATTATCCTTTATCCATCTTGGCTAAAATAATTTTAATGAAGATTAAAATGACAGCAGAGAATGAGGTTTGTGTTTTTCTAAGTAAATTACGATATCAACGTAGTGGCCTTTTTGTTGCTGTGCGTGCGGTGTTGTGAACTACGCGGTATCCAGACTGACTCAAGGCACTCAGTCTGTCTACCGTAGTATAGTCACTGTGATTGAAGCCTCGGGTGGAGATCCTTTACCTGGGAATCCGCTGTCCCTCACAGACTTTGTGCCGTCCTTTATTCCAGATGAAATCACAATGTTCACAGTTGAAAACACACCTGTGTCACTCCCCCTCTCACACTAATATTGTTTTCAATTATAATTGTTTTCTGTAACTGACACCCCTATAAGTGTAATCAGGTAACTTTTTTGTTGCTACCAATTTCTCCAAGGAAAGTGTACTCTACAATCTTGAGAGTAAAGCTTGAAGTCCCTTGAATAACTGTCTCATAATCTGCAGATCATTCAGGAACCGGATATGGTATTACACCTGTCCCCTTTCAAGTTCTTCCTGAAATAATTGACATCTGAGGGAAATAGTATCAATTATGTTATCTGTTTTAAATGTACTGAATAATCACATCATCATAATGAAATGGATAGCTTTATTTCTGTGCTGTTTGCAAAGTTTTCCCTAATCAGAATCCATTGCTTATCCATGGCTTGAGTGAGGATCTTTAAGAAAAAAAGTTCTTATACTAATCTTATATGAGTGTCAGATCGATATCAGAGATTTAATCGAGGGTAAACATTTATTGAGAAAATGACAAAAGAAAATACATATACTAAACGTATATTCAAACCATTTGATAAATGGATACGTATTTCCTACACCTTTATGCTAACAGTAGGACTTGAATAACATCACATTACATTTTAGGGTCACTGGAAACCATACAAACTTCTGGTTATTTATTTTGATCTATACTTGAACTGGATCTTATAACATGTACACAGAGGAATGTAGTGCTGTGTTTTACAGGGAAAGATTTGTTCTTTAATTAATTTGTAAAAAATTGCACTGCTCCGAATTTTCCATTGTAGCTGAGAAAGTATAAAAACGTGTCATGACAGTTCTGAGCCTTTTCTCTGGCGACAATGACACCACAAATCTACAACATTGCAGGGAAAATGTAGTGTGTGTGTATTGGTCAGGATGTAGCCACACACAAGATATTGTTAAGGAGCTTGTATGCATGTATGTGCATGTGAATGTGTGTGTGTGTGTGTGTGTGTGTGTGTGTGTGTGTGTGTGTGTGTGTGTGTGTGTGTGTGTGTGTGTGTGCATGTGTGTGTGGGCATGTGTGTGTGTGTGTGTGTGTTTGTGATAGGCGGGGAGCTGGATAGGAGGGGTTCTCATTGTTAATTGAACAGCACGTGGCTCAGAACCAGATTAATGTCACTCAAATGTGAATTTAGATTTCAGTCCTTCGCTACAAAATGGACCCGTACAGGCAGGGGACTGGGGGGTGGTGTGGGGGGAAGGGGGATGGGGGGCTCCCCAATGACTCGCCCCTGAGCCACGGAGACACCAGCACCCTGACACAGCAGCGACTCTGACGTCAGCCCAGGAGGAGCCCGAAACGGCCGCAGGAGCACCCCAATGCTGAGTCATACAGCCCCTTTCTACACACAGCTCCTCATACGACCCTCTTTCTACACACAGCTCCTCATACGACCCTCTTTCTACACACAGCTCCTCATACAACCCTCTTTCTACACACAGCTCCTCATACGACCCTCTTTCTACACACAGCTCCTCATACGACCCTCTTTCTACACACAGCTCCCCATACGACCCTCTTTCTACACACAGCTCCTCATATAACCTCTTCTCTATCATACACACAGCTCCTCATACGACCCTCTTTCTACACACAGCTCCTCATACCCCTCTACACACAGCTTCTACTTTCTACACACAGCTCCTCATCGACCCTCTCATACAGCTCCTCATACGACCCTCTTTCTACACACAGCTCCTCATACGACCCTCTTTCTACACACAGCTCCTCATACGACCCTCTTTCTACACACAGCTCCTCATACGACCCTCTTTCTACACACAGCTCCTCATACGACCCTCTTTCTACACACAGCTCCCCATACGACCCTCTTTCTACACACAGCTCCCCATACGACCCTCTTTCTACACACAGCTCCCCATACGACCCTCTTTCTACACACAGCTCCTCATATAACCCTTCTCTATCACACAGCTCCCCATACGACCCTCTTTCTACACACAGCTCCTCATATAACCCCTTCTCTATCATACACACAGCTCCTCATACGATCCTCTTTCTACACACAGCTCATCATGTGCGCTCCTATTTCTAATGTCCCCTTTCTGTCATACAGTCCCAGTCCTTCTACACATAGCTCCTCGGCTCCTCATCTCCACAAAGGGTGAGGGGGGAGAAGCAGGGCCAGCACAGACACAGCGGAACAGCAGCCCCGCCCATGGCCACGCCCATCCCTGCCGCAGGAGAAACTCGTTTTGCTGTGGGTGCCACTGAATCTCTGAGTCCTCCTGAAACTCCAGCCTCAACTCCAACTCATCCAATCGCACAGCCTCAACTCCAACTCCAACTCGCCAGCTGCACAGCAGACAAGATCCTGGCTCACCAGACACACAGCTATCTGTGACACAGCTGTGTGTGAAGAGTGTGTTCCATCACTCAACCTGTCCGACAGGGTTCTATCCTGTACGTTCATTATGTGTGTTTGCATGTAGCCACAGCACAGAAGGCTGGTGCTGAACCACAACCTTTCTCTTTGCCTTTTTGTAACTGTGTGCGGCATACATGTCATCATTTGGCTTTTTTTTAAATTAATGAACCATGTCTCTCTAGATTGTTCTCAATCAGCCTGATGTGAATGACAAAGAAAGATTCTGTTTGACCCAGGTGGGTTTACATGCGCTTTGGTGCTTTTGCACAACCAATGCATACTCTATAAAAATAAACAGCCAAGTCCACAAAGTTTCTGCACCTGAAATATCCTCAAACAACCATTTGAGCAAGTGACACTGCTCTGAATGAGGGGCAGGTGTGTGGCAGGTAAGGGGCAGTGCCAGTATTGAGTCATGGGTTTGCTTTTACCAGAACCCCAAAATCACACAGCCTCGCACAGTATGGGGCGCTAGGAAACAGAGAGCATACCGTCAATCAGAACAGACAACAAGAGGAGTGTCTGGTGGGTTGAGCTGGTATCCATTGCAGACGTGGCAGGGCATGGCAGGGCAGGGCAGGGTGGGGAATGGGATGTGTAGGATCTCCTGTACCTCCCTTCTCCCACAGACTAGTTACTCAATCAGGTCACCTGGAAAAAAATGGAGAAAGTTACAGAGAGAGAGAGGGGGGCAGGAGGAGAGGTGGAGAGGTGTAGAGGGAAACAGAGAGGCAATAGGGAGAAAGAGAGTGTGAAAGAAATGGAAAGAGAGAGGGGAAGAAGGGGAAAGAGAAAGAGAGAAAGGGGAGAGGGAGAAAGAAAGAAAGAACGATAGGGGAAAGAGATAGAATGAGACGGAGAGAGGAGAAGGTTGTCACAGGTCACACACACTTATGCACTTCAGCCATTACGGCCGCTATGAAAGGAACCGGGCCGGGGCATGACGACACGCAGAGGACACAGAGGCACGGCTGCAGCCCTGACGCACAAACACTCTCCCACTGAGCTGGCTGGCAGTCAATGTTTCAAAATGGCCGCCGTGGTCCCACCCAAGCGCTGCTGCAAGAGGTGAAGCACCCACCATCGCAGCTTCAACTGCTTCAAGACCCATAAACATTGTGTGCTATATTATTATTATTGTTATTGTTATTATTATTATTGCCTCAAAGAGTCACCCCGTATCACCCAGCGGTCTCAGCGATCACTGGATAGTGCTGTTAGACTGGAGGGAAAGAACATAAAACAGAGGTGCTGGCCCAGTCGGCTCAGACGCTGAATATGAAATGGGGGCCGTGAGCACTGGAACAAGCCTCTGGGAACAGCCAACTTAAATCAGAGATCAAACCCAAATCATAAAGGACCCAAATCATAAAATTCATAAAGAACCCAAATTAGGAATAGAGATCAGAGGAGGATGATGTGTTTGGATGGATGCCACTGCTTAAAAATATAACTAAACACTCCCCCATGCCAAACAATTAACACACAGGCACATACATACACACACACAGACCCTCTGGTCAAGAGAACCCTGAAAGCTATTGTGTCATTGGAGTTGGCTGTTGTTCACGTCCAACTCGTGCTTAGACAGGCTCAACAGGAGCAGGAAAACGCTACGAGACGCTCACTATTAATAAACCTGCGTCACTCCCTCAGTGGAGAGGGAGTCAGCCAAGACCTCAGGTCCGAGTTGAATCTGCTGAGCTGAAAGAAGCCATTTGCAAGCTACCTTCACACGAAGGGCATCTGCAAAAGGAGAGCATAGCTCACTCTACCTGTGCACCTGTCACCTGTACTGCTGCAGAACACACACACACACACCCGCACACGCACCCACACACGCTCACACTCATATTCACACGCACATGCACATACTCACACTCACACTCACAATGACACTCACACACGCACATGCTCACACTCACATGCAAATGCACACTCACACTCTCTCACACACACACACACACACAGACGCTTATCTCCACAGGTGTTCAGGTGCCGATTTCATTCTATCTCAGGTCTCTGTTACTTAATTAAAAACATAGTTTGAAAAGAAAGAAATTCACCTTGTTTTACAAATGCACATCAGCTGCATGACACATGACACATGAATTTCCAAAAACAAACACTTATGGAAGTGTAACCGTAAAGTGTATTTTTTCCACAGTTACAAAGACACTTATTGTCACTGGTTCTGCTTATTCTCGTGAATGAGACGGAACATCCGATTCTACGCTGTCAATCATCGTTTTGTTGATGTAACTTTCTGATTTCAGAGGACAGGGTTGTTTTAGCCACAGGGAAACTCCTGCAGCTGTGGTCTTTGCAAAGGTGATACACATGGGCAGTGCTGGAGGCCAAGGGTGGAGTTTAACTTAACCATATTTTCAGTCCAAGGCTACCTGTGAGATAAAACTCAGTATTACCTGTGGCATTCCCAGCTCACTGCTCAACTGTCACTGTCACTGTCACTGATAGCCAAATCAAAGCACGCCATTTTTGTTCATGGCTCACTTCCAGTAGTTAAACACAGACAGAATTACCATGAAATCCCAGCATAAAAACATCAGAACCATGTACAAATAACATATTTAATGTTCACGATTTATGCACGGGTTAAACTGTGCACTGATTGGACATTCCAGAGATCTGAACCATGTCGTAGTTATATGCAATAATGGCTTCTATAAATGTGAAGTAGGATGCTAGGGTTCAGCTAAATAGGTACACTGCCTCAAATTACTTTCCTTTTCCATTTTTAAATTGAATAGTCTAGGCCAAATTCTCCACTGATTCATATCAGCAGAGACCACTTACAGAATAGAATTAGAAAGCACAATTTGCTAAACAAACATTAATTTAAAAAAAATCATAATAATTTTACAAAAGACATAGATAGATTATATTAGAAAAATGATTTTTTAAAGTTTTTGCTCAAACACAACGGACATCTTATACTCTCAAGGCTTTTTGCAATTTGAGGTTAAAATCCCCAGTCTGCTTGGTTACTTGTTGAAGACTGTCTACAGCCTTCAGCTGCTCGGCTGGCACCCTCAGTCCGACGCGGAGCGGCTGGGGCTACGTGGTTGGATGGTGTTTGTCGGCCTCAAGGCTGAGGGAACTCTGATGAGGGAAAGGCCCTCCTTCCTGGACTTTTCTATGGAAAAGGCCTCCAACACCAATGTCTTGATCTCAGTGTTGCTCCGAATCGTCCGTTACGTGTGTCAGAGTGAAGAGCTTTGCCTTGTTGTAAAGGCGAGTCCAAGTCCCAACCAACGAGACAAAGTCTCTTGTGATGAAAGTCCCATCACAAGGGGCGAGGCCCGGCTTTGTCCAGGGCCTTGGGCTCTGTTCTGATCAGGAAGTGAGGAAGAGAGGCAGAACTCAGGGCAGAGGAGAGAACCCCAAAGCCGTGTGTTCTGGAACCCTAAATCCATCTGATCAACCAGTGCTGATTGGCTCAGGGTGAACGGGAAGTCTGTCCCACATTCAAAGTCTGTTGGTCAGCTCTGACCCAGTTTATGGGTCTCCTCAGAGAGGCGGGGGCTGGTTTCCCCCACTCCCCCCCTCCCTTAGGGGTGGTGCCTGTTCCAGAAATTTATTCCAGAATGGTAATACAATTAATTTTGCTTTTACTGGAGTAATATTTTATCAGGGTATCTGTACCTTTACTCAAGTAAAGGGTTTGTGTACTTCGTCCACCATTGCTAATAACTTTTTTTTCTTTTTATTTGGAAAGAAAACAAACCTGTCACTATACATGTGTAAAAGCCTGTCACTGATATACATGTAAAAGCCTGTCACTGATATAAATGTAAAGGCCTGTCACTGATATACGTGTAAAAGCCTGTCACTGATATACATGTAAAGGTCTGTCACTGATATACATGTAAAGGCCTGTCACTGATATACGTGTAAAAGCCTGTCACTGATATACATGTGTAAAGGTCTGTCACTGATATACATGTGTAAAAGCCTGTCACTGATATACATGTGTAAAAGCCTGTCACTGATATATGTGTAAAAGAATGCCACTGATATACATGTGTAAAGGTCTGTCACTGATATATGTGTAAAGGTCTGTCACTGATATATGTGTAAAAGAATGCCACTGATATACATGTGTAAAGGTCTGTCACTGATAAACGTGTAAAGGTCTGTCACTGATATACATATAAAAGCCTTTCACTGATATACGTGTAAAAGCCTTTCACTGATATACGTATAAAAGCCTTTCACTGATATACATGTGTAAAGCTCTGTCACTGATATACGTGTAAAAGCCTGTCACTGATATACGTATAAAAGCCTGTCACTGATATACATGTGTAAAAGCCTGTCACTGATATACGTGTAAAAGCCTGTCACTGATATAAATGTGTAAAGGTCTGTCACTGATATACGTGTAAAGGTCTGTCACTGATATACGTGTAAAAGCCTGTCACTGATATACACGTGTAAAAGCCTGTCACTGATATAAATGTGTAAAGGTCTGTCACTGATATACATGTAAAAGCCTGTCACTGATACACGTGTAAAAGCCTGTCACTGATATACGTGTAAAAGCCTGTCACTGATATACATGTGTAAAAATATGATACTGGAGAGACTTGGTCACTCAGTTTTCATGAATGGATAATTTGGATATATAGGTGTTGAACATCCAAAATATTTTCAGATCATAAAGCTCATGCATCAAGGTGATAACATAAGATAGTATTTTGTGTCACATCATTTGCATGTTTGATTTATGGGAGTAAATATACAAAACGCATGTACAAGCACACACCAAAATGTACAAACACACACCCAAATGTACAAACACATACCAAAAAGTACAAACACACACCAAAAAGTACAAACACACACCCAAATGTGACATTCCAGGTATGACCAACTTGCACAGGCCTCTCTGATTCTCCAACAGCATTGAACACCAGATATGCCTGCAAAAAATATTATCAGCCACAAATTGGCTCGAAAAAAAAAGTCTGTGAAATAGACGCATTAGCTTCCTGCTCTGTATGTAACCCATGGTGTCCACCAATATTACAAACATAAACTAAGCTGCTTGCAATGAATGCAACATTGTCTTTATCCAAACCCATATGATGACTCAACAACAAAACCTAATTAATCTATAGTATGTGCATTTCTGTCTGTTACTTATGTTCACACATGCTTAAACTACAAAACATAATTAACCTATAGTACGTACATTTCTGTCTGTCACATATTTAACTACAAATGCTTATTTGGTGTCCTGTGGGTTATGTACATAATAAAGTGGTAATGTTATCTTAACCAGCATTATTTTTCATCCCTAATTTCTCAACCAATTTACACTGAACTAGCTTTATCTTTGGGATATGTTTGTGTAGGGGTTTACTTGGGAAATTCAGTTTTTTATTTCTTTTTACAGGGTATGTTGCACTTTAACTTGCAGTGTCATATTTATGCTCATATGTTTTTGTATTATTTGTTATCAAAGACATTAAAAAGTAGTTGTGTCAGTGGGAAAAATAAAAACTAGAACAAACATGGATTAACATGTGAAGTGGCTGAAGATAATATGAGTATTATTATATGAAACATGTTAGTTTAAAAAGCCAATGAAATCATGGCTCACAGGGTCTGGAATGTGACGCTGTACTTTGAAATGCTGGTTTGTATCTTCATTAAAGGGCGAATGTTTATAGTAATTTGTCATTTAACTTTAATAATATTGTTGGCACTGTAAAAAAAAAACTTGTATCTCTATTTTTGCCATTTCTGAGTTTGATGCATGAATAGAAAGCTTGCATCAATAGTTGTGTACTGTCAATGCTTAATGACGAATAAAGTTTATTCAAAACATTGTGTGACCAACATTGTGTGACCAAAACTAAGTCTAACTTAGTGTATTAATAATTCAACTTTTTTTTCCCTCAGATCTGATGTCAAAAAACAAAAAGCAAGGTGTGCCTGTGACAAAAATCCTGAGCCTAACCGGAAAAAGACCTGGTCAATGACAACGTCGTACTGAGTGAGGGAGATCCACCACGGCCTTGAAAAAAGACACCGATGCTGAGCATGTGAAATGCAGAAGGCCTGGAGGTCTCACATACAATGTGGACCAACATTAACAGACCGCATGCCGAAATGCAGCTATGGGTTAACCCCGAAGGGGTGCAGGAGCCACAAGGTTAACTTGCACACAGCAGAAGGCCCAGCGCACCATTAGGCATTCAGGTCTTTAACATGCAGGAGTCCGTACCCCTACACACCTGACCCTCCACGGAAGCAGGAGTGTGTTCCACAGCACAAACAAACTCAGTGCTACCAAAAATACATTTAAAAAGAATAATAAAACATTCTCAATGAAAAAATAATCAGCATGTCACAAATAAACCTAATCAGATTTTTTTTAGAAGAAGAAGAGGGAAAAAAACAGAGAGAGAAAGAGGGAAAAAACAGCATCGTCATCCGTTGTGACTCATTTGGAGGCTGGCGATCTCTCCTAACACCCATACCACTCTGTCTGTGTCACGCTCGGCTATTTTTACGAGCAACCGGGTATACATGCCCCCCACGCAGGGGAACCACACATGGGGAAAGAGAGGGGAAAGAGTGCGGTCACGTTCCAATTCAGCCAGGTGTACCAAACACACCTGAGAGCAGGCAGGTCTACCAAACACACCTGGGAGCAGGGTTTGCAGTACAATATAATTTAAAAGTCAAACTTCTTGTTGATTCATGAAAATGTGTCAATATTCTTTCGTTTTTTCTTTTTTGGGGGGAAATGGTGATGGGAGTTTCTGCGCTATCCATAGTCTTTTGAAAGTAAACTTATGATGACGATTTGTGAGCATGCTTGTTTTATTTTGACAGAACGGTGGACATACACTGACAGCATCAGATCTTAAGGTATGCAAGACTGAAGGTCTTTTTTTTCTCTCGTTCATTCTGCATGAATCACCTGGACCTGTGACACACAAACTGGAGCAGCACCCAGGACAATGAAACAGCCATGCACCTTTGGCCACCTGATTATGCGTCTGTTAATGGGAAACACATAGGACAGGAAAACATGCTTGTGTCTATATTTTAATTGGCCCAGGCTAAAAACCTCTACCTTTCATTTGGGAACGCCTACTTCCAGTTGTACCTGACACCACTACCTGCATGGAAAGCTTGCATGAAAATGTAGAATTACTGTTGAAGTATACTTTATACATAGAAGTGTTATAATAACCTAGTAATGGTAAAGCCAAAACTACTTTTGTGGTGCTTTTTGTGGCGTTTTACATCACCACAAAAAACGGATAATTTGAACATTCTATATAATGGCGAGCCTAGATGGGTAAACCAACCTGGTCTCCTCATTACGTACTCTTATTTTCTTAAACATTGTCGGTGGAGGAAAGAACTGAAGGTCATTTTACTCACTTGCCAAAACTACATTGCAAAACGGAAACAGGAGCAACACAGCGGACACGATCCACGAACAACAGCCAGGACGACTCATGAGTGCGTCCTAGGTGGAAGAGGCGTAAACCCTCGCGTGCTAATCATGTGAACACCTTACCAAGTTAAGTAAATGTTATGTTCTCAACAAAGCTCAGCACAGCGTCAAATATATGAATCACAAACATGTTTTTACAATGCAGACCAGACGTGTGATACGATCAATCCAAGAAATTACCTAAATTAAGCAAAACAACCTCCAGAACTCTTCGTTCCATATTTACTGCTGTAGTTCCTTTTTAGTTTCCGCTTTTGGGTGAACTTGCACTTAATTGAGCGCATTAAAGTCACAGCAGTGCCGTCAGCAGAGAGATTTGCCTATAATTTCCTTATAGTCCAATTCCTTTCAATATACCGTCTGAACATTAATCTGACGTGTTTGCTGTCATTTATGCACACGACGAGGGCGAAAAGAGTCCGCGGGGTTACCTCTTGTTACAGTGTGGGAAACCCAAGCGCATCGGGACAGGGCAGGCCGAGAAGTCAGGACTTAACCCGGGTCAGAACCTCGAGTACTGCCACACAGCTGACAGTCAGTGGCTGAAACTCCAGCACTGTGGCGTCCCATCGACTTCACCTGAGCAGGACGAACACACAAGTTGTTAGTACACTGAAGTATGTGCACAGATTTTTTTCCTAAATCCAAGAGTACAATTGTAACGGAGTTACACACCAAGTGGTTTGTCCGCTGGGCGCCCCGAGAGCGCGAGATAAACCGGGGCGCCTCGCGCACATCTGGACACCCGGGCCCTGCGCAGGAGGAAAAGGCGCATGTGAGCGTGTTCAGAAACGCAGGAAGGTTAAAAGAGACGCAAAACAGGGGCGAATCGCGTACTTGTTTACGGAGCTATCTACATGTCCTACATATCATCCTTGGCTTTACATACCGTTATAATTACACGACTGTCTTAAGCGTAACTTTGCAACAACTTAGAAAGATAATTCTGTTGGTTAAACCGTTTCCCGTGAGTTGGGAGTGGGGTATAGGCTGTAATTCGTTTCCATGCCTTTTGCCCACAAATAATATTTTAAGGCAAAACATGTTGAAAATAGAAGAAATAACCCTATTAGTACTGTATATAAATTCCATTTATAAGATCTCCGTCTATCAAATAAGCAAGTTATAT